>JAMPIV010019524.1:0-382500 GCA_024509875.1 Oreohelix idahoensis | reverse complement strand
CGCGGTCTCTCGGTCGGCGCTTGCTAATAGACAACAGAGACTTAAACCGTGTAACGGGTTTGTGTAGATTTTCCCCGTTTCTGGAGATCAAAGCGTTGTCTCCCCCTGTATGTACGAACATCACAGGGTACCTCGGGAAATATTTCTTCCAGTGCGGCTACTTCAAAAAGGTCCGGCGTTTCTACGTGCATCTGTCTGATATCCGATGATTGACAGATCAGCTCGCGTGAGAAACTAAGGTAAACAGACTGGGTTCGCTCCCTGTTATGACTGGCATGTCGCGGAAGTTTGTAATATTTCCGTTTGTTTACGTTTCAGGGAAAAGAGGCGTGGATTAAAAATGAGTAAACGCAGGCTGTACGTTGCCTGGCTTTGCTAGCGAATCATAGATGCTGCGAGATCACGAAAAACTGTCAGACACTGTAGGCTATATTTCCATTATACGTCACGTGGTGTAATTCCGTTAAAAGTAACTTTTATAAGAGCCCATTATAGCTCCTCATAAGAATAACACTGTAGTTGTCTAAAATAACTCATAACACCTTTTAAATAGACTTGATAGAGTATATGTATGTTGTTCAGGCCGCTTCTCGTATACCCTTTTACGCAGACGTGATAGTGTATCTTTGTGTTGTCTATGTATCTCAGGAAACATTTTATGTAGTAGTGATAGATTACCTTTATATTGTCATATACTGATGGTTCGGCAACAAATGCAGTTGAAAATGGGGGTGCCGGCATCCTCATAAAATTAAAGAATAGAATTCACTCTATGGCAATTGCCACTGGAAAATACTGCAACAACTTCTGTGCTGAAGCAGAAGCCCTGAAACAGGCAGCTGAAACTCTTATTGAATGCAAAGCACAGGCAGAAAAACAGATAGTAATCTTTTCAGATGCCCTCTCAATAATATCAGCGCTGAAGAGCCACCAAACTAAAGGATTGAAAGATCTGATAATCTCCCTTGAAAGACTGGCCGAATGCTTCAAGAAGTGCACTATCCAGTGGATACCAGCCCATCGCAACATACCAGGAAATGAAGAGGCAGATAGACTTGCTAAGAAGGAGGTGCCTTACAGCAAAATGATATAGAGACAACTTACGCAACGGCAAAGACCACTATAAAGGCTACATTCAAGTCCAAATGGGAAAGAGAGCACCCGGGACATTTGAAAAATGACGCATATCATCAACTATCCAGAAAAGAACAGGTCATCATTTTTCGACTGCGCACTGGGCACAACAGATTGAGATACCATCTGTACCACAAATACAAAATTGGTGCAACAGATCTCTGCACCTGCGGTACCAGCCCGATGACAGTCGAACACCTGCTGCAGTACTGCCCAACCTACAGTAATGAACGGGGTAGCATATGGCAACAACCCACTTCTGTCAACGAAAAAACTGTTTGGAGATGTCGGGAACCTTGAGTTGACTGCTGCCTTTATTAGAGTCATAAATGTGGAAGTCTGAAGGCGAACGAGGAAGAAGAAGAAGAAGAATATTGTCTATGTATATCAGAAAACATTTCCAATAGACTTAATTGAACATCTTTACGTTGTTCACGTAACTCATAAAACATTTCCAGTCGACTTAATAGAGTATTTTGTATATGCAGCTTAGAAAAATGTTCAATTTGATGCATTAGAAAATCTTCATGTTCTATAAACAGCTCAGAAAACATTTCAAATTGGCTTGTTAGAATATCTGTATGCTCTCTATACAACTCTCTATACAACTCTCTATGCAACTTTCTATACAACTCTCTATGCAACACAGGACAATTTTCAAATGGACAGGATAGAGGGTCATTATCTTCTGTATGGTAAATGTCACTCACACATCCACTACCGAAAGACATGACTCTTTTTCCAACGCAATCTGCTAATGGATATCCAGGAGGGCGCTGTGGACTGACATAATTTACAGAAAGTTTGACCGTCAGCTCAGCCTTATGTTTTATCCAAACGAAAGCCGTTGTGAACGAGCGTTTGCAGGCAGATGATGAAGACACAACAAATTTATGGGAATAAACTCTTCATGTCTAGGATTTTTTGGACACTTATCAAAATGTTTCCCACCAAAACTAATCTCCAGTTCATGTATTCCTTGTTTGGCTCTCTCCTCGGCTGCTTGGGCTAGTGTGTCAGAAATCCCCGCCATGACCCAGATAGAGAAATGTGACTGAAGTTAGTGTGACGATGTTGCTGCTGCCACTGTAACGGTATTGTTGACTAATGCTGCCACACTTGTAACGGTGTAGCTTTCAAAGTCTCTGACTTATGTCAATGACATAAATAGATCAGGTCAGAACTCTAACAGATGGGAAAGTTGAAATCGATGTAGTGTTACTCCATACATGTCTACTGAACTTTTGTTTAATATTTATTTATTGATGAAAAAAATCCCGTTCAACCTGTGATGGGTTATAATTATGATATATATTCTGTTCAATTCCAAATAATATGAACAACTGCCAATATGAGAAAGTGGCATCACACCTGTCAAATCATTGTAAGTAAGGCAAATCACAATTACCAATTATGTTTGCATGTTAAAAAAACAAACAAAACCAAACAAATAAAACCGAGATAAAACCGAACAAAATCAAACATAAACTCAAAACAAGAATAATATTACGAGGGAGGGGTATAAAGGCCTGATGGTTCCAGTTATATAACTGACTTTAAGAGATATTTAACTGACTTTCACCTGTTAAAATGCCCGATGCCATCACAAGAACAGCTATGCTTTGGACCCCTGAAGGAAAACGAAAGAGAGGCCGACCAAAAACAACTTGGCGGAGGACTGTGGGGGCTGAGATGCAAAGAATGAACCAGAGTTGGGACACTGTACGAAGGATGGCCGCCGACCGAGCAAAGTGGAACCAATTTGTTGTTGCCCTACAAGACGCCACTAGGCGTGATGGCCACTGACTGCTTTGACGGTTGGTGGCTAAGGATCAAAGAAAGAAGAAGACCTGTTAAAAGTCATATATATTGTAAGAACAGCATCAGACTTTCACATTCCCAATGACTATATATTAACTTTTGTTCTTGTTAAATACTCTTTGACTTTATTATGCAGTTCCTTATGTCTGTCTGTTCTTAACACCTCTTCTATGCCTACTGAACTGACTCGTCTCTGACTTTTGTATCATGCCTGTGAGAAAAAGAGTTTTATTTAATGATAACGATCACAGTAATATCAGCTGTGACAATGAGACAGCAACATCAATTACGGCAACTGTGATAATAATAATTATTATGATAATGACAAAAGTAATATAACAATTATTATGAACATGACAAAAATAGCATATTATGACAATAACTAGTGCAAAAGCCAGTCATAGACGGGAATTAAATTCAAAAGCAGCAATATCTAACGGCAATTTTACTTATCCAAAAGTATTTTAAAACACCACTGTACATCACCACAGTACACGAACTACGTAGCAGGTTCTATAAATATTTTTGTGCACACCGTCATTTGCGCATTCTTCTTTGGTAAGTGTTACTATTTTCGGGAGAGTACATATAAGGGAAACAATACAATTAATGCCTAACTTTTAACCAAAGCTGCATCCCTTAGCGTTACTGACAGAAAAAGCTGGGATTTTATATATATTGATTATCATCATTTCCCCTCTTTGCTTATTACAGAGCACGCAGCTACCACTACATCTGGTTCCTTTGTAGGAAGCTTGCACCAGGCATTCATATGTCCATACAGTGGCGGTTTTTTTTTAGCAGTCTGTTTTACATAATGATGATGGCAGCACATGCACATCCTCAGATGTCCGCCTCATACAACAAGCCTCAGGGAGCATTCGTCCTATTCTTTCTTTGTGTTATTAGAGATCCCGGGGAACTACATGGAGCAATAACTATTATGGGAATAAAAAAATAATACTAATAATAGGCTCTTCAGTCATGTGACTATGGGAATGCGCCCCTGAGGTGCCAGCCCTCAGCTGCTTTTTTTTTCTGGTGTTTCTTTCGGCGTTTTCTCCTCTCTTCTGCTTGCATTGAGAACTTTTTTGTCACCCAATCTGAGGTGGCGTCTTAGAGTGCATTGCCACTTGATGCTATTGGCAGCTTCATTCTCCCAAGTTGCTGGATTTATGTTCAGTGCCCTCATATCTCTCTTGCACACATATTTGACCCTCATTACCACCGCCACTATGCAATATTCATGACCACCATCACTATGCAATAATCATTACCACCACCACTATGTAATAGTCAATACCACCATCACTATGCAATAATTTTTACCACCACCATCACAGATACCAGTCATTACTTTAGAACACCCAATTGTTGAGAAACGTTAAAAGTTTGTTGCTGATAAATCATTCAATTCATCTCATATGTCATATATTGACATTTAATATTAAACATTGATCAACGTCTTTCAATAAATGCATTTGCTTTATTTTTAGTTAATTCCTTGAATCGTTCAAGCATCGCATACAATATTACTGATCATGGGCTTTCTCACCTGGCGCAAGTAATCTAATGTTTATATTAACCAGTAATGTTGTGACATTATTTTGGGTCGATCTCTGCATCACTACGGCAGTAATCAGTTACATCTGTTGTACTTACTTATTACATGCTTTTCGAAGGTCTTCACCTCTTTCTTTCTCTGCTATGAAACAGATATTTTGCATTTTTAAACATTCTTACACTTCTCTCAGTAATTATTCGTCTTGTCTGTGTCATAAGAGGTTTTGATGTTATTAAAGTATAGGCTATCCTGGACAAATAGGTGTATCAGAGGATACCAAGATAGTGCCAGATAAGAGACTGGTCTTAAAAGAAATACCCCCTTCTCTGAAAAGAGTAAGGGTGAATCGACATCAAAGTGGGGTCAAGCTATGTAAATCTCCAGGTATGATTATAGGGTTTAGTCCTGAAGATCTATCTGCTACCTCTTAAGATCCCAAATTGATTAATACTTATATTATTGTTTGTGTGGCTACTTATCTAGGGGTATATTAAAGTATTTACTAGAATAAATTTCAAATACAGCACTTAACTTTAATAAAATTATTAAGCAAGACTGTAGGAACTTTATATACAATTTAATTGTCCTGAACCTCAATCTTTTCAGGTCAGGACTTCTCAAAAGCAAGGCATTGATATTTACAAGTTAAAATAAATAAAATTGGAAACTCTGTTCCATGATGAAAATTTTTCACAGGGAGAACTAATCACACTTTATGTTCTTCTGCAAACTCAATCTCACTGTCACTAGGATGTAGATGTTTATTGTTATAAGGTATGTCCGTTAAATGGCATCATAAAAGGTATGCTATTTGATGCCTAGTTTTCAACTTGGATGAGTCTATTGGATAAGCTTCAGTGGCCTCAGGTTGTGACTTATCTTTTTGTTGCTGATGATAGTCACTTCACAACTCCGGACCACACGATTAGCACATTCTTGAGGAAAATACTGCTTGGTAGAGCTTCTGATGTATGCAGAGCTATTTTCTCCAGTAGACTTCCGTAACAATGGCCAGTGATGTCTTTATGATACTGACACCGAACCTGGAATCAAGGATAATCATATTCTATGTAAGTATCTGCTTCAACCCACACATACATATAAGACATCACAACTTACCCTTTTCAGATAATGTGCTAACAGGTTGCACTGGACATATAATTTCTTTTCTACAGTCAGTTCCCTGCGAGTATTCTTTTCTGTACTGATTCAATGACAGTGTCTTCATCTCATGATTGTCCTCCGTACGATAATCAGGTTAAGTACAAAACATCATGTAACGTATAAAATTAATAAAGAGAAGAGCAATGGGAAAATGACAGTGCTGTCACAAAGAATGTACTCGAAAATCCCCCTTGTTTTCTGCTTCGTCTGCAAATTGTAACGCTTTCACGTTGATAGTAAAGCTTACTGTATTATTACCCGCCTTCTTCAATGAAACGTGTGCTGTATTTCTTGGAAAAGCATTGAGACGTACTGCGTAATGACCTAAATTAACCCTAACATTAATTATACTGCGTTACCAAAACGAACGAACAGATGGACTAAAGGGATAAAAAGAGAAGGGAGAGGCAGAAAGCCGAACACTAAACCCGCTTCGCGCGATACACAATTACTACCATCACGCGTGTAAGTCTACATGCACTAATTTTTTTTCAGACGGACAGTGATAAAATACACTACCCTTTCCCAGAGTTAGGTTTATAAATCATAACAGACTCTTATTAGAAAAGACAACATTATATGGGTTTACGTTTGAACACATAACAGTACCCAGACAGCACATCTTCTAAACAGGAGATAGAAGAAATTGCATATTTTGAACGCAGCCACGTAGCTCCTTTAAATTAGTATTTTTGGGTTCCTTAGGGTTTGCTGACAAATAATATGTAAAACGTTACGCAAATAGTCCAGGAATTAATAAATTATACCCAAAATAAAATATTGGGGGTGCCTGACAGCATAAAATCATTTCTGCTCATAAAATTTTTTTTATAACGTGTTTGAAAAAACCTTACGTTACATAAATAGCCTACCATGTAAACTCCAAATTGATTGGAGCGCAACAAATGAAAGCCTAACCACGATTGGTCGGGCTATAAATACTATCTTGGTTGTTGGGGGAGACGGGAAAAGATAACATTTTTTTCAAACACTTGTCGAAACGTGGCTCATTGGCCAGTCTCGCTGATATACACACTTGGGAGCGTTAGTTCGAGACCACTAATTCAAATAAGCTTGATAAAGCGACAGTACGTTGAAGCTAGCTCACATTTTTGCTAAAATAAAAGCCTGGAACATAGGCAGAACGGAATTTGTGCCAGTTTGTGCCAGAATTCATTGCTAATCAACGTATCTGTGTTTATTTCCATGAAATTGTGGTAAGCTTGAACCATTCAGTATCTTTTAATGAAAAATTGAATGTGAATTGTTGATTTATGCCTGTATATATATGTGTAGTTCAGTGGCAAACGTGAGGTAAAGCCTATAATGCTCCAGCCTGAACAGAGGGTGTCGGAGAGAAGTAAAACGGCATGGAATGGCCAAATAGTACACTGACACCTGGATGATGGACTAGAAAGAAATAATGCTGGAAGTGCAGAGGCGTAGTAACCATTAAGAAGGGTAATACTGGAATAAAGTATTTCAAATGAAGCTGACTGTTGGCCTAACGCTCTGAACGCAATGTTTGTGCTGTATTGTGATCAGTGTAAAAGAGAATATAAATTAGTTATGAAGTAGAAGGTACATCCTTCTTGATTTCAGGGACAGTGGTCTTGATGGTAGTGAGCAGCACCTGGTCAGAGATTTGCTGAATCCAGAGTCGGACAGCATACTCCTTGGTCTTTTTAGCTATCAGGGAGGTGTCTCCTGAGCCCAGAGGAGAATTCGAGCAGAGGAGTCCTTTCCTGCCGCCATCACGCCAGATAAGCGAATTGGCCAGCTGAGCTCAACATTATGTCCCCTCATCTTGAAATAACTTTATAAAAATACTATTCAGAGGGGAATTTACTTGTCTTAAAATCAGGAACTGTGAACATCTACAATAATGGTCCCTAAAGACAAACTATTGAAGTCATGATGACAAATACCAACAGAGCTTGAACAAAACAAAACCAGTATTACCTCATTTTACCACTACACAAATGACACACATAGAACATTGGTAATAATATATGTCACTACAATATTCATATTAAATACATTCTGTACATAACTTGTAATTTAAATTGATTGTGATTCCTGGTTCCCTTGTAGTTGAATCAGGACACATATTCATTCATGCCAGTAATGAATACATATTGTTATTTGAAACGTTACTAGTGACTTCTTTAAGATATTCTCATAGAGTGTTATATGTATGTGAGTGTCACAGTGTTGTTAAGAGTAGTGGATTAAATTAAATTGTTTATCTGTCTGTTGTTGTGACTTACACTTCACCATACACATACCCTAGACACATAACGTAGCATCACACTATTCCAGAATAATTCTGACTGAGATATATAGATATGTGGTAGCAAGTAAGGTTATATATATAATATACTACTCTTATTAGATATATATATACCTTCACAGCTGATCTCAGTCAGTACACTAAGTCCCTTATAAATATTTATAACATCCCACTTCACCACATATATTGGGGTCTCGCTCTCGGGATTTTGAATCTTTAACTATTAAAAATATTGGGGGTAATTCACTTCAGGGAATATAAGAATTAAAAGGTATCCTTGGGTGGAATTAAATAAGGTTGAGCTCACGGTGCCTGTTTTGTCCATTAGAGATTGAATTGTTGGTTAGACATTGTATTAAGTTACCTGATAGACAATGGCGGACCTGGCCAAATTTCGATCTGCTGCGGTTCAGACTGCAAAAGAGTTAGGATTAGATGGGCAAGTTATGGTTGCCTATGTCACAACGGAATGTGACAAATTTATTGAACGCGAAGAAAGAAGATTAGAAAAAGAAGCCGAAAGAAAGTTAGAGGCTGAGACTAAGAGGTTGCAAGCTGAGGCTGAGACTAAGAGGTTGCAAGCTGAGGCTGAGACTAAGAGGTTGCAGATTGAGGCTGAGGCTAAGAAATTGGAGGCAGAAAGAGAAGACAAAAGATTAGCTGCAGAAAGAGAAGCCGAGGAAAGAAGACAAGCTGCAGAAAGGGAAGCAGAAAAGGAGGAGAAGAGATTACAAAGGGAACATGAGTTACGACTAAGGGAGTTTGAGTTTCAAGGCCATGCTCCTGAAAATGGTGCCAGCCCCTTTGCCTCTGATGCTACGGTTACTCAAGGAGCCTCAATCTCAGCTATGAACTTTCATTTAGATCATTTTGTTGAGAAAGACGATGATATTGAGAGCTATATAAATAGGTACGAACTATTAGCTACCACGTATGGGTTAGAGAGAGAAAGGTGGAGCTTAAAGTTATCTCAGGGACTTCGTGGGGCAGCTTATGAAGTTTTTGCAAAAATGAGCAGAGGTGATCAGGAAAATTATGACATGCTAAAGCAGGCTCTTTTGTTAAGGTATGAAAAGAATGCAGAGTTTTACAGGAAAAAATTTAGGAATGCTAAACTACTGTCAGGTGAAACCTATCACCAGTTCTCTGCACGAATAGAGACATACTTGGAGAAATGGACTTCTCTGGGGAAAACCCAAGATCTTAAGGAAATGGTCCTTATAGAGCAACTAAGAGAGTCCATGGCTCCAGACCTGAGAAAGTTTCTCATGGAACAAGGTGCAGAGAGGCTGGGTGAGTTGCTAAATGTTGCTGAAAGGTATCAAGCAGCTCAAGCAGAGGTAACAGGTAATAAAAAGAAACAGGTGGACAACTTTAGGGCACCACAGAACTTTAATAAATTTGATCCTAAGGATCAAAATAAAGGTAAGCACCAATTTGATAGGCCACGGTATGACAATAAAAATAAATTCCCACAATTCGATGAAAGGAAATATGATGAAAGAAAATCTTTCAACCAAGGAAAAAGGTGGTGTAAGAATTGTCAGATGGACAATCATGACACTGACCGTTGCAGAAGGAAACCTGTGTATATGGCAACCCTTCAGGTCAGGTCGACCTCAAGACAGGAGGAGGATATTATGTTAGATACCACTCCAGAAGAGATGAGGAAGGCACAGGCTGGGGATAAAAACACTCAAGCCTTGTTTCAGAAAATTGTCAACTTGTCATACAACTCCAGGCAAGGGAGATTTTTACATGAAAAACAAGTTGATGTATAGGAAGACTGGAACTAGATCCCATGGTCACGGACAGCTGGTTCTTCCAAAAAGATACAGGACAGAATTAATAAGGAGCCTACATGTGAAACCAGATGGGGACCATGAGAAGATAGGTACCATCATTCAAAAGGTGGCTCACAATTATTATTGGCCCAAAGCAAGATGGGACATTGAAAATTTTGTAGAAAGGTGTAGCATAGCACATGAGGGAACACCCACAAGTGGGAACATTGATCAGGACCTGGACACGCCACGGGGCAAAATTAGGCCTGACAATAAAAAGAAATAGATTTGATAAAGTGGACCAAATGGAATGGGAAGCCCCTTTTCACGGACAAGCTTCACTTAACTGTTTTACAATGGCCACTATGCGGAGAGTGCAAAAAGATGTCTTACCCCAGGATAAGCCGAAAATCCCTCAATCGGACTTAAACAAACTGGAGGAAGAGGATGTAGAGAGGAAATCTCTCATCAAGAATTTTAAGAGGGGAGAAAGCCCCAAAAGAAAAATTGGTAGCGGTCGTTTTGTGAATGATAATTCTGGGAGGAAAAATCATCACTATAAAGCTTCAAGTGGAAGAGACCATACCGGTGCATGGACAAATAGGTCCACACAATTAAAGGTCCATATGTAGCTTTGTTAAGAACGTGGACTGATGAAAAGGCAGAGGAAAACATTACATCTTCATACCAGTATGTGAATGAGCTGACCACTCGGTTAAAAACTGGCTGGAAACTTGCCAATGAAAATTTGAAACAAGCCAGGAAGAAACATGCTGCCTATTATAACAGGAAGGCGAAAGACAGAAATTTGGCTGTGGGAGAGAAGGTACTGCTTCTTTTGCCCGGGAGTCAGAATAAGTTACAAATTGGATGGCAGGGTCCATATACAGTTCTAGAGAAGGTGTCTAGAACAAATTATAAGATAGATAAGAAGGGGAAAGAAAAAAAATCTATCATGTGAATCTCCTGAAGAAATATTTGGAAAGAGAACATCAGGAAGAGACACACTTGTTGACCTTGTCCATCGCCATGGAGATGAAAAAGGAACCACTTTCATCATTTGAATATCCATTACACCCCTGTGAGACAGCAGCACAGGTGAAAATCAGTACACATTTAACGAAAACTCAGAAAGAGAGAGTGCAACAGGTTCTAAATAATCATGCAGAGGTGTTAACAGACCGACCAGGACATACAAACCTATTGGAATATGATATGAAACTCATAGACTCCACACCTGTCTGTATGAAACCATATTCGATTCCGTTTGCTAAGGAAAAAGCTTTGAAGGAAGAGATAGACTATCTATTGAAGGAAGGAATTATTTCGCACAGTGAGTCTTCGTATAGCTCCGGTGTTGTACTCTTAAGGAAGCCCTCTGGAGAACATAGACTCTGTATAGATTACAGGAGACTGAATGCTATTACAGAAGGACAGGTGGATCCATTGCCGGATACAAATCAGCTGTTTGCCAGACTAAATAAAGCTAAATATTTCTCAAAAGTGGATCTGAGTAAAGGATACTATCAGATTCCAGTAAAGCCTGAGGTTAGACCATACCTAGCTTTTAGTACCTCAGAAGGACACTATGAGTTTAATAGATTGCCATTTGGATTGAAGAATGCGCCTAGTGTCTTCTCTAGAATGATGAGAAAATTATTGGATCCTCTGAATAATCCCTGTATAACAAATTTTATGGATGATATCCTTATAGCAACAGAAACATTTGAGGAACACATTGACTCTCTGAACATGCTGTTTGATCGACTTAGGGAGGCAAATTTAACAGCCCGACCAACCAAATGTTGCGTTGGATGTAAAGAATTGGAATTTTTGGGACACACAGTTTATCAGGGAAACATGACCCCTGACCCAAAGAATTTAGAGAAACTACAGAAAGCCCCGAGACCACAAACCAAGAAGGACGTGAGATCCTTTGTCTCATTATGTGGTTTCTACCAGAAGTATATCAAAAACTTTAATTCCATATGTGCACCTTTAACGGAATTGACACGTAAAGGACTTCCAGATCGCATTACATGGACACCACAATGTGAAATGACTTACCAAGAATTGAAGGAAAAGCTCACAAGTAAACCCATTTTGAAATTACCTGACTTAAGTCAAGAATTCATAGTAAGGACGGATGCAAGTAATATTGGGCTAGGTGCAACTTTACTACAGAAATCAGATGCATTGGATGGGGAATTAAGCCCAGTGGCATATGCTAGCAGAAAGTTGAATAAAGCTGAAATCAACTACTCAACTAGCGAAAAAGAATGTCTTGCAGTAATATGGGCAATAAAGAAATTCAATATTTATCTATATGGGAAGGCATTTAAGTTGCAAACTGACCACAAACCTTTATCGTTTTTAGCACAGGCTAAGCATGAGAACTCTAGGTTACTCCGATGGTCTTTGCTTCTGGCTCCATATAATTTTAGCATTGAATATATATCTGGAAAAACAAATCTGGGAGCGGATTTTTTAAGCCGCCATCCGTGTGATGAGAATCACCGTAAACCCCAGAAATAATAATAAATTTCTCTATGTGTATATAGAATAAAGGACTGACATATAATGTCTGTTTTAAGAGGGGAAGTGTCATGAAATATTCTAATCCACATATATAAATTATTAGGTAAATATAAAGCCTAACAAATAAAATTAATAAAGAGAAGAGCAATGGGAAAATGACAGTGCTGTCACAAAGAATGTACTCGAAATCCCCCTTGTTTTCTGCTTCGTCTGCAAATTGTAACGCTTTCACGTTGATAGTAAAGCTTACTGTATTATTACCCGCCTTCTTCAATGAAACGTGTGCTGTATTTCTTGGAAAAGCATTGAGACGTACTGCGTAATGACCTAAATTAACCCTAACATTAATTATACTGCGTTACCAAAACGAACGAACAGATGGACTAAAGGGATAAAAAGAGAAGGGAGAGGCAGAAAGCCGAACACTAAACCCGCTTCGCGCGATACACAATTACTACCATCACGCGTGTAAGTCTACATGCACTAATTTTTTTTTTCAGACGGACAGTGATAAAATACACTACCCTTTCCCAGAGTTAGGTTTATAAATCATAACAGACTCTTATTAGAAAAGACAACATTATATGGGTTTACGTTTGAACACATAACAGTACCCAGACAGCACATCTTCTAAACAGGAGATAGAAGAAATTGCATATTTTGAACGCAGCCACGTAGCTCCTTTAAATTAGTATTTTTGGGTTCCTTAGGGTTTGCTGACAAATAATATGTAAAACGTTACGCAAATAGTCCAGGAATTAATAAATTATACCCAAAATAAAATATTGGGGGTGCCTGACAGCATAAAATCATTTCTGCTCATAAAATTTTTTTTTATAACGTGTTTGAAAAAACCTTACGTTACATAAATAGCCTACCATGTAAACTCCAAATTGATTGGAGCGCAACAAATGAAAGCCTAACCACGATTGGTCGGGCTATAAATACTATCTTGGTTGTTGGGGGAGACGGGAAAAGATAACATTTTTTTCAAACACTTGTCGAAACGTGGCTCATTGGCCAGTCTCGCTGATATACACACTTGGGAGCGTTAGTTCGAGACCACTAATTCAAATAAGCTTGATAAAGCGACAGTACGTTGAAGCTAGCTCACATTTTTGCTAAAATAAAAGCCTGGAACATAGGCAGAACGGAATTTGTGCCAGTTTGTGCCAGAATTCATTGCTAATCAACGTATCTGTGTTTATTTCCATGAAATTGTGGTAAGCTTGAACCATTCAGTATCTTTTAATGAAAAATTGAATGTGAATTGTTGATTTATGCCTGTATATATATGTGTAGTTCAGTGGCAAACGTGAGGTAAGCCTATAATGCTCCAGCCTGAACAGAGGGTGTCGGAGAGAAGTAAAACGGCATGGAATGGCCAAATAGTACACTGACACCTGGATGATGGACTAGAAAGAAATAATGCTGGAAGTGCAGAGGCGTAGTAACCATTAAGAAGGGTAATACTGGAATAAAGTATTTCAAATGAAGCTGACTGTTGGCCTAACGCTCTGAACGCAATGTTTGTGCTGTATTGTGATCAGTGTAAAAGAGAATATAAATTAGTTATGAAGTAGAAGGTACATCCTTCTTGATTTCAGGGACAGTGGTCTTGATGGTAGTGAGCAGCACCTGGTCAGAGATTTGCTGAATCCAGAGTCGGACAGCATACTCCTTGGTCTTTTTAGCTATCAGGGAGGTGTCTCCTGAGCCCAGAGGAGAATTCGAGCAGAGGAGTCCTTTCCTGCCGCCATCACGCCAGATAAGCGAATTGGCCAGCTGAGCTCAACATTATGTCCCCTCATCTTGAAATAACTTTATAAAAATACTATTCAGAGGGGAATTTACTTGTCTTAAAATCAGGAACTGTGAACATCTACAATAATGGTCCCTAAAGACAAACTATTGAAGTCATGATGACAAATACCAACAGAGCTTGAACAAAACAAAACCAGTATTACCTCATTTTACCACTACACAAATTGACACACATAGAACATTGGTAATAATATATGTCACTACAATATTCATATTAAATACATTCTGTACATAACTTGTAATTTAAATTGATTGTGATTCCTGGTTCCCTTGTAGTTGAATCAGGACACATATTCATTCATGCCAGTAATGAATACATATTGTTATTTGAAACGTTACTAGTGACTTCTTTAAGATATTCTCATAGAGTGTTATATGTATGTGAGTGTCACAGTGTTGTTAAGAGTAGTGGATTAAATTAAATTGTTTATCTGTCTGTTGTTGTGACTTACACTTCACCATACACATACCCTAGACACATAACGTAGCATCACACTATTCCAGAATAATTCTGACTGAGATATATAGATATGTGGTAGCAAGTAAGGTTATATATATAATATACTACTCTTATTAGATATATATATACCTTCACAGCTGATCTCAGTCAGTACACTAAGTCCCTTATAAATATTTATAACATCCCACTTCACCACAGTGGCCCAGATCGTAGACCTCGTTACTATTTATAGAACTACACCCGCCCAATCGGAGGCAAAGTCAAAAAGTCTTTCTAGGAATTTTGACTTATGCGATTCTGAGCTTGCTTGTATAATCTGACTAATTTTAAATATTTTATATTAAAGTTATTAGTGGACCGATTTTAATTATCAAAAGTGATACTCAAACGGCCCATTGTTCTCTATCGCTCTATATGGATATTCCTTAGTTATTTCTTTGCATTTCAATCTGGGTAATTTTTAAGTAATTAAATTTGGCATTACCCTGATATGAAAATATCACTAAAATAAATTTTTCTACTACAATAAAATTTTATCATGCGTGAATATTTATGCTTATGTGTTAAGCAATATCAGCGCTATAATTTGAGATATTTCCTTCTGTTTAACTATCTTTAGTTGTTAAGAAATAAAATATCATCTTTTGCTCAAAAACACAAAATAGCTTATATTGTCACGTCAACCAAAATTTTCTTATCACTACAAGAAAAGGAAACAATTTGATTGGTTGTTAAATGTGTACTATGCTCTTAGATAATTTTTGTTGGGCGGTAACTTTTGACTTGGTTCCTAGACAAGTTCAAATACACTAGATCAATTTTTGGCGGTAAATTTTACTGGGTTCTTAGACTGCTTCAAATACTATAGTTAATTTGGGGCGGGGAATTTGAGCGTGGTGTAAGACAGATTCGAATTTTACGACAGTCTGTTTACCTTACCATCCTTTCTGAGAGAGTAGACAGGTGAGGCAATATTAACCGACAACCATGTTGGTTAATCTCGGGTGTGGCCGACATCAGACTACAGATTAACACTAAAATCGCTCAGAGCATTTGCTTAATCGCTGATAAGTCCAGGGTGCGTTCTTCACCAAGATGGTAATACGCTGAAAGTTTGATAGCCGCTACGGGAAGAGAACTTATTTGTCAGCGCACAGGAATGACATAATCGGTTCCTGTCCGAACTATTACGAACATATTACTTAAAATAATAGTAAGATGTCGTATTGGTAAACATTACAGAGAAGGTAATCAGATGTTTTATTGCCATATATGGGAGAGGTGACCTTTTGCATCACGCATATAATTTCAGGCGGAAATAATTTTGAAATTACCCCACCTATACATGCATGTTTGAAACGATTGGAGCCCTGCTTAGCATCGTAATAAACAAATGGGGGGGGGGGGGGGAGAAGACAGGCAATATAACCTGACATTTTTGCAGTTTTAAGACACTTTGAAAATTCACTCGTGCCAAGAAGACCATCAGACTGCCAGAGTTAGAAGCAGATTTCATATATATCAGACCGGACTTTGTAGAACATATTGAAGAACTTAAAGAGCCCAGGAAAACCATTTTAGTACGGAAAACTGGGATCTGAGGAAACTGAAAGCACTCATAATAGGAATTCATTGTTAACATAACAACACACCAGAAAAATGTAAAAAGGCATCTGCTAGTGCCTTAACTTTATTCCTCCGAGCAAACAATTTGTGAGCCAAGATTGGCGTAAGCTGTTCATTTTACATTCTATATTTTTCATTAATAACATGCGAACTAATATGTATATATTGCCATGCAAATGTATATGTGAAAATTGCTAGTGAATGTCTAAGTCATTTGAGGCTGGCAACCTCAGCGTATAGAAGGATGATTTCACGAACCACCACTGCAAGGGCCGGTGACTGCTTTATTGCTAATTTCTTGAAAAGAACTAAAAGCATAGGTAGTCCCAAGTTCCATAGGGAGCAGGGAGGGAAAGATGAAAGAAATGATGTACATTCTAATTATAATATTTACAGTTTCAAACCAGTGTAAATGTCTATGTAAACATATTCACTTTAAACATAATGAAAGTTTTCAAACTATTCAACCAATGCAGATGTAAATGAAAACATTTTCAAACTATATTGTGAACATTTTTCAACCAGTGTGGATGTAACTGAAAACATATTCAATCTTTATTGTGAACATTTTTCACCTAGTGTACATGTAAATGTAAACATATTCTCTCTCTCTCTTTCTCTCTCTCTCTCTCTCTCTCTCTCTCTCTCTCTCTCTCTCTATATATATATATATATATATATATATATATATATATATATATATATATATATGTATGTATATATAGAGAGAGAATATGTTTACGTTTACATGTACACTAGGTGAAAAATGTTCACAATAAAGATTGAATATGTTTTTCAATTACATCCACACTGGTTGAAAAATGGTTGAATAAATAAATAAATAAATAAATAAATATATATATATATATATATATATTTATATATATATATATATATATATATATATATTTATATATATATATATATATATATATATTATATATACACACGAGGAGGAGTCAAAAAGTAACCTTAATATTTTTTTATTAACAGAATATGCACAAGTAGGAATGAAAGCACTTTCACCACGTAGTCCCCACCACGTTGAATGCAGGTGTGCCAACGCTTCACTAATGCCTGGATTCTGCGAGAAAAAAACTCTTCTGACTGACTGCGTAGCCACGTATGCACCGCCTCTTTCACCTCATCGTCCGTACTGAACTTCTTGCCACCGAGTGCCTCGTTGAGGGGTCCAAACACATGATAATCACTTGGTGCGAGGTCCTGTGAATATGCAGGATGTGGAAGACACTCCAAACGTACATTCGTGATTTTCGTTACTGTCGCACGAGCTGTGTGCGGCCGCGCGTTATCATGCTGTAACAACACACCAGAACTGAGCAAGCCGCGACGTTTTGACATGATTGCAGGTTTCAAGTGATTCTGCAGCAGATCATAGTATTATTTGCTTTTGATAGTGAGTCCCTTGGGCATGTAATGTTCCAGGATTGGGCCTTTACAGTCCCAGAAGAGCGTGAGCATCAATTTGCCGACCGACCGCGTTGTACGGAACCTTTTTGCTTTTGGTGATGATGAATGTCGCCACTCCATGCTGGCTCGCTTAGTCTCTGGTTGGAAGTAGTGGACCCAGCATTTGTCACCAGTGACTATACGGTATATAAAGCCAGCTCCTTCAGCTTCGTAACGTAGTAACAGTGTTTCACAAACATTCACACGACGTTCTCCCAGTTCTTGGGTGAACTGTTTTGGTACCCACCTAGCGGAGACTTTGTGGTATTGTAGCACTTAGTGAATGATGTGGTGCGCCGAGCAGTGACTGATCTTCAATTCTCCAGCCACCTCGGCGATTGTTACCCGCCAGTTTTCCCGTATCAGACGTTCCACTGCAGCGATAGCGTCAGGCGTAGTCGCAGTGTGAGGCCGGCCGGAGCGAGCTGCATTAGTCACAGTTGAAACCCCACTTTTAAACTTCCTGTGCCACACATAAACCTGCTGAAGCAACACACACGCGTCCCCATACTGCCTCTTCATCCTCCGATGAATGTCTGCTGGTTTCTCACCCTCACTACTCAAAAACCGATAACTGCACGCTGACCTTCTCTCGTGCATGCTTCCAAGGGGCGGCCATCTTGGCTATAGTTTGCTGACGTCATTCTTCCCATCAGGACGACGGGCTTGCGCGCACTGGTACCTCAAGCGGGAAGGCATAAAATACCTGTAGTACAACCGTCTACTACGTGATTTGGACTTTTTATTGCTATATTAAGGTTATTTTTTGACCCCCCCCCCCCCAAGTACTCTTAACCTTTTCATTTGAATGTAAAGTAAATATAAAGCTATTCAATTTAAATGTAAAGAAAGTTTTCGCTCGAGGGATTAAGCTTAATTCTCATCGAGGGTATAGTCTGAGGTAGATGGGATGGTGGAATAGGAAGATGGGGACACATAAGTATGTGTCGGGAAATTCAATACTCAGAGGGTATTCGTTTCTCTTCTTTTACCATCCTAGTTGGTGGTACAAGTGAGGGTTCTAATCTCTGGAAAAAAGTGAAGGTAGAAGTGGCCTTACCTCGAACTAGACACCATCATCAGAGGGTCTTAGAGACCCAGGACCAGCTTAGCAGTTACTCCCTGATCTTACTTGGAACGTGCTGCGTCTTTAATCTAGACCAGAGACGCGAGAACTCCAGTGACCTATCTGCACAGAACCCAGAAACCCAGCGGAAGAAGAAACTACCATTTGCAGCTAAGTCAAACCTAAAACCTGCCAAGTGACTTCTTAAATAAAACACTATACCATCACACGATGATGAGTATTTTCTGTTAAAGATTATTCGACGTTTTTTTAACACTGTTAGAACTTAGTTGATTATTAAATTTGTTATTTGTTAATATACAAATTTTAACGTCGATTTAATCATTTTGAATGTACTACATGTTTGTCTCAGTCAATTTAATAAATACCCTCTAAACAGAGGTATACCATAACAAGAAGAATTCCACTGAGTAAATCAGGGTGGGGGCTTTAACGAGCTGAACTTAATAATTGCTTAATTCTTCATAAAAGGCGGCGGATCAGATATAAG
This sequence comes from Oreohelix idahoensis, assembly GCA_024509875.1. Taxonomy (NCBI): domain Eukaryota; kingdom Metazoa; phylum Mollusca; class Gastropoda; order Stylommatophora; family Oreohelicidae; genus Oreohelix; species Oreohelix idahoensis. Next base: position 363,245 of record JAMPIV010019524.1, on the reverse strand, counting down.
TTAACAATTGCCCTGCATAACGCAGCATTGTTCTTGACTTCTGAAATATCTAATGAACACTCCCTTGAGATAGAAGAGGCATTTTTCTTCTGTCTACAACTCTGCCAAGAGTAATTTTGTGCAAAGGTAGACACCTGTGAAGACCCATATTAGATACTCTTGAGTTTTGGCCACTGTTGGACCACTACTGCAAAGCAGGGGATGCAATTCCGTGACAAATGTAGAGTTCAAATCTGGTAATTAACAGTCCACGAGAAGAACCTCACAAAGCGTAGAGCTGATGACTTTATAACTTCTAATACGTGACATCATGTTTTGACATTCAAAACTAATTTCAACTCCATTTCTTTATACATCAGAAATTAGTTCAGTAGCGTGACTTTAAAACTTCTAATACGTGACATCATGTTTTGACATTCAAGACTAATTTCAACTCCATTCCTTGATACATCAGAAATTAGTTCAGTAGCGTGACTTTATAACTTCTAATACGTGACATCATGTTTTGACATTTAAGACGTATTTCAACTTCATTGCTTAATAAATCAGAAATTAGCTCTGTAGCATCCAAAATTCTTTCATTTAGTACATCAAATATCATTTGTCTGCGAAGTCAGGGATTATGTTAATCCAAGGCATTATATGCCACAAACTGGTTCTATCATGCATGCATCTCTTGTCTGCTAATCTGTCAAAAGATGCTTCCTGAGCATCTACGAATACACTGCTAAAAGGATGCTCACCTTATAAAACATGTAAGTGCAAAGAGCACAACCAGTTAAGTGGCAAGGCCAGACTTTGAGTTGACCATATTCTAAACACTCAAATGGTGTTAAACACCCTTCAAGTATATAAGTGGTTAGATCCAGGGCCGAATTAAGTCAAGAAGGGCCTTTAGGTTTTTCTTTTCAGTGTTTGGGCCCCCTTCACCCAATAATAGGCAATCATTTTTTTTCTTCCAAACCCCTTGGCATGGTTATGGTATATACTAGTATTATGTTAGGTTCTTTTAAAATTGCTTACCTCTTTTATTAGTAATTATTTTGTATTAATGTTTATTAACGTTATTTGTTATTATTATTATTATTAAAGTAAACACAAAAAACACATTTTGTGGAAAAATCTATGAATTTTAAAATCTTTTTAACGTAAGCATAGTGGTTAGTGCACTGGCTTCCTAGCGCAGTGGTCTATGGTTCGATCCCCAGATGAGGCGGAAAATTTTTAGGCCACAAACGGCTCCTGGGTCGACCCAGCCCCCAAATGGGTACCAGAGCTACTCTGGGAAGGTTAAGGCGGCCAGCGTGATGCCGACCACATCACCCCTCGTGTGCCGACGGTCAAGATAATATGGGCCTAACACCATATTCCCAATATGCCTCAATGGGCGTGTAACGGGTTCCTTTACCTTTTTTATAAGAGCTCCGGGCCCCTAAACTTCAGCCTACTTAGCCTAATGGATAATCCGCCTCTGGTTATACCACACATAAACAAGTGGCCACACATAAGGAAAGAGACACCCTAAACGCCCAATGGTGAATCTTTTTCTCAGTTCCGTCATGCCTAGCAACATTCGTACGTCATCATTCTTGCACATTTCACATCATTTTATGCGTGCAGTTGGGAATGCGACATGGTGCAAAATCTTCAGTACAATTAATCCATCAAAGTTGCTTCACACCACGAAGCGATTCCCAATAATTACCACCATCACTATGCAATAATCATTACCACCACCATAGCAATTACCAGTCATTACTATCACCACTATGCAAGTCATTTCCACCATCACTACGCAGTACATTACCACCACCGTTATAATTGCCAGTCATTACCACCATCATTATTATCACGGTCATTAGCACTATCACTATTATAATTACCATCACCACATTAGAACAGTCATTACCATCACCATTGTGACGTGTAATGGAAAAAGAGTCTACAGGAATCCGACAGCTTATTGCAACCTAATAGCTGCCCTCTGGTTTACTAGCTAAACATGCATCTATACCAACTGTCTATTTCTGCAACGTACCATTTTGTTCCGCCTTCTTTTCTTTTAACACGAGTTAACGAAATGTTTACAAACTGCGTGACCTGTCAGTCAAAACAGGAAAGCAAATCAGGCTGTATTTACCTCGTCCTCTCACGCGAGCTTCATCTGTCAATCATAATAACTCTCAAACAGGCAAGCACGTGGGAGAGACGAAACACCGACCCTTTGAAGTTTTACTCAGGGGAAGTTTAGAACTCCCCCTGGGCTCTTTGATCTTGAGAAGCGGGCATTCTACAAGGTAACCCGTTAGCCGAACTGAAGCTGTGATGCCGGTCGAAAACTCTAGACAAGAAACTTTGATCGACCGACACGAAGGCTTTTATCTTGATACGCCTTGTTTCTAAATTCTCCGTTCCACACCGGGACGCGAAATTAACAACATTAGATATCAGAGGAATCCAATGATATATATACTGATGTTTTCTTAGACCCCCTAACAGTTGTCAGTTAGAGTTTGGAAATAGTCTAGCGCGCAGTCCTAGAACCAGTTTTCTTGGTGTATTAGTATTTCGTGGAGATTTTCATTCTGATATTTCTGGTAAAAGGATAATAGTGCTAATGATTTAAGAAGTGATAGCTTTTAACATTTATTCTTCACTTAGATTTTTCTCGCTAGTCTTCTTCTTTGATCCTTAGCCGCCGTCCGTCAAAGCAGTCAGTGGCCATCACGCCTAGTGGCATCTTGTAAGTCAACAACAAACTGATTCCACTTTGCTCGGTCGGCGGCCAACCTTTGTACAGTGCCCCAACTCTGGTTCATTCTTTGCATCTCAGCCTCCACAGTCCTCCGCCAGGTTGTTTTTGGTCGGCCTCTCTTTCGTTTTCCTTCAGGTGTCCAAAGCATAGCTGTTCTTGTGATGGCATCGGGGTCTCTTCTGAGGACATGGCCAACCCAGCTCCAGCGTCTGCCAGCTATGATGGTGTGCATGTCCTCTTGCTTGCTCCGAGTAAGCAGATCTTGGTTGGTGATGGTATTCGGCCAAAAGATTCTGTGAATTTTTCTTAGGCATGTTGTGTGAAAAGAGGACAATTTCGACATTTCCTTCTCTGTAACTCTCCAGCATTCCGCACCATAGAGAAGCATAGAAAGCACACAGCTCTGATATAATCTTAATTTTGTGCTTGTGTTGTATTGAGAGGACGTCCAGATGTAGTAAAACGCTAGTAAAACGAGTGAAATAAAGTAACGCATAGCGATTTCATACCAGATATTCTTTTAAAATGTTAAATCACGCCACCCGCCATACATTAGACTGTAATTATGTTACAGGAGAGAGATAAACCCGACGGTTTAGCTGACTGGACGTATAGGCAATAAAGCAAATGGTAGTGGGAGTATAGAATTCACTTTATATTTCATTGTGCATATTTGTCATTATAGTGTCTATTATTTTAATAACATACGACAAAACTAACATATGCCGACAATTTAATAGCTATTTAATGACAGGCGATCATTGTTTAGGTAGCGCGTATGGAGAGATTAAATAATAACTTACATTTTTATCTGACGCCGGCTCGAGCAGGGCCGGGCGAATTAACATAATTCAGTCCGACCGAACTCAGCGCCAGCGGCGTTTGTTAACGTGTAGGCGTAAGGAAACACCGTGTGCCTTTTAAATTTAATCAGGACTGACGGAGTGGAGAAGAGATCGTCTTGTCCCGTCTGTGTGTAGATATAGTAGTAGCATTTGTTTTCATAAATGGTTTCTTGTATTCTTCGCAGACCTGATCACAAGGGCGTCCAGCGGTCTTTTTGTATGATTTGTTATTTTTCTCCGTTTTCTTGGCTTGTGCGTCACCAATTTCACTTGTAAACGGACACTCGCCAAAGAGTATTGGAGGACAATAAATTTTTAACACTGGACTTACAAAACCCAGATTTATATTTTTACCAGCCACAGTAGTTAACATTATTTGTATCCCGACTCCTGACAGTCGTAATTCAATGGGATTCTCTGAATACCTACACTGTGCAGAATCGTCGCTTTTAACACAGAGTTGGCAGATAGAAGAACCATCATCATCATCTGAACATATATTTTAGCAACCAGATGTTTCACAATAATGGAAGTATATTTTCCCGTTAAAGAGTGAACCTCAAGAACTCTCACAGTTTTACTATTTGTAATAACTCATATCCAGGAGAAGAACTATATTAGGCGTGTGACAACTTGCCCAATCTTCTCTTCATTTTTATTATTATTTACGTACATCGTTTTTTCTCATCCTCAATGCATGATCGCAAAGTCCCGGGAATTGTCACTTGCGGAAAATCTCCTAGCGTTCGGTATTTTCTCCTCGCTATTTTTAGATACGACGTCATTGTTGACCAATGACCTCGGTAGCGAGAAATCCGTTTTAATTTAGAACTGCTTGAACTTGGGAGAACCAGTTTAGGCCATTTAGGAAGACATCACGTGACTTTTAACATTATTGATCTGAGCGTCTAAAACGAGGCTAAGGTCACATGATGCACGCTACGGATCACGTGTCCAAGCGGAAATGACCCGCTAAAAGGCGGCAAAGCCAGCATTTTGTCACTTGCCCAGGAACCCTCAAGAAAGCTAGGTCTAAGCCAGATCGGCGAATTCTCGCATTAAAAGCACTGAAGCCACGTGTCTAATTGCGGGTTAGCGTCCATCTTTGAGTAGTCTATGGTGGAGCCTTGCACGACAGTCCAATCTCAGCGCAGAATACGGAGTCGAGCACAGAGAAGGCAAATCCGAACCATTCAAGACCTACCTGGGGCAACGTTAGGAGACCGGAGAACTAACCACACTTCACTATCAGCCGGGGGCTGAAAAGCTAAGTCCACGAAAAAGGGAACTCACTACATCAATGCCTAGTTTAGTCATCCATGATGAAAAACACTTGAATTGTGAGACACATAATACATACAGCAGACACTAATTCCATCGACAATACTATCATTCACCATCTATTCATTTTATTGCAATAAACCAATTGGGTGTATATACTGTACCCCACGCTTTGTTCCTTCCATTAGATGTTGAATATTGTCTATGTTTATCTTCCTTTATAAGGGAGGGGGGGCTCGTAAAATATAATATAAATTAAAGAATAATAATAATAGATAACTGAGAAGGGGACGACGGTAGCGAGAGACCAAATATCTCCTTACAATCTTTTCCAGACCTGTCGAGTTAGGAGAATTTACCCTCTTCGTCACCCTTCGGAAGTGGGAAAACCCAGCAGGGATTCCTTGAGCCAAATCTTCCACATCAGATCTATTATTTCCTCTAAATAATTCTCTTATCCTTTAAACGCTACGTGACAAGGCGTTCCACTCACTAGCTAATTTCTGGGGATGGACTGGTGCCAGTTTGGATCTGCGACAACTGGGGTGACAGAATATTAAGTGAATTAGATAATATATTCATGGACTAATTCTATTACCAAGGGATATTACAGACCTACCTTACCAGGCAATTTGGTAAGAGTGTGAGAGTGGCCACTGCTTGAAAGAGTGTGCAAGTATTTTTCTTGTTTGCGGGAAAACCATCCATATATCTGATTTGTCTGAAATTGCGTTTATTTTTACTGGGTCTCATAGAGTACCAATACTGTTCATTCTGTAACATAATGCTACCCTTCAACCTTTGGGTTAATAATTTTTGTTCCTCCATTCGAGGGACGGTGCACTTTTTCTGCTTTATTTCATATGCATGTAACTGACTCTTTGATCTTTTTCTTTAGATATTTTGATGTTGTCGAGTTTAAACGATAATAAACCACAAAGAAACTTACCTTTGTGTGTTGGTCAGACCCATACCCATTTATCCTTAGTTTTTCAAGTTTGTGTGTCTTGTTGTCACATGGCTGTGTGTGTGTAGAGAAACGTATCTATTCTTGATAGGGGAGGTAAAAGCTGTCTTGCAATAAAGTACTGTCGAACTGGTAGGCTGGAGGAGATAACCAAATCACTCCAGAGACAGATCTTTTCCTCAATTCTACCACCTGTGGAAAATCTATTTCTATACCTTCTGGCGTATCTATCGACATCCACTCTACTTAGACGGGGCAAAAATTAAAAAAATAAACTTCCGTACGATAACCACCACCATCATTATCAGTCATTACCACCATCACCACATTATAAATGTCGTTACCATCAGCACCACCGTTAACACAGGCATTAACACGACCACATTACAAGTCGTTACCATTTTCATAATGATTACAACCTCAGATGACAAAAAGAAAGAAAGTGTAATTACTAAATACCTAATAAAGAAAACAGGAACACAATGTAAATGTGATGAACAGCTAAACGATCTTTATTATTGAAATCAGTTTTATAAGTAAAAAGCACACAAAAAACAAGTAATGTTTCAGGACTACCATTCTGTGACGATCTATATTTAGCAGATGACCTACATCTTTTACCACATAAACAACAAAACATACAGACAAAGAGAAATACAGGTTTTTTTTTTAAATTAATGAAGAAAAATATCCCGTTCAACCTCTGATGGGTTATAATTAGAATATATATTGTTTCCAATTTCAAATAATATGAAAAACTGCTGATATAAGAAAGTGGCATCACATTTGTCAAATCATTGTAAATAGGGACAATCACAATTGTGACTTAAAAATACGTTTAAAAAAATTAAAACAAAAAAACAAACACAATCACACAAAAAACAACAAACAAAATCAAAGAAATACTCTGAACAGAATAATATTAAAGTGGAGGGGTGTAAAGGCCTGGTGGTTCCAGTTATATAACTGACTTTAACAGATATTTAATTGACTTTCATCTGTTAAAAGTCATATGCATTGTAAGAACCAGCATCAGACCTTCACATTCCCAGCCACTATACATTAACATTTGTTCGTGTTAAATATTGTTTGAAATGAGGTATCTTCTTCTTCTTCCGTCCTTAACCGACCGTAAAGCAAGAAGAGACCATTACGCAACCTGGCGATACGTCAAGGCAACTAAGATAGGTTTTCTTTGCCATTTCCCATCACGACCCAAGTGGCGTCTTTAGGGCAACTAATCAATGGTTTGGCCATGTCTGCAGAATAGGAGAAGATCGGCTACCACGACAAGCATGGGAAACAAAGAGCCAGGGATCCAGACCCCCAGGACGACCCAGAGTCCGCTGGGAGGACAACATTAGACAATCTTTGAAGGACCGAGGACTAGAATGGAACCAGGCCAGGGGGAAGACAGCATATAGGATAGTCTGGCGCTCTCTCTTCCAAACCTATACACCTCACGGTAGAAGGGGAACGACTAAGTAATTAGTAATATATTTAAGTGTGTAAATGATGGACAGGTAAGAGACAGGGTTGTGGAGTCGGCCAAAAATTTTCCGACTCCGGAAATTTAAAAGCCCGACTCCTATTAGTGTTTTTTTAATTAGTGATATGGCATAAAGTTATGCATTTATATTGAGTTATATTTATATAAGTATGGTATGCGTGTGAATAAATGAATACGTGGCTTTCGTAGACTACATTTTACTTTGACAGGAAAGTGGTTTATTTAGTTCTTTCGACACATACTTTAACTGCACATAATGTTCTATTATTCTAAAATGCCTTTTTCCCAGCTGTAGTCTGAGAAGTTTCTTACTAAAGCGTGGGAATTTTGCAGTTCCCTAGATATCTTGACATTTTCTTGTTTCGGAGTCGGGACATTTTTTAACCGACTCTGACTGCGCTAAAAATAACTAACTCCACTACTCCGACTCATCGGTCCATTAAATCTTGGTAAGAGAGATCTTAAAAAGTGATTTTACTAGTCGAATGAAATTTATTGAAAGAATTTTATTTATCAATGAAGGGTCTTTCACTATTGTATTTAAAGTGTGAACAATATAGCAGGCTTCTTATATTTAAAAAAAGACTATGCAAAATACTTTGTATATGTGTGTGTATTAATTGTAGAATGAAATAACAACAAAATAACAACAACAAAAACAAGGACAGGCGGACTTGGTATAAGTTTGTTGAAGGCCTAAGCTCCTTGGTGATGCTTATCTATGATATGAAACTTTATACAACTATAGAGCGATACAACAGTTAAAGCAACTGTTATTTTCAGAAGCGGTTACCGGTCGATTTCAAGTGCTTTTTTATTGCCACTTAATCTCTGCAGTACAAAATAAGGGGGATGGGCCCATTTTCCCGTGATGCTATATTGTCAGCCTTTGTTGTCATTTTAAAACTCCACTGAATATAAGCTTTCAACTTCACTCCTGTTTTTTTAATCCATGCTGCCAGCTGTGAGCCATTGTGAAAGTAGCCATTAATAACTTACTGTCCTGCATTCAATAGCCCGTCATCATACACGTGTACGGGACAGAATAAAAGAAAATAAATATAGGGTCACTGACATATATTTCCAGTTCAAGCCACGTTGAACACTTGTAGTTTCACTATATTGCCTAGGAAGCTGAGACTACATGAAGGAGTCATGACAAAGTGGGCCCGCCCCCCCTAATTATATGTAATATTGACTATGAAGGGCCGAGAACATATTAAGGCTGAACATAGAATATTAATGGGATCTCTGAATGAGTATGTCCTAAGCAAACACAAACCACATCTAATACAATTTTTACTGACAGCAAATAATCGAACATTAGGGACGGGATTCTATGCCATTTTGTTTATTAACAAACATTTCTGCTAGGTGGTAGTGCACCAAGTCCGGTTTCAAAGATCTCTAGGGTGGAATCATTTAACTTGTATAATAGTAAAAAAGGATAATTAATGGATACGAATTAATGTATGCGAGAATGCACAATGTCGTCGATTCCAGCCATACACACTTCCATTTCGACCATGAGGGATATCTCTGGTATTCATTAAAGGACACAAGGAGAATGCCTGAGTTGCTTGGCACTCGGGTGGGAAAAATGACCATGGAAAAGAATGTGGTGACGCTTTCTAAATACAATATCTAAATTAGAATATAACAGCATAGTGCATAAAGTCAAGATAGAGATAGTAATAAAAAAAATTTCGGCGAGAATTGTAAGTTGTTTGCCTACGCCTTCAGCTTATTATTTGCATAACGCAGTATGGCCAAAAAAAAAAAAACGGTACCCAATTTTTCAAATTCGTCCTTGACATAAAAGTAACACTTTTCCTAGTTCAAGAAATATTTGCCTAGAAGCATAGTTGGGGGAATGGGGAGGGCAAGGCTAGATAACACACGCAAATCACGTCTCGTCTCGCGTGGTTCTAACTATACAACCAACTTGCACGCGTTGGCCTAGGCATTTTTCCCCAATACGATGTAAAAGTTAGAAATGTTAGGAATTACGGTCATGGAAACACGCTTTAGCTAATTATTGCGAATGTTACGAAGCTCTCGTAGGTAGTTGAAAAATAAACAGACTAATAGGCTGGATAGAAAAAAAAATATGAATTTGAACCAAGCCACATAGCCCCATAAAAATTATATATTATGTACCTGAAGACTTGCTGAGCAAGAATATGTTGTTAGTTACTAAATAGTCCATTAAATAATAAATATTTGATAAAACAATACATAAAGAATCGGAGATACTGCCAGGTCAGTCATATCTGCTTAAAATTGGATGGCATATTTTTTTGGGAAAAAAAAGTAGGGAAAGCTAGGCTAAGATGGTACGAGGAATTGGAGTGGGTGGAATTTGAAGTGAGGGAAAATAGTATTGGCCGACCTCGTACTAATATATATATATCACCCGAGTAACGTAGTAGAAAATTGAATTGTATTTTTGAAAGACTTTGTTTACAAGTGAAATAAGGATAATCATTGGCCAGAGTAGTGATATTGGGGAAAAAGCATTTTAGGCGAGGGACGCCATTTTATAACAAAATTTTGCAAAGGAGCGATGAGAGAGCAGGCTTGTGCTGTGCAAAACAATATTTCTCACCAGCCTGGACAGAAGGCAGATCAAAAGTGTGCCAGTCATCGTTCACTTGTGTATTTCACTGAATAATTGTGTTAATATTGACTTTATTAACATGTATCTAACATAAAAATTGAATGTTAGATAAATAATGTATGGACTGTAAGTAAGTGGGTCTGTAGCAAAACTTAGGCAGAGCCTAGAGATTGATCCACCATGTGATAGACTATCAGAGAGGTGTTAAACTACAAGAAAATATGTATGATTGTCATCAAGGAGGCATAACACACCTATCCTATTGTATGGAAAAAATTACAGCTGGAATTGCAGTGGCCGTTGTAACTATTAGAGGAGAGGAATACTGGTGTACATTGTCAATCAAGATAATGGTGGCATAGGTTGGGCATAAAGCTATGACCCTTTTCTCGTTTGTTTGTAATGTACCTGTACTTAAAATGTGGAATAGTATTGTATACTAGGTATAAAGAAGGATGCATAACCTTCACATTTCAGGGTCCTGGGTACTGACGTTAATGTAGTACCAAACGCTTAAGAACTGCTCGATTCAGGACTCTGTCTGTATACTCGAGCCCAGGCTAGTGGCCATTGCCTATCAAAAAGGTGGAACAGATTGTCAAGCGAGCAGAGGAAACGATCTACCTGTATTCTCCTGCCAAGTTAAGTTCGTGTTCGGCACCAGTCAGCTCAACTTATAAGAACTATAAAGTGATAGTGAAGAAAACTGTGAATAGTTATTAAAATTTCCACAAATAACAAACGAAACAGACATAACTTAAAGGGTGTGATTTATAACAACAACCTATTGTTTGATACCAGTATTACCTCAAAGTAGAAGAATACAACTACACACTTATATTAGAATAATATTGTATGTATGGACAGAAGATCAATTGTGTTATTTGACGGATGAAAATGATTCTTTTGATTTCACTTTTAATTGTCAGTCCTGGTTCAAAATAAATTAGAATTAGGATAATAAATTGAAAAAAATTCTATTTACACAAATTTCAACCACTGTCTTAAGTAAGATAGCCTTTTAAAGTGTTGTTTGTATGTTATTGTTGTAGTACTGTTGGTTGTTGTGGAATAATAAACTATTTGTTTGTATGTTAGTTGGTTATTGCACATTACACTCTACATTCATAACCCTAGACACTACACGAAGTCATTTTATATAATAATAAAATAATATAACGTTTGAATGAGATCAAAAGGGTGGTAGCGGAAAAGTACTCTGAAAAGTTTACAATACTCTTTGTTAATTTCAGGGACCTTCATAGCTGATCTCATTTAATACAATAATAATACATAACAACAATTCATAACATCAAAACCCACCACAATATTGGGGTCTCGCTCCTGGGATTGAATTTCTCATAACACCAGCTATATTGGGTAGCTCGCTTCTGGGATTTTTAAATTCTTAAAATATTATCAATTATATTAGGAATCTCAGATAGTATAAAACTAAAAGTATTCCTTTTGTGGAAATTAAATAGTGGTTGAGCTATCAGTGCCTGTGGTTGTTCTTGGTTATCATTAGAAATTGTTAGCCATAATTAGAAATTTGTATAGCTAGAAATTTTAAAGGTTGCATAGTACAGAATGGCTGATCTGGCAAAGTTTCGATCTGCGGCTGTGCAGACTGCCAAGGAAATGAATATGGAGGGTCAGGTTTTGATCCAATATGTAACGTCAGAATGCGACAAGTATATTGAAAGGGAAGATAGGAAGTTAGCAGAAGAAAGAAAATTACAGTTACAAATTGAGGCTGACAAAGAACTTAAGAGGCTGCAGATTGAGGCTGACAAAGAGGCTAGGGCATTGGAGGCTGAAGAAAAGAGATTAGCTGCAGAAAGAGAAGCAGAGGAAAAGAGATTAGCTGCAGAAAGAGAAGAAAAGAGATTAGATGCAGAAAGAGAAGAAAGAAAACAGGCTGCAGAGAGGGAAGCAGCAAAGGAGGAGAAAAGGTTACAAAGAGAGCACGAGCTACGACTAAGGGAGTTGGAATTTCAAGGCCATGCTCCTGAAAATGGTGCCAGCCCCTTTACCTACGATGCCACTGCTAGTCAGGGAGCCTCAACCTCAGCTATGGGTTTTCATTTAGACCATTTTGTTGAGAAAGACGATGACATAGAAGGGTATTTAAGTAGGTTTGAACTTTTGGCTACCACGTATGGATTAGAGAGAGAGAGAGAGAGAGAGAGAGAGAGAGAGAGAGAGAGAGAGGTGGAGCCTCAAGTTATCACAGGGGCTCAGGGGTACAGCTTATGAAGTTTTTGCCAAAATGAGCAGGGATGACCAAGACAATTACGACTTGTTAAAGCAGGCTCTGTTATTAACATATGAAAAGAATGGTGAATTTTATCGTAAGAAGTTTAGAAAGGCTAGGCTTTTGTCTGCGGAGACATACCACCAATTCTCTGCCAGACTGGAAACCTATTTGGAGAAATGGACTTCTCTGGGGAAAACCCAAGATCTTAAGGAAATGGTCCTTATAGAGCAATTAAGAGAGTCCATGGCTCCAGACCTGAGAAAGTGTCTCATGGAACAAGGTGCAGAGAGGCTGGGTGAGTTACTTAATGTCGCTGAGAGGTATCAGGCAGCCCAAGCAGAGGTAGCTGGTAATAAAAAGAAACAAGTGGAAAATTTTAAGGCACCACAAAACTTTAATAGGTTTGACCATAGAGAACAGAACAAAGGTAGGCAACAGTTTGATAGGCCACGCAATGACTATAAAAATAAAACCCCACAATTCAATGAAAGGAAATATGATGACCGAAAACCTTTTCATAAAGGTAGATTATATTGTAGCCGGTGTAGGATGGACAACCATAATACCAAAAATTGTAAAAGGAAACCTCCTAATTTCGCTGCCATGAAAATGGGGAGGAAGGGAGTAAAGGTCAACTCTACTGAAGAGCAGGAACCTTACCACCCCCCAGTGTGTGAAGATGTAATATGTAATGGAGTCACCACAAGGTGCTTGTATGGTACTGGATTGGATTATGATTCAGTTGTGAGTTCTCACCTGGTGCAGGCAGATCAATACACCACAGAAACAGTGGAGATCCAAGCTGCAACCAAGGACGTAGCGACCATGACACTTCCCGTCGCCAGGATAAATGTGAAAACGCGATATGTGGAAGGAGTAATCAAGGCAGCAGTGTTAGATGAACCAATCTACCCTCTAATATTGGGGTGTAGATATGTCTTCTTGGGGAATCCCAAGAGAACTGTGATCATGGCAACAGTGCAGACCAGATCACAGTCTAAAAAGGAGGAGGATAATCCGATAAATACCCATCCAGATGAGATGAAGAAGGCACAGGCGGAGGACAGATCACTCAAGCCGTGTTTTAAGAAATTGCCCAAATGTCATACACCTCCAGGCAAGGGAGACTTCTATATGAAAAACAAATTGATTTATAGGAAGGCTGGAACTGGATCCCATGGTCACGGACAGCTGGTCCTTCCCATTTCATATAGGACTAAAGTGTTGGAACTAGGGCATGCGATTCCCTTCAGTGGTCATATGGGGATCAGCGCAACAGGACAGCGTATAGCTTTTCATTATTTCTGGCCAGGAATAACTGAAGATATAAAGAGATATGTAAAATCCTGTCCAGAATGCCAACGGGTAGCTCCAAAGCATTGGACTGCTCCAGCAACTCTAGGGGAAATGCCTATAGTGGGAACACCTTTTGAAAGAGTTGCCGTGGACATTGTGGGACCTCTCACTCGGACCAAGAGGAGGAACAGTTACATTCTGACTCTGGTGGACACTTGTTCAATGTGGGGAGAGGCGGTAGCCCTGTCATCAATCGATTCGAAGCATGTGGCAGAGGCATTACTCACAATCTTCACTAGGTTAGGCTTTCCCAACCAAATCTTGACTGATAATGGCTCACAGTTCAAGGGGAAACTAACGGAAGAAGTATTCAGGATCTTTCAAGCCAAACACTTTCATTGTAGCCCGTCCCCAAGGAAACTGCCAAGTGGAAAGATTTAATGGTACGCTCATTTCGACCCCGAGGAAGTTGGCACATGAAAAACCAGATACATGGGATCAATACCTTCCCGCCGCCCTGTTTGCTTATCGGGAGGTACCCCATAGTTCAACCGGTATGGTACCGGCAACCCTGTTATTTGGAAGGCCAATAAAAGGTCCACTAGAAGCCTTGTTAAGGACGTGGACCGACGAAAAGGCAGAAGAAAATATTACCTCATCATATCAATATGTGAACGAGCTGACCACTCGTCTTAAAACTGGCTGGAAACTTGCCAATGAAAATTTGAGACAAGCCAGGAAAAAGCATGCTGCCTATTACAATAAGAAAGCGAAGGACCGAGAATTGGCTGTGGGAGAGAAAGTGCTTCTTCTTCTACCCGGCAGCCAAAATAAATTGCAAATTGGATGGCAAGGTCCATATACAGTTCTAGAGAAGGTGTCTAGAACAAATTATAAGATAGATAAGAAGGGGAAAGAGAAAATCTATCATGTCAATCTCCTGAAGAAATATCTGGAAAGAGAAAACCAGGAAGAGACACACCTACTGATCTTGTCTGTTGCAATGGAAATGAAAAAGGAACCACTCACCTCTCATGAATATCCTTTACATCCCTGTGAGACCGCTGCGCAGGTAAAAGTCAGTACACACTTGACGAGAAATCAGAGGTAGAGAGTTCAAAAGGTTCTGAATGATCATACAGATGTGTTAACGGACAAACCGGGGCATACAAACTTATTAGAATATGATATGAAGCTTATAGACCCAACACCAATCTGTATGAAAGCATATTCGATTCCTTTTGCTAAGGAAAAAGCTTTAAAGGAGGAGATAGAGTATTTGTTGAAAGAAGGAATTATTTCACACAGTGAATCTCCGTATAGTTCTGGAGTGGTTTTGTTGAGGAAACCCTCTGGGGAACACAGACTGTGTATTGATTACAGAAAACTGAATGCTGTCACAGAAATTCAGGTGGATCCATTATCTGATACAAATCAGCTGTTTGCTAGGCTGAACAAAGCAAAATATTTATCTAAGGTGGATCTGAGCAAAGGCTACTATCAGATTCCAGTAAAGCCTGAGGTTAGACCTTATTTAGCCTTCAGCACCTCGGAAGGACATTATGAATTCAACATGTTGCCTTTTGGGTTGAAAAATGCCCCGAGTGTGTTTTCTAGGATGATGCGAAAATTATTGGATACCCTAAAGAATCCATGTATCACGAATTTCATGGATGATATTCTCATAGCAACAGAAACATTTGAGGAACACATTAACTCTCTGAATATGTTGTTTGATAGACTCAGGGAGACTAACTTGACCGCTAGACCGACCTAATGTTGTATTGGATATAAAGAACTGGAATTCTTGGGACACACAGTATCTCAGGGAAACATGACCCCTGACCCCAAGAATTTGGAGAAATTAAAGAAAGCTCCGAGACCACAGACAAAAAAAGATGTGAGATCTTTTGTCTCGTTGTGTGGTTTTTTACCAGAAGTATATTAAAAATTTTAACTCGATATGTGCACCACTGACGGATTTAATGCGCAAAGGAAATCCTGATAGAATTACTTGGTCCGCGCAATGTGAGTCGGCCTATCAAGAGTTAAAAGAAGAGCTCACAAGCAAGCCTATATTGAAATTGCTTGACTTAAGTCAAGAGTTTGTTGTGAGGACGGACGCGAGTAATGTCGGATTAGGGGCAGCCCTATTGCAAAAATCCAATTCACTTGATGGGGAATTAACCCCAGTTGCTTATGCTAGCCGTAAGTTGAACACAGCGGAACAAAAATATTCAACAAGTAAAAAGGAATGTCTGGCTTTGATATGGGCGATAAAAAAGTTCCAAATCTATCTCTATGGTAGTTCATTTAAGATTCAAACAGATCATAAACCACTTGTATTTCTGTCGCAAGCAAGACATGAAAATGCTAGATTATTACGTTGGTCTTTGCTCTTACAGCCATACCAGTTTATCATAGAATATATCCCCGGCTCGGAAAATGTAGGTGCAGACATTTTAAGCAGACCCCCGTACGACGAACATCAGAGTAGTCACCAGGCATAGGTAGTAAATTTATCTATGTGTATTTCGAATTATGAACTGACATAGGATAGTCTGTTCTAAAGTGGGGAGATGTGTGACGATATTCTAAATACAATATCTAAATTAGAATATAATAGTATAGAGCATAAAGTCAAGAATAAGATAGAAATAAAAAAAATTGGGTAGAGAATTGTTTTCTTCACCACGCCTTCAGTGTATTATTTGATAACGCAGTATGGCCAAAAAAAAAGGTACCCACTTTTTCTAAGTCGTCCTTGAGATAAAAGTAACACATTTCCAAAGTCAAGCAGAGTATTAGCCTAGAAGACATAGTATGTAGAATGCGGGAGGGGAACGGAGATGGCCCAATGCTAACCGCGTCTCGCCGTGTGTTCAAATATAAAAACGAACGCGTTGGCCTTGCTTTGGACGATTTTCAAAAATACGATGTAATAGTTAAAAAATGTTAGGGAATTAGGTCATGCAGACAGCATTTATGACGTAATTCTAACGTGTTACGAGAGACTCTCGTAATTAACTTGAAAGTACTTGGAAAAGACATGAATAGGCTGGATTTTGTAGAAAAACAAAAATATGGAATTCTGAAATAATACACTTAGCCCCATAAAAATTATATATTATTGTGCCTTAGGACTTGCGAAGCAAGAATATGTTGTTAGTTACATAAATAGTCCATTAAATAACTAAATATTGGCAATAATACTATAGAGAATCGGAGATACTGCCAGGTCAAGTCATGCCTGCTTAAATTTTTATGGCATATTTTTTTTTAAAGTTAGGGGAAATAAAGACTAAGATGGTACGAGGAATTGGATTGGGTGGAATTTGAAGTGAGGCGAAATATTATTGGCCGACCTCGTACTAAACATATATTACCCGAGTAACGTAGTAGTAGTTTGAATTGTATTTTTGAAAGACTTTGTTTACAAGTGAAATAAGGATAATCATTGGCCAGAGTAGTGATATTGGGGAAAAAGCATTAGGTGAGGACGCCATTTTATAACAAAATTTTGCAAAGGAGCGATGAGAGCAGGCTTGTGCTGTGCAAACAATATTTCTCACCAGCCTGGACAGAAGGCAGATCAAAAGTGTGCCAGTCATCGTTCACTTGTGTATTTCATTGAATAATTGTGGTAAGATTGACTTTATTAACATGTATCTAACATAAAAATTGAATGTGAGATAATAATGTATGACTGTAAGTAAGTGGGTCTGTAGCAAACTTAGGCAGAGCCTAGAGATTGATCCACCATGTGATAGACTATCAGAGAGGTGTTAAACTACAAGAAAATATGTATGATTGTCATCAAGGAGCATAACACCTATCCTATTGTATGGAAAAGATTACAGCTGGAATTGCAGTGGCGTTGTAACTATTAGGGGAGAGGAATACTGGTGTACATTGTCACATCAAGATAATGGTGGCATAGGTTGGCATAAAGCTATGACCCTTTTCGTTTGTTTGTAATGTACCTGTACTTAAATGTGGAATAGTATTGTATACTAGGTATAAAGAAGGATGCATAACCTTCACATTTCAGGGTCCTGGGTACTGACGTTAATGTAGTACCAAACGCTTGAGAACTGCTCGATTCAGGACTCTGTCTGTATACTTCGAGCCCAGGCTAGTGGCCATTGCCTATCAAAAAGGTGGAACAGATTGTCAAGCGAGCAGAGGAAACGATCTACCTGTATTCTCCTGCCAAGTTAAGTTCGTGTTCGGCACCAGGCAGCTCAACTTATAAGAACTATAAAGTGATAGTGAAGAAAACTGTGAATAGTTATTAAAATTTCCACAAATATCAAACGGAACAGACATAACTTAAAGGGTGTGATTATAACCAACAACCTATTGTTTGATACCAGTATTACCTCAAAGTAGAAGAATACAACTACACACTTATATTAGAATAATATTGTATGTATGGACAGAAGATCAATTGTGTTATTTGACGGATGTAAATGATTCTTTTGATTTCACTTTTAATTGTCAGTCCTGGTTCAAAATAAATTAGAATCAGGATAATAAATTGAAAAAAATTCTATTTACACAAATTTCAACCACTGTCTTAAGTAAGATAGCCTTTTAAAGTGTTGTTTGTATGTTATTGTTGTAGTACTGTTGGTTGTTGTGGAATAATAAACTATTTGTTTGTATGTTAGTTAGTTATTGCACATTACACTCTACATTCATAACCCTAGACACTACACGAAGTCATTTTATATAATAATAAAATAATATAAAGTTTGAATGAGATCAAAAGGGTGGTAGCGGAAAGGTACTTTGAAAAGTTTACAATACTCTTTGTTAATTTCAGGGACCTTCATAGCTGATCTCATTTAATACAATAATAATACATAACAACAATTCATAACATCAAAACCCACCACAATATTGGGGTCTCGCTCCTGGGATTGAATTTCTCATAGCACCAGCTATATTGGGTAGCTCGCTTCTGGGATTTTTAAATTCTTAAAATATTATCAATTAGGAATCTCAGATAGTATAAAACTAAAAGTATTCCTTTTGTGGAAATTAAATAGTGGTTGAGCTATCAGTGCCTGTGGTTGTTCTTGGTTATCATTAGAAATTGTTAGCCATAATTAGAAATTTGTATAGTTAGAAATTTTAAAGGTTGCATAGTACAGAATGGCTGATCTGGCAAAGTTTCGATCTGCGGCTGTGCAGACTGCCAAGGAAATGAATATGGAGGGTCAGGTTTTGATCCAATATGTAACGTCAGAATGCGACAAGTATATTGAAAGGGAAGATAGGAAGTTAGCAGAAGAAAGAAAATTACAGTTACAAATTGAGGCTGACAAAGAACTTAAGAGGCTGCAGATTGAGGCTGACAAAGAGGCTAGGGCATTGGAGGCTGAAGAAAAGAGATTAGCTGCAGAAAGAGAAGCAGAGGAAAAGAGATTAGCTGCAGAAAGAGAAGAAAAGAGATTAGATGCAGAAAGAGAAGAAAGAAGACAGGCTGCAGAGAGGGAAGCAGCAAAGGAGGAGAAAAGGTTACAAAGAGAGCACGAGCTACGACTAAGGGAGTTGGAATTTCAATTCCATGCTCCTGAAAATGGTGCCAGCCCCTTTACCTCCGATGCCACTGCTAGTCAGGGAGCCTCAACCTCAGCTATGGGTTTTCATTTAGACCATTTTGTTGAAAAAGACGATGACATAGAAGGGTATTTAAGTAGGTTTGAACTTTTGGCTACCACGTATGGGTTAGAGAGAGAGAGAGAGAGAGAGAGGCGGAGCCTCAAGTTATCACAGGGGCTCAGGGGTACAGCTTATGAAGTTTTTGCCAAAATGAGCACGGATGACCAAGACAATTACGACTTGTTAAAGCAGGCTCTGTTATTAACATATGAAAAGAATGGTGAATTTTATCGTAAGAAGTTTAGAAATGCTAGGCTTTTGTCTGGGGAGACATACCACGAATTCTCTGCCAGACTGGAAACCTATTTGGAGAAATGGACTGCTCTGGGGAAGACCCAAGATCTTAAAGAAATGATCATGATAGAGCAATTAAGAGAGTCCATGGCTCCAGACCTGAGAAAGTGTCTCATGGAACAAGGTGCAGAGAGGCTGGGTGAGTTACTTAATGTCGCTGAGAGGTATCAGGCAGCCCAAGCAGAGGTAGCTGGTAATAAAAAGAAACAGGTGGAAAATTTTAAGGCACCACAAAACTTTAATAGGTTTGACCATAGAGAACAGAACAAAGGTAGGCAACAGTTTGATAGGCCACGCAATGACTATAAAAATAAAACCCCACAATTCAATGAAAGGAAATATGATGACCGAAAACCTTTTCATAAATGTAGATTATATTGTAGCCGGTGTAGGATGGACAACCATAACACCGAAAATTGTAAAAGGAAACCTCCTAATTTCGCTGCCATGAAAATGGGGAGGAAGGGAGTAAAGGTCAACTCTACTGAAGAGCAGGAACCTTACCACCCCCCAGTGTGTGAAGATGTAATATGTAATAGAGTCACCACAAGGTGCTTGTATGATACTGGATTGGATTATGATTCAGTTGTGAGTTCTCACCTGGTGCAGGCAGATCAATACACCACAGAAACAATGGAGATCCATGCTGCAACCAAGGACGTAGCGACTATGACACTTCCCGTCGCCAGGATAAATGTGAAAACGCGATATGTGGAAGGAGTAATCAAGGCAGCAGTGTTAGATGAACCAATCTACCCTCTAATATTGGGGTGTAGATATGTCTTCTTGGGGAATCCCAAGAGAACTGTGATCATGGCAACAGTGCAGACCAGATCACAGTCTAAAAAGGAGGAGGATAATCCGATAAATACCCATCCAGATGAGATGAGGAAGGCACAGGCGGAGGACAGATCACTCAAGCCGTGTTTTAAGAAATTGCCCAAATGTCAATAACCTCCAGGCAAGGGAGACTTCTATATGAAAAACAAATTGATTTATAGGAAGGCTGGAACTGGATCCCATGGTCACGGACAGCTGGTCCTTCCCATTTCATATAGGACTAAAGTGTTGAAACTAGGGCATGCTATTCCCTTCAGTGGTCATATGGGGATCAGCGCAACAGGACAGCGTATAGCTTGTCATTATTTCTGGCCAGGAATAACTGAAGATATAAAGAGATATGTAAAATCCTGTCCAGAATGCCAACGGGTAGCTCCAAAGCATTGGACTGCTCCAGCAACTGTAGGGGAAATGCCTATAGTGGGAACACCTTTTAAAAGAGTTGCGTGGACATTGTGGGACCTCTCACTCGGACCAAGAGGAGGAACAGTTACATTCTGACTCTGGTGGACACTTGTTCAATGTGGAGAGAGGCGGTAGCCCTGTCATCAATCGATTCGAAGCATGTGGCAGAGGCATTACTCACAATCTTCACTAGGTTAGGCTTTCCCAACCAAATCTTGACTGATAATGGCTCACAGTTCAAGGGGAAACTAACGGAAGAAGTATTCAGGATTTTTCAAGCCAAACACTTTCATTGTAGCCCGTCCCCAAGGAAACGGCCAAGTGGAAAGATTTAATGGTACGCTCATTTCGATCCTGAGGAAGTTGGCACATGAAAAACCAGATACATGGGATCAATACCTTCCCGCCGCCCTGTTTGCTTATCGGGAGGTACCCCATAGTTCAACCGGTATGGTACCTGCAATCCTGTTATTTGGAAGGCCAATAAAAGGTCCACTAGAAGCCTTGTTAAGGACGTGGACCGACGAAAAGGCAGAAGAAAATATTACCTCATCATATCAATATGTGAACGAGCTGACCACTCGTCTTAAAACTGGCTGGAAACTTGCCAATGAAAATTTGAGACAAGCCAGGAAAAAGCATGCTGCCTATTACAATAAGAAAGCGAAGGACCGAGAATTGGCTGTGGGAGAGAAAGTGCTTCTTCTTCTACCCGGCAGCCAAAATAAATTGCAAATTGGATGGCAAGGTCCATATACAGTTCTAGAGAAGGTGTCTAGAACAAATTATAAGATAGATAAGAAGGGGAAAGAGAAAATCTATCATGTCAATCTCCTGAAGAAATATCTGGAAAGAGAAAACCAGGAAGAGACACACCTACTGATCTTGTCTGTTGCAATGGAAATGAAAAAGGAACCACTCACCTCTCATGAATATCCTTTACATCCCTGTGAGACCGCTGCGCAGGTAAAAGTCAGTACACACTTGACGAGAAATCAGAGGTAGAGAGTTCAAAAGGTTCTGAATGATCATACAGATGTGTTAACGGACAAACCGGGGCATACAAACTTATTAGAATATGATATGAAGCTTATAGACCCAACACCAATCTGTATGAAAGCATATTCGATTCCTTTTGCTAAGGAAAAAGCTTTAAAGGAGGAGATAGAGTATTTGTTGAAAGAAGGAATTATTTCACACAGTGAATCTCCGTATAGTTCTGGAGTGGTTTTGTTGAGGAAACCCTCTGGGGAACACAGACTGTGTATTGATTACAGAAAACTGAATGCTGTCCCAGAAAGTCAGGTGGATCCATTACCTGATACAAATCAGCTGTTTGCTAGGCTGAACAAAGCAAAATATTTATCTAAGGTGGATCTGAGCAAAGGCTACTATCAGATTCCAGTAAAGCCTGAGGTTAGACCTTATTTAGCCTTCAGCACCTCGGAAGGACATTATGAATTCAACATGTTGCCTTTTGGGTTGAAAAATGCCCCGAGTGTGTTTTCTAGGATGATGCGAAAATTATTGGATACCCTGAAGAATCCATGTATCACGAATTTCATGGATGATATTCTCATAGCAACAGAAACATTTGAGGAACACATTAACTCTCTGAATATGTTGTTTGATAGACTCAGGGAGACTAACTTGACCGCTAGACCGACCTAATGTTGTATTGGATGTAAAGAACTGGAATTCTTGGGACACATAGTATCTCAGGGAAACATGACCCCTGACCCCAAGAACTTGGAGAAATTAAAGAAAGCTCCGAGACCACAGACAAAAAAAGATGTGAGATCTTTTGTCTCGTTGTGTGGTTTTTACCAGAAGTATATTAAAAATTTTAACTCGATATGTGCACCACTGACGGATTTAACGCGCAAAGGAAATTCTGATAGAATTACTTGGTCCGCGCATTGTGAGTCGGCCTATCAAGAGTTAAAAGAAAAGCTCACAAGCAAGCTTATATTGAAATTGCTTGACTTAAGTCAAGAGTTTGTTGTGAGGACGGACGCGAGTAATGTCGGATTAGGGGCAGCCCTATTGCAAAAATCCAATTCACTTGATGGGGAATTAACCCCAGTTGCTTATGCTAGCCGTAAGTTGAACACAGCGGAACAAAAATATTCAACAAGTGAAAAGGAATGTCTGGCTTTGATATGGGCGATAAAAAAGTTCCAAATCTATCTCTATGGTAGTTCATTTAAGATTCAAACAGATCATAAACCACTTGTATTTCTGTCGCAAGCAAGACATGAAAATGCTAGATTATTACGTTGGTCTTTGCTCTTACAGCCATACCAGTTTATCATAGAATATATCCCCGGCTCGGAAAATGTAGGTGCAGACTTTTTAAGCAGACCCCCGTACGACGAACATCAGAGTAGTCACCAGGCATAGGTAGTAAATTTATCTATGTGTATTTCGAATTATGAACTGACATAGGATAGTCTGTTCTAAAGTGGGGAGATGTTGACGATATTCTAAATACAATATCTAAATTAGAATATAATAGCATAGAGCATAAAGTCAAGAATAAGATAGAAATTAAAAAAATTGGGTAGAGAATTGTTTTCTTCACCACGCCTTCAGTGTATTATTTGATAACGCAGTATGGCCAAAAAAAAAAGGTACCCACTTTTTCTAAGTCGTCCTTGAGATAAAAGTAACACATTTCCAAAGTCAAGCAGAGTATTAGCCTAGAAGACATAGTATGTAGAATGCGGGAGGGGAACGGAGATGGCCCAATGCTAACCGCGTCTCGCCGTGTGTTCAAATATAAAAACGAACGCGTTGGCCTTGCTTTGGACGATTTTCAAAAATACGATGTAATAGTTAAAAAATGTTAGGGAATTAGGTCATGCAGACAGCATTTATGACGTAATTCTAACGTGTTACGAGAGACTCTCGTAATTAACTTGAAAGTACTTGGAAAAGACATGAATAGGCTGGATTTTGTAGAAAAACAAAAATATGGAATTCTGAAATAATACACTTAGCCCCATAAAAATTATATATTATTGTGCCTTAGGACTTGCGAAGCAAGAATATGTTGTTAGTTACATAAATAGTCCATTAAATAACTAAATATTGGCAATAATACTATAGAGAATCGGAGATACTGCCAGGTCAAGTCATGCCTGCTTAAATTTTTATGGCTTTTTTTTTTTAAAGTTAGGAGAAATAAAGACTAAGATGGTACGAGGAATTGGATTGGGTGGAATTTGAAGTGAGGCGAAATATTATTGGCCGACCTCGTACTAAACATATATTACCCGAGTAACGTAGTAGAAGTTTGAATTGTATTTTTGAAAGACTTTGTTTACAAGTGAAATAAGGATAATCATTGGCCAGAGTAGTGATATTGGGGAAAAAGCATTAGGTGAGGACGCCATTTTATAACAAAATTTTGCAAAGGAGCGATGAGAGCAGGCTTGTGCTGTGCAAACAATATTTCTCACCAGCCTGGACAGAAGGCAGATCAAAAGTGTGCCAGTCATCGTTCACTTGTGTATTTCATTGAATACTTGTGGTAAGATTGACTTTATTAACATGTATCTAACATAAAAATTGAATGTGAGATAATAATGTATGACTGTAAGTAAGTGGGTCTGTAGCAAACTTAGGCAGAGCCTAGAGATTGATCCACCATGTGATAGACTATCAGAGAGGTGTTAAACTACAAGAAAATATGTATGATTGTCATCAAGGAGCATAACACCTATCCTATTGTATGGAAAAGATTACAGCTGGAATTGCAGTGGCGTTGTAACTATTAGGGGAGAGGAATACTGGTGTACATTGTCACATCAAAAGATAATGGTGGCATAGGTTGGCATAAAGCTATGACCCTTTTCGTTTGTTTGTAATGTACCTGTACTTAAATGTGGAATAGTATTGTATACTAGGTATAAAGAAGGATGCATAACCTTCACATTTCAGGGTCCTGGGTACTGACGTTAATGTAGTACCAAACGCTTGAGAACTGCTCGATTCAGGACTCTGTATACTTCGAGCCCAGGCTAGTGGCCATTGCCTATCAAAAAGGTGGAACAGATTGTCAAGCGAGCAGAGGAAACGATCTACCTGTATTCTCCTGCCAAGTTAAGTTCGTGTTCGGCACCAGGCAGCTCAACTTATAAGAACTATAAAGTGATAGTGAAGAAAACTGTGAATAGTTATTAAAATTTCCACAAATAACAAACGAAACAGACATAACTTAAAGGGTGTGATTATAACCAACAACCTATTGTTTGATACCAGTATTACCTCAAAGTAGAAGAATACAACTACACACTTATATTAGAATAATATTGTATGTATGGACAGAAGATCCATTGTGTTATTTGACGGATGTAAATGATTCTTTTGATTTCACTTTTAATTGTCAGTCCTGTTCAAAATAAATTAGAATCAGGATAATAAATTGAAAAAAATTCTATTTACACAAATTTCAACCACTGTCTTAAGTAAGATAGCCTTTTAAAGTGTTGTTTGTATGTTATTGTTGTAGTACTGTTGGTTGTTGTGGAATAATAAACTATTTGTTTGTATGTTAGTTGGTTATTGCACATTACACTCTACATTCATAACCCTAGACACTACACGAAGTCATTTTATATAATAATAAAATAATATAAAGTTTGAATGAGATCAAAAGGGTGGTAGCGGAAAAGTACTCTGAAAAGTTTACAATACTCTTTGTTAATTTCAGGGACCTTCATAGCTGATCTCATTTAATACAATAATAATACATAACAACAATTCATAACATCAAAACCCACCACAATGTGCCGGGTGAGACTTATCTAAAATAACTCTGTTCATGTAATTTAGTCTTAACTCCTTTCTCCATAATTCCAAGGGTAGAATTCATAAAGCCACCTCTATAGCTCTCATTGATGTTGATCTGATCACACCTGCTATTGTACATAAAGCCTGATGCTGAATTCTGTCTAATTTAATCTTGTTACCGTGTGCAGCAGAGTCATATATTATACTTCCATAATCTATTTTTCCTCTAATAAAAGATTTATAAAAAGTGAGCATTGTCTTAGTGCTTGCACCCCATCCATTACCTTTCAAATATCTTAATAAGTTAGTCAATCCTCTGCAAGACTCCACTAGTTTATCTGTGTGTTTATTCCAGTTCAGCTGTTGGTCCAATATCATTCCTAGATATCGAGTGGTTTGCACTGTATTAATGTTTTGCCCTTGGATATTTATGTCTATAATTTATTTTTTACAACCCTACCTTTACTGAAGATCATTCCCAATGTTTTATTTGTATTCAGCTGAAAACCCCATTTTGTCATCCATTTACATACTTTATTTATTTGCTTCTGTAGATCCTTATATAATTTTGGCACATGTCTCCCAGTCCTCCATATAGCAACATCATAGGCAAACTGTGACAATTTATTTGTTATATCATTAAATTCCTCACCTAAATCATTTACCATTATTGTAAAAATTGAAGGAGACATTACCGATCCTTGGGGTATTCCATTTTATTGTTCATACAGTTCTGATCTATCATTGTTTACCTGAATAGTGAAATATCTATCTTGCAGAAAATTCTCTAAATAATTATATATTTTACCGGTTACTCCTATCTTCATCATTTTAAAGAGAGCACCCTCTCTCCAGCATTCATCATAAGCCCTAGCTATATCTAAAAATACTACCACAGTTTTTTCTTTCTTTTGAAATCCTGATTTTACTTCATGTTCCAATTGAATGATCTGATCCATAGTGCACGGTGACTGAATATTCACTTCTTATTTTTAAATTATAATATCTTTACTCTTATCCAACTAATTTACATGAAACAAACATTAACATCAAGGCAGTTAACTCCCATTTTCTTACATAAAGTGCTACATCACACTACATTACAGCTTATAGCAGTCAATATTTTGTAATCTAGCAGACCTAAAGGTATTTTATATTTGGACATGCGCCCTAATATAACCGAGTAGCGTTCAACCTTACCGTAGCGTTTTTGCTAAAACGAGGCAACATTTTATTTAATACAAAAATGGTGGGGATTTTGCTGTCTCTTGTAGGCCTAAAGGTCAGTTTATTGGCCATTTTAGAAATATTTTTTGTTTGTTTATATGAAGACAATAGAACTACAGTAATACAGCAGAACACGTTAAATGAAATAAAGCAAGTAAACTGAAAACAATTAAGTTTTAGGGAGCACGTGTGTTATTGTCACCAAAAGCATAAAAAAAAAATTTCCAATTATTCTATTGCATAGAATAACAGTGGATGGTTAGTTATTAATCAGTATTTCTTCATACTGTTCACAATATGAAACTCCAAACAGACAATAAATATCAAAGATGTGATATATAATGCTTGCCTTGACAACATACTTCTGTATGCTTAAAAATTTGCAGAGATTATCTTACTTTTGTGATAGAAAGCATCCTCGTACGACGTAATGGGGCCGAGAATAAATTTTTTGAAAAGGGTACAAACTTTTATGGACACCCTGTATTACTTTCCTTACTTCAGAAGATTCTAAGTGCGTAACTTTACCAAAGGAATCAGATGAACTCAATCTTTCTTCTTTCTGTGAAGAGTCCTGAGCAAGTGAGCAGCACATGGTTAACTGTCTCATGTGGATGGGTATGTCTGTGGCAATCAGGCTCACGTGAGAGGTTTAATTTGTGTAAATGCTCCTTCAGTCCAGTGTATTTTGTTCTTAATTGGAAGATTGTGCTTTGCTCCACCTGTAGTAAGTTGTTGATGTTGTAATTTTTGCTGGGATGGGTCATTTCTTTTCACAACGCGCCTTCAGTAGACCATCTTGCCCTCTCTTTCAGTCATTTTCCCGTGAAGTTGTTTTGGAATATGAGTTTAGCTGTCTACATGTTGGTTAGAGTGTCTGTTTGAACTATACTTGCTCCTAGTTTTGTTTGTCTGCTTTTTCGTTGTCTGGTATGCCTGTGTCCTGGTGTCCATATGAGAGTGACGTTGATGTTATATATTGTTAGCAGAATGTCAATTATTTCAGCCAGTTGAATTATTTCTTTATTTTCAGATTGGAGGTATACTTCCAAAGCCTGAAGCGCTTATTTTGAATAAGTGAAGATTATGATATCTGAGAGCGTATAGATTTATTGTTTAAATTGTTTAAGTATTGCTTTGAGAGTGGCGTTTATTGCTCTAATTTCTGTTTCGTAATGGTACAGAATTCTCTATATGGTTCATATACTTCTAATACATGCAGGTGTGAAGAAATTTATACAAATGGTAAAATTAATAAATAATGCATGCAATTAGTAGTACAATTAACAACTCCAGCATTTATAAACAGTTAAAAGAGGCACTGAATGTGCAAATAACATTGTTGCAAAATATACATACAACAAAGGATATGTAAAGGTTCATTTTTTTTAAAAATGCATCAGAAATATATAACGCAGAAAATGTCCACTTACTTTAAACAATAGCAATATGTATCTGATATATGTAACAAAAAACACAAAACAAAGACGCACGTAAACAGCAAACATAACTCCAGCATACACACACACACAGCAACTGTAAGTGCTATCAGACAATTTCACAAACTGTACCTACACTATTTTAGTGCTTGTAACAATGGGAATATACAGGATACACACATCAATTATACACATATGTCAAACTTTTATTACACTTAGGATGTGTAATATGCAACACAAATAAAAATTGATACATGTTATGTTAGTTATCTAGGGCTGCTGAGCTTATAGCTCTTTTGCAGCCAATACCCCATTGAAGACTCCTTGGTATTATCTACACTGTAGATCCAGGCTTTTGCTGTGGCTTTTCTGCCATTCCGAAACGTGTTGAGTTGAAGTGATGAGCTCCAGTTTCTCTAGCTTGGCTAGCATTTAAAGGATCATCACATCTGGTCCCAAGCTAACAGGAAGAAGCGCATGACATACTGTGCATTCCCCGCCATCCAAGAGGGCTCTCCAAATAAGCAGAGCTAAAATACTGTGCTCTGGCTCTGGGCTCTCCCAAGGAATTGTCACGTCCAGACAACCAGGTAAAAGCCAGATTTATGTCTGGGGCTCAAGTGACTCTTCCAAGCTTAGTGTGCAATGCTGGGTTCTCAACATGTTTCACCACAGGGGGAATCTCAGAAAGTGTGTGGATGATTTCAAACGTCAATGAGGGTCTAATTAGTCTCACAAACAGAGGTTCACTTCCACATCTATATAATATAGCATTGTGCTTATCTGATGGTCATATAAGGATGACTCCAGATTTGCCCCCATGAATATAAGAAGTGATACTGCGCAGCACGTATAAATTAAACAGTACACATAATGTGCAACATGCCTATATCTAATACAGGTCTATAACCTGTTATTCGAACACCCAAAAACCGTAATATTCTAAAAATCATAAGTTTCTTAGGGAACTTTTCAAGCACCATTTGGGAGATGTCTGGCTATTCTGGGTGACTTTGGACTATTTTTGAATGTTAATTGAGTGACTTGGGCTATTTTGAGCAATTTAGGCTATTTCTCAAATGCAATTTGAGCCACATCAGAGACTGAAACAATCAAAACAAAGCTGTCCCTGAGGATTTCGAATAAAAGTTACAGACATGTAGTAATACTACTAGTATACAGAATGTGCAATATGTATATATACACAAATGTACACACTGTTTTTTTTTTAAAAAAAGGAGTTTTGCTGCATTTTGGTGAGGTGCTCCAAGTTCAACCTAGACACAATGTCCGTTGGTTATATTAAGGCGCAAGTCTAAATATAAAAGACTGTGGTCCATTGTTATGATAACGCAGGGCCGGATTAAGCTAGTACGGGGCCTGTAGCATATGTTAAGAAAGGGGCCCTATATAAAAAAAACAATAAAACAACACAAATATATTTGAACACATACATTTTTAATTTGCATAGTAATTATCCTTATCAAAAGTAACAACACAGTCAACATTATTGTTTAAATATTAATGTTTCTACATTTAGCATGAGCAAATTTCTTGATGATATAGGATGTATCAATTTCAAGCAGATAATGATGATGATGATGATGATATAATCCATTTAGCTGTGAGCAGGTAGCTCTTGACAGCCCATTGCTTCTCTGACAAAGGTGCAAGTCTTTCTCAGTTGTTGTGATGATGTGTAGAGTGTATTGTGGATGGTTGGGTGCGATGGGAGTAGCTGGCGTTGCAGGTCTGTTAGTCTTGGGCACTGTAACAGTAGGTGTTCAACTGATTCCTCATGGTGGTGGCAGTGCCTACAGTTTGGTTCACGTAGTTCGTCTATTCTATTTAAATGTTTATTGACGGGGGCATGGCCTGTTCTCAGCTGGAAAATTAGACTCTGATCTCTTCTTTTCAGTTGTTTAACTGGATCTTGAGGGTTTGGTTTAGCTTGATATTTGAAGAATGGACGCCCTGTCTGGGAGGTAGCCCACTGGTTTAGCCATTCTTGCCTATAATTGTTTCTCAGGATCTGTTGGCAGGTTTGTAGTGTGGTACTTGATGGGAACTGGGGCAGTGCTGCTCCTCTTTTGGATAGTTTGTCAGCTTTTTCATTTCCTGGGACTCCGACATGCCCTGGGATCCACTGGAGTGTAACTTCGACGCAATAGGAAGTGAACAGTTGGTCTATTAATCTGCAGATGTTATTAATATTAGGAGACATTTTGTTTTCTAGGGCTTGGAGTGCTGATTTTGAGTCTGAGAATATAACAATATCCTCAGGTGGAGTGATGCCACTTTCAAAGTCTGAGATTATCCGGCACAATGCTTTTTCTAGTGCTGTTATTTCTGCATCATAGCTGGAACAAATTTCTCCGCAAGGGCCAAAGATGCGAGGGTGGTCTTCTGGGTGCAGATTGGGGTATTTTATCACTGCGCCATATCCAGCATTGGTGGTAGCTTTAAATGCAGATCCATCTGTGTAGACATGGATGATGTCTTATGGATATGAATCTATAGTTTCTAAAGCGATGGTTTTCAGTAGTGGTCCTAGAGTGTTCTTGTCTGCTGAGGGGTCAGAAAGTTCAGTTCTTACTATGGGAGTAGTTGCCTGCCAACAAGGTGGTTCATTATTGATAGTTACCAAAACAATAAAACAACACAAATATATTTGAACACATACATTTTTAATTTGCATAGTAATTATCATTATCAAAAGTAACAACACAGTCAACATTATTGGTTAAATATTAATGTTTCTACATTTAGCATGAACAAATTTGTTGATGATATGGGATGTATCAATTTCACGCAGAAGTTTATGTTCAATGCTCATTAGTGCGAGATTTTTCAATCTCTTTTGACCCATGGTGCTCCTTAGTTCATTTTTAATAAGTTTCAGTTTTGAAAATGATCGTTCTCCACTTCAGTTGGTTATCATTAGTGACAAATAGATGCGCAAGGCGATTTCTACATTTGGAAAACAAGACTCCAAAGAATTGTCAATTATCAAACGGTAAAACTGTAACTCTACAAGGTCTAGAGTAGTGCCAATATGAGAAGCAAGATCAGTTTTCAACAGTTCTGTAAACTGCACAAGTTCTTCACAAAGACTTTCTTCCAGATCTTCAGGATATGATTTAATAAGATTCGATGATCTCGTTACCACCTCTTCAGGTGTAAACGACTGTAACTGACGAAGGAATCCAAATACATCATTCAACTTTTGATAAGCTTTCTGGCGTTTTGACAAGGCAGATAGCAAGCTATCAATAAAGACAAGAAATGTTCGGCTTTTAAACTGCTGAGAAGGCGTTTGAGATTCATCAAGTGTGCTGGAACCACTGAAATCATCATACTCTCGATTTCGTTT
Source organism: Oreohelix idahoensis (assembly GCA_024509875.1). NCBI lineage: Eukaryota > Metazoa > Mollusca > Gastropoda > Stylommatophora > Oreohelicidae > Oreohelix > Oreohelix idahoensis. The sequence continues at coordinate 331,666 of JAMPIV010019524.1, read as the reverse complement.
GTGTTTTCTTCGAGTTTGTTCTTGATAATGTTCACACTCAGTCAGATCCTTGGCCTTTTGCTCTATGTCTGCAAAAGTAGACCGCATAGCTTGAATATACCCCCCCCCCCCCCCCCCCCCCACCCCCATCCCCAGGGATTCATAGAGCGCAGAAGCTGTATTTAAATCTTGTTCAGAAGATTGCAAAGAAGCACTGGTCATTTGAAAACGCTGTAATACTTGATCCCACAGTATGATCATTATTCCTGTTTCTAACTTCATCATGGTTGAAAGTAGACCACGAGCCAGTTGACGACACTCTGCCTTCTGATCATTGTTATCTGAAATATCATCCAAGATTTGTTTTATTGCAGAAAAGCTGTGTAAAAGTGCTTTTTTGCATCTGCCCGAGCGACCACCTGGTATCTGACAGTCTTTTCACAAAGGGCAAATGGGACTTATTATGAGTACCGCCAGCACATAATGCAGTAGAAAGGAGACCCCACCGGTAGGTAGAAGCAGAAAAGAAGGTGTACAGTATTTCAACAAATCCAAAGAAAATGACTGCTTCTTGACAACCTTCAGCAGTACATTTTCCAACCAAATTTAGTGAATGTGCAAAACACGGAATGTAATGCGCAAACTTATTCATCTCTTTAATTCGCGCTTGTAATCCTATAAACTTGCCACTCATGTTGCTGGCGTTGACATAACTTTGACCACGGCAGTCTTTAATATCAATGTCATTTGCCTTTAAAAAATTAAGTAGACTTTTAGTAAGCTGTTCAGCACTATGACCTTCCATATCCAAAAATGTCACAAATCTGTCAACTGGTCCAGATGGCAAAACATAGCGCAGAGTCAAAGTCAGCTGGTCCATATTAGATATATCTGGAGTAAAATCAAATGAAACGGAATAATACTTGTATTTCTTCACTTCACAGAGAATGTGATCCAGTATGCTGGATCCAATCAGATTGATGAATTCCTCACACGTTGTTTGAGATAGATATGATGTATGTCCAAATCCTTTGTTTGCATGAGTACTTATATGCTCTGCCAGAAAAGGGCCAAACTTGGCCAGTAATTCTAACAACCCTAAATAATTCCCGTATAAGGGGACCCAACAATTTCATCACTGCCAAGAAATGAAAGGCCTCGTTCTACTAAAAATTTCACAACTTCAATTATTCGCTCTAGAAGTTTGTGCCAATACTTTTCTTGAATGTCCATTTGTTTCACAAGTTGGAAATCGACACGTTCACCTTTGTTTTTACGCATCAACAGTGAAATTAAAGCTTGTCTATGTGAGGAACTTTCTTCATGTCGACGCAATAGATTGCTTGCATTTTTCCAGTCATTAAACCCTTCCACAGTAAACTGTGAAGAACATTCTGAACTCATAAGCTTGCATGGGAAACAGAATAGGCGCCCTTTACTTTCTGAATAGCATAACCATTTTCTTGCATGTTGCTTGTTTGTACGTTTATGAATATGTGTAAAATAAGACTTCTGACAGTATCGAGTTTTCTTTTCAGTGTCATACAATCGCACGGATGAAGAGAAGGCACTATCAACATGTTGACATTTTTCACTTCCCTTGGATATCCAATATTCACGCTCACAGTCATCTATATTGTTCGGCCAGTCACCAATATCATTAGAGTACTTCTTCGTTTAACTTATTCTTTCACATTCAGACTCAGTGTATACTGGGATTTGCTGTATGTTTTCTGCTGCACAGCCTGCACTAGTACTAGTTGTTCCTGTACTTCCAGCTTCAGCGGTAAGAATACCACCACCATGAACATCAAAATATTCTGTCAGCTTACGTGTTTTTGATATCACAAGTTGATCTCTTCTTTCTTTTTCTTCCTTCGCTTTACGTTTTTCACTTCCAGAAGCATAATTACGTCCAATATCTCTGTGTCTACTGCTCATTGTTTGAGTTTTCTAACCTTACAAATCAAGAAATTTTAATCTAGATCGAAAGAGAGTGCGAGCACGCCGTATACCTCAATTAAAACAGAAAGTTTCCGTTTCCTAAATTCTAGTTTTTATTGTTAATGCAAATTCATTTCACAAAGAACGAAACAAAATTAGAGGGGCAGTCGCCTAGAGCCAAAAAAGTGGCTTCCGTCCAAACGTGACCACATTTTAAACGCCACTTAAATGGCTTCCGTCCGCAAACAGTTAAGATAAAAATAATGAAGAGTCACACTAAGTCACCCTCTTATGCTCTTTCTCTCACAATTTCGTGACACCAAATGAAAAGGCGCTAAAGATGGCATAAATCACAAGATCATTGGTTTAACGCTCGTATTAGAACATGACCAAAAAATTATGTACATATTTATTGGCGCGGGGCCCCTAAAAGCGCGGGGCCCGTAGCATATGCTACTTTTGCTACTACGTTAATCCGGCTCTGTGTTTACGTAATGTGCAGCATACATATATCAAATAGCATTCATAATGTGCAACACACATATATACAATAATATACATAATGGACAAAATGCATTTATAAAATGGTATACATTCAACAATATATATATATATATATATATATATATATATATATATATATATATATATATATATATATATATATATATATATATATATATATATATATATATATATATATATATATATATATATATATAATATATATATATATATATATATATATAGATATATATATATCATCATCTCAACCCGTAACCCGTCATGGGTCGTAGGGGTGCCATGGTGGAAGCATCAGCAGACAGGGTCCTCCACTGCTCTCTATCCTCAGCAATGCGTACAAGTGTGGAAAAACCATGTCCTGCCCATTCTTTGATGTTATCAGCCCAGGATTTTCTTTGCCTTCCTCTTCTCCGTTTACCTTCGACTGTTCCTTGGAGGATCGTTTTCGAAAGGGAGTCATGACGAGTTACATGCCCAAACCAGGCAAGCTTTCGACGTTTCACTACTGACAAAAGTGGTTTTTGGTGGCCTGCATAGGTGTTTATCTTCTCTCTAACATAGACATTTGTTTTGTGCTCTTTATAGCAAATGCGCAAAATTCTTCTATAAAATTTATGCTCAAAAGCCTGAATCCTTCGCTCCTTATCTGCAGTGAGTGTCCAGCCCTCACACCCATATAAGAGAATAGATAATACAAGTGATTTGTATAATTTGATCTTCACAGGAAAACTGATGTTACTTTTCCAGATCACATTCAGTCTTGTCATGGCAGCTGAGGCCATCTCAAGTCTTGTCTTGATTTCTTTACTTGATCTTCCATCACTACATATAGTGGACCCGAGATATTTAAAGGTGTTAACTTCTTCTAACGTTTGCCCATTTAACGTAATGTTGGTCGGAACATGTTTCTTATGGCTATTCACCAATATCTTGCTTTTTTCTATATTAATTTCCATCCCATATGTTCTTGTTACTTTCTCCAGTCTAGAGGTAAGGTCTTGAAGTTCTGATTCTGTTCCAGCTATCAGATCAATATCATCAGCAAAACGTAGATTACACAGAGGTCGGCCTCCAATAGATATGGTTGATTTATAATCGTAGAGAGCCTCCTGCATAATATGTTCTAGATAAATGTTAAAGAGCATTGGTGACAGGATACATCCCTGGCGAACTCCTACAGTTGTTTTGAAAAATTCTCCAATGTCATTGCTTGCAAAAACAGCACTGCTTGCGTCCTTGTATAGTGCTTCAATGATATCTATGATGTTGGAATCAAAATTGAATTTTCTCATTATTTGCCATAAGCCTTCATGCCAGACTCGATCGAAGGCTTTTGTGAAATCGATGAAGTTATGGTATAAATCGTGTTGATGCTGGAGATGTTTTTCGATCAGTAATCTAATATTGAAGATATGTTCTGAGGTACTTCTTTTTGGTCTAAAGCCAGCCTGTTCCTCGGACAAGATTTCTTCTCATTTCTGTTTTATTCTGTTCAAAAGTATCCTTAACATCACTTTACTTGGATGACTAATAAGGCTAATGGTTCTGTAGTTCTTGCACATTTTTAGATTTCCTTTCTTTGGAAGCAGTATTACTAATGACTGCGTCCACTCTTTTGGCCATTTTTTGTACTCCATATCTTCTAGCAAATTGTTGTCATGATTTTTACTATATCTGGTCCTCCATATTTCTTGCCCACTGAAATGCTATGATGGAAAGTCAACTCAGTAACAATATGCCGGATCGGCCGAGGCCCGGATTAACAACGACCGCGCTCTCATTGCCCCTTAAGAGTGATAAGTCAGTGAATGGGGTACAAACACCTGTCTTGAAACTTCCTAGAGAAAGTTTTGTTGTTGGAACTTGGAATGTACGCACGCTATATGCGTGTGGAAAAGTCAGAGAACTAACACATGAACTTGTTAGATACTCGTGGGACATTCTGGGCCTAGCAGAAGTCAGATGGACAGGATTAGGAGAAACAATAACGGATGATGGTCACAAAATTTGGTTTAGTGGAGATGAGTCCAAACATCAGCATGGAGTAGGTTTTATTGTACATAAAGACAGATTGAACTCTGTCATCAGCTGCACCCCAATAAATAGCAGGCTTATCACCCTACGTATTGCAGCACATCCAAAGAACATCTCCATCATACAGGTATATGCCCCTACTACTGACTATGAGGATGAGGCAATTGATACATTTTATGAAAATCTGGATGAGACAATTAAGAAAATTCCAAAGAAAGATCTTCTCATCGTGTTAGGTGATTGGAATGCTAAAATAGGGCCAGATGCATACGGTCAGTGGGCTGACACAGTGGGGAAATTTGGGACAGGAGAAACCAACGATCGAGGACTAAGGCTACTAGAATTTGCCAGCAACTATAAACTAACCCTCGCAAATACACTATTTCCTCATAAGTTATCAAGAAGAACAACGTGGCATGCCCCGAAAACTGAGATACATGGCCAAATTGATTTTATTCTTGTATCCAAAAGATTCAAGTCCAATATTAATAAAGCCAAGACTAGGACTTTTCCTGGCGCCGACATTGGTAGTGATCACGACATGGTATTGTTGACGCTCAAGCTTAAACTCAAAAATAACTATAATCAAAACGGATGTTCTCAGTTAAGATTCAATTTAGACAAACTGAAAGATCCAGAAATCGCGGGAATCTTTGAGGCAACTGTTGGAGGAAAATTCGCAGCTCTCAACTTTTTGGAGGATGATATCAACTCAATCACAGAGAACATGAAAGACGTGCTCATTGAATCAGTGTCACCGTTGACTTTGCTAGGAGCATTATAAATGCTCAAGCAGGATTTATAAACGGTGATTTGGTTTTGGTTAGTGGGAAAGTATAAAAAAATGGTTTAAGAAATAAGAATGGATTTGATTAAAGACTATTTGCCTTGCTAAAAGGGAGATAAAATGAGTGAAATAATACTTTGATCAAAGGGAGGAGACTCTGAATATTAAGGTCAGGGGAGGAAAGTGCTTAATTACACTTAAGTAGATTTGGTGAGTTGGTAATTATGGTTTAGGAAATATACATATAAGAATTGTATAGCAAGCTTTAGAGAAGACAATATAAGGTTAAGTCAAACCATGCAAAGGGAGACAACGGTTAATTACCTCCCTTATATGATTTAGTGAGTTGAGAGAAAAAAATATGCGCGTGAAAAATCTGAGTGAGGTTTACAAGGATAACGGACGACACTTCACTGAGTTGTTTACACAGCGGATAAGCGTGAACATTTTCCAACTGAATGGAAAATAGGAGGGACCAATCAATTTACAGTAAACAAGGACAGATCAGCTGATAATGATTTTATAGAGGAGAACGTATTTGGACACGCTAGTGAGCGGTCGCATTTCTGAGGAGCAGTCCTAGTTATGGACAGAGTGGCAAGAATGTGTTTCTGCCAGGCTCAAGTTCAATCTCTGGGAAACAGAATGAATTCTTCTGAAGACTTCTTTAGACCTAGTTAGAGTAGTAGAAACTATTCACATATGAAAGACAAAGCTGTGTTTAAAATATAGGCTTAGCGATAAGGGGTGATAGTAAGAAATATGAGTGTTGTGAGGATTCTGTGAAACCAAAGTAAGTAGGTCCTTTTACTCATAACTTTTGATAGACATTGAACAGAATGATTTCAGAAGCTGAGATAAAGTATTACAAGGTTAACGACGCTTACAACTAAGTGAGAGCAGGATAATGAGAAATGAAGCTGAAGCTACAAAATTGACTATGAGGTGGATAAAACAAGACTAAGTAAGTATCTGAGAAGATTTACAGAAGAACATGGATTTAATAGCCGTGCTGGGCTATTGTATAATGAACTTTGCAATATCGACTGCTACAAGTAAGATGAGTAAGAAATTGAAGGGTGATTGTATTTACAGGATGAAACATGCGCTCTCTAGCAGGTATAAGTATGAGGATACTGCAACAGGTGTACCCAATGTGTTGATTTGCATATATGAATTTTAAGATGATTGTATTATGATTAATATGAGACAAATCTGACAGGATTAGTAGAGGAGAGAAAACAACTCAGGAAAGAGTTGATGAAAGGATTGGGAGAAGCCAGAATAAATAGAATAGCCTTAAAGGAAGAAAATAGGTATAAACCATATCTAATAATGTTCTCAGGTAGAGAGCTATATATATATATATATATATATATATATATATATATGCATAGGTACATGAATGTGCCCAGGAGGAATGGGACATACAAGAGGCAGTTAGGAAATGTTTGTACCTGGAATTTGTACCACATGCCTCTGTTATGATGAAATTCTGAGATGTAAATAAAATACTTGTTTTGATGGAACACTTCTCAAGTTGGGTTAAGTCTCTAAAAGGTTGTTGAGTGCTAGAGTAAACAAGATACTGGACATAAAGAAAATAACCACTATACGAAGTCGTCACTTAATAACATCACAAGAAGGGATGGAACGAGTTAAGGTTGGAAGCTTGAGATATATATCATCCAGGAATAATCAACTCTGGCGGTGATGGCCAGTACTAAGATATACTCTTACTTGGAAGATAGGTCAATAGACAATTGACAACTTGAAGGTACAATAACTAGGCCTGCCACTTGTCACCTAGTTTATTTGAAAGTGAACCAGTTCTACACGGTCACATCTTTACTAATTGGTGCCTTCTTGGACCAGTCTTTAAAACACCCAGTCCAGCGGTGACATATTACTAATTGATGCCGTAACCAGCTCACGGCACTGTCACATCAGCAACAGAAATACTTGGTAAAAGAAAGAAAATACACAAACCATGGGTTACAGATGACATTCTGAAGTTATGTGATACACGGCGGGAAATGAAAAAGGTTAAGAAAGAGGTTCCTGAAGCAGCATGGCAATACAGTATGGTGAATAAAAATATTAGAAAGAAAATGAAACAGGCCAAAGAAAAATGGGTAGCTGATCAGTGTGAGTCCATTAATACGGGGCTAATAAAAGGTAACAGCAAGGCAGCGTTTGACACATTAAGAAGACTATCAAAACCCCAACAGCCCAGGGTAACTGTCATAGAAGATAGCAATGGGGCTCTGCTCAATGAAAAAAAAGCTGTAATGAGAAGGTGGACAGAATATTGTAAAGAATTATATAACTGTAAACTCGACACTGACTATAGCATATTAAACAACATTAAGTGCGAAAACAGGGAACTCGGAAATGCAGCAATATTACGGGAAGAAGTGGAAGAGGTTATATGTTCGCTGAAAGGAGGGAAGTCACCGGGTGTGGATAATATCCCAGCAGAGCTTTTGAAATATGGAGGACCAGATATATATATATATATATATATATATATATATATATATATATATATATATATATATATATATATATATATATATATATATATATATATATATATCTATATATATATATATATATATATATATATATACCAAACAGCATATGTAATGTGAAACATACATTTAATAGGCATCAAAGATACAAGCTGTAATTTCTGTAATTAATGTAAGTACCGGTACAGATTTACTCCATCAGAACTGAGCCAGCATATGAACTTCTGTATATAGAAGGAAGGATGTTCAAAGACCTGTTTGAAAAGATCAATTAAATGCCACCTCTAAGTCAAAACTTGAATGAAATGGATCTCTAAACCCTTACTGATTGCTTCGATGATAAACTGAGGGATTGTTTTTTATTCATCACTTAATGTTTTCGTCTCACTTATAGCACCATTACATCATCATTTTATCTGATGTGAAGTGTTATGTGCTTTCATGCATCAGAGATATTTTATGCACACTGATTTCTTTCATTTATCATTATCAGCTTTTCATTAACTGATTTCTACCTTCATTGGTACCTATACCTTGAAGTGGTAAGGCGACTTGAGTACCTTGACAACCCCCGGTGCTATACCAGAGGGAGTTTTACTCCTGGCAGATTCTACCAAGCTGAACAGGTCTGTTCAGGTAGGGGTCAGAATAAAGCTGGCACCCTGGTCCTCCAGGTTTGGAGGTTTTAGCACAGGCCGACAATCCTGTTTATGTAAAAAAAAATCATCTTCGCTACGGAACCAGCAACAAATGAAAAAGCTTTGATGCGGGACGGACATCCAGAGTCTCGGGAACAGTGCTCAGAATGGTAGAGACAGCTTTACATTAACTTTGTTGGATTTGAAAAGGCTTAACAGCATACACAGGGACAGCCTATGCAAAATACTGAGGGCCTATATAATTCCCAGCTGCACTGTTTCCATGCTAAAATGCCTCTATGCTAACTTTACATGTAGTGTTGGACGAAGCAACCTCACTTTTGAGGCGAAGACAGGAGTACGACAGGGATGCCCCTTATCAACCACTTTATTTTTGACAGTTATAGACTGGGTGATGCAGAGGGCAGTCCAAGAGGAATAAGATGGACAATATTATCAACACTGGAAGATCTGGAATGCAGATGACATTGCACTACTTGCACATTCACATCCACATATCCAAGAAAAAACAGACAGACTTAATAAGTATAGCCAGCAGGTGGGTCTGAACATCGGTTTAAAGAAGACAGAGGTCATGACACATAATGTGGGCAATCCTGAACCCATAACTGTGACGGTATTGCCTCCCCTACCTTGCAGTAGTGATCCAACAGTGGCCAAAACTCAAGAGTATCTATTTTAGACTTCAATGGAGTCTATCTTTACACAAGATTACTCTTGGCAGAAATGTCGATGGAAGAGTAGTAAAGCTTCTATCACATGGGAGTCTTCATAAGATATTCAGATAAGCGAAAACAATTCTGGCTGTCGCTAAGCACGTTAATTCTATAATGTGCCGACACTTTTATGAAGAATTTAGCAATGGTTTATTCTAGCTCGTTAAGCCCCCACCACTGAGTTAATCAGTGGAATTATTGTTATAATATATATAGCTCTGTTTAGAGTGTGTGCTTTGTAACTTTGACTGAAACAAACATGTAGTACATTTAAAAGGATCGAATCGAAGTTAAATTTGTAACATTACAAATAACAAAATTTAATAATCACTTTAAGTTTTAACAGTTGGAGAATAATTTGAATATTTGTGAAAAGGATTTTCATCACTTGGATGGGATTTAACTGAATAAAGGAGGTCAATTTTGGCAGCGGATATTTTCACTTAGCTGCCAATGGTAGTTTCTTCTCCCGCTGGGTTAGTTCTTTTCACTCTGCTCTCGCTCGTCTCTGGTCAAAGTTCAGGCACCGCACGTTCCAAGAACGTCAAGGAGTAACGGCCAAGTTGGTTCTGCGTCTGTCTATAAGACCCTCTTATGATGGCGTCTCTCACAACGTCAGTCCACTTCTACCTTCACTTGGTTCCAGAGATAGTACTTTCTGCTGGTATCACCAATAATTGGTAATAGAAGTAGAAACGAAACGCTCTTCTGAGTATGGCGTTTTCCCGACACGTTTATGTGCGCCCCCCCCCCCCCTTCTTCTATTCTACTATCCCATGTCAGAATTTACCCTCGATGAGAATTAAATTTAATACGTCAGGATAAAACTTCTTTTACATTTAAACTGAATAGCTTTAGCTTTACATTACATTTAAAAGAAAAGGTTAAACGTACAGATATAATATGTTTTACATTTACATCTCCACTGTTTGAAAAGTGTTCACAATATAAATTCATTTATGTTTCATTTACATTTACACTTGTAGAAAAATTTAAAATGAATATTTTCACATGGACATTTACACCGGTTTAAAGCGTGAAACCTTACATTAATTTTAAAGTGACTATGTTGATAGGGACATTTACACTACTTTGAAAATGTAAGTGTTATACTTAGAGTGTACATCATTTCTTTCATCTTTCCCTCCATGCTCCATAGGGAACCTGGAACTACTTTATGTTATCAGTTCTTTTTACGAAACTATCAATAAAGCAATCACCAGCCCTTGCAGTGGTGGTTCATGAATCATCATTCTAGAAACTTTGACATCCAATAGCGAGTTTCACACATTAAACTCCACATGGTAATATATACATTTATATGTTAGTTCACATGTTAGTAATAAAATATGAAATGTAAATCATAACTTACGCCAGTCCTGGATACAGATTTGTTTGCTCAGATGAATAAAAAAGACAAATTGTTCTCTTACACGCATCTGGGATGTATTTAATGTTACAATAGATTGCCCCTTCTGACTCCGTGTTTTTTTTCAGTTTCCTAGTCCCAGTGTTCCTTAGTAAAATTTTAAAGAGATTTCCTGTGCGTTGTAAGTCTTATTTGGTTCTCCAATAAAAGGTCCAATTAACAAATTGGAATTATGAATGTAGTCTTCACTCTGGTGAGGTCTGAAGTTATCTTGGCGAGCTTGAAAATCACTGTGAGATAAAACTGCGAAAATGGTCAGCATATATTCTCCCTCAATGTTGTTATGAATCTACTCCGAAAGATCCAATCATTTCAAACAGGTCGGGTGTGGCACTTTCAAAATATTTTCTACATGGACAAATTTTGCAAAAGGTCATGTCTCCCATATATGGTAATATGATGTCTTGCATACACTCTCACAAACACATTTCTAGACTCATATTGTCTAAGATGTAATAAATCCATGACTACTTTTAACCCAGTGACCGGAAGCGATTATATCACTCTTGTCTGCCCGCATGTGTCACACAGACAGTAATCTCATTATCTGTCGTATGAGTGCGCACACTCTGTGTCTTATCGGTGATTTAAGTCGATAGCGCTGAAGGATGTACGTGTTAATCTGCTGCGCCTATAACCACAAATCTGGGTAGCGTCAAGCAAATATGATATTTATCCCATATAAGGTGATTTGATAAAATCAAATATCTGCTACTTTGCAGAAAATTAAAGAAAGAAAGAAAAGTGCGATAATTGACAGCACATAATAAAAATACTTACTTACTTAGTCGTTCCCCTTCTACTGTGAGGTGTAGAGGTTTGGAAGAGAGAGCGCCAGACTATCCTATCGGCTGTCTTCCTCCTGGCCTGGTTCCATTCTAGTCCTCGGTCCTTCAAAGATTGTCTAATGTTGTCCTCCCAGCGGACTCTGGGTCGTCCTCGGGGTCTGGATCCTTGGCTCTTTGTTTCCCATGCTTGTCGTGGTAGCCGATCTTCTCCAATTCTGCAGACATGGCCAAACCATCTTAATTGGGACTGTTCTACTTGGGTCTGCAGGGGGTAGGATTTAACGCCTTGACGTATCGTCTGGTTGCGTACCATGTCTCTTCTTGTTACTTCAACCACCTTCCTCAGATGCCTCATTTCTGAGGTTTGGATCTGGCTTTTATGGGTTGTAGTCATTGCCCATGACTCGCATCCATATGTCAAGACTGGGACATAGGTGGAGCGGTATACAGCCATCTTCGTTTTCTTACCAACCTCTCTCTTGCTGAGGAATCCTCGATTTATGGCCTGAAAAAGTCTCCCAGCTGCTGCTTTTCGAGTGGCCAACTCTTCTTTGATGCCTCCCTTTCGGTCTATAATAGCTTCGAGGTATTTAAAGTGGTCGACCTGCTCCAGGACCTGTTCTCCCAGCTTAATCTGATGTCTTCTTTCTTCTCGTGATATCACCATGGATTTTGTTTTAGAGCTGCTTATGACCATCCCTCTCTTCTCCAGCTCTTCCTTCCAGACTTGCAGGTTGGATTGGAGATGTGCCTCTGATTTAGCAATCAGGGCAACATCATCAGCAAATGTCAGCTCTGAAATATAGACCTGTCTCATCTTCCAGTACCCCACTGAATACTTTCTTGTTCTCTCCTTACATGCCTTGATGACATCGTCCATAAAGAGTATGAAGAGGTAAGGTGATAGGATATCACCTTGTCTTACACCAGTGGTGGTCCTGAACTCTTCTGACTTATGGTTTGCTGTTCTCACATAATTTCTGCAAGACTTGTAGACGCTCTGTATAGCATGAATCAGAGGTGCTGGAATATTCTTCCTTGCCAAACAGTCCCAAAGTTTGCTCCAGGGGACCCTGTCAAACGCCTTTTCCAGATCTATGAAACAAAGATGGATCTCACTCTTATACTCAAGGGCCTTTTCACTCAGCTGTCTGAGTGTGAAGATTAGATCTTGAGTACTTCGGTTTGCTCGGAATCCGCACTGGACCTCATCCAATTGTGGCTCAGCTAGGCGTCGGAGTCTCTGCTCTAGGATTCTAGAGTAGATTTTACCAGGGACACTGAGAAGGGATATGCCTCTATGGTTTCCACACTGTCGATTGTCACCTTTCACAATAAAAGTAAGTATCACAAATGTACCGATACTGCCGGAGAGAACCAAAGATCGACTGAGGTTGTCCATTGTGTCCCAATAACAATAAGGAACCAGAAGCTGGAACATTTACATACCTAGGATGCATAGTAACACCAGGCGGCGGAACAAGCAAAGACATCAACATCAGAATGATTAAAGCGAGAACAGCCTTTGCTAGTCTCAACAACATCTGGAAGTCTTCCCAGTACAGCACAAACACTAAATTCAGACTATATGAGAGTTGTGAGCTTTCTATGCTTCTCTATGATGCGGAACACTGGAGAGTAACAGAGAAGGAAATGTTGAAATTGTCCTCTTTCCACACAAATTCTCTGAATCTTTTGGCCGAATATCATCACCAAGAACTGCTTAGACTGAGTAACCAAGAGGGCATGCACACCATCACAGCTGGCAGACCCTGGAGCTGGGTTGGCCACGTCCTCAGAAGAGACCTTGAAGTCATCACAGGAATAGCTATGCTATCCTGAAGGAAAGCAAAAGAGAGGACGACCAAAAACAACTTGGTGGAGAACTGTGGAGGCTGGGATGCAAAGAATGAACCTGAGCTGGGGCACTGCACGAAGGATGGCCTTCAACTGAGCAAAGTGAAAGCAGTTTTTTGCTGCCCTACAAGATGCCACCAGGAATTATGGCCACTGACTGCTTTGACAGTGATTTAAAAAAAACAAAAAACTTCGATCTGGCGCTAAGATAAAAGCTAAATTTGTTTATTACATTGTGTCTGTTGCTAAGAAATATGTTGCACGCCGTCTATGTTCATATTTCAATAACCTTTTTTTTTATAAAATGTGGCAGCGTCATGGTCGTTGTATCATGAATCATATTATGTGGCAATGTCTGCCCAGGTCCTTTTACCTCTTCGGCTAGCAATGACATGCTGTATAATTATAACAGTCACACACACACACACACACACACACACACACAGCACGTGATGCGATAACGCCATAGTAATTGAAATACTGTTTATTTACACTTGAGTGGACCGTTGCTGTCTGCTTTGACCTCCACATCTGGTCCATCACAGAATATACAATATGTACGTTCGTTCTCAATATTTATTCCTTCTCTCACTCTCTCTCTCTCTCTCGTTATCGAATCTACACCTTCTGACCTTTTAACCATCAGTGATCATTCAGGTGCTATAGTCTCTACTTCTGTTCTTTCTTCCTAACAGTTTCCTACTTTATTGTTACATATCATCTCAGTGTTCAGGTTATCTATTGATGGAACCGGACCTCGCCGGGGTTGTTACTTTCCCTTTCATCACTGAAGAATATGACTACTGTCTATATGTATTATAATTCACTCTACGTACCTTTTCCCTTTCTGAATAAAATCTAACTCACACCGTTTCTCCTTCTAGACAAGAATCCTCACTATTCAATATTTCGGGTTAATCATTACCCAAACTACTTCTTGTCCGTGAAATATTCATCACCTAAACTACTTGAATACTGCCTTCAACATGGCTACTAGCGTACGTGCCATCTGCACACTACCCACGCCTCTGGACTGCTGCTGAGAAAAGCGTGCTTCACTGGATTATCGTTCACCCCTTTCATGCGCAACATTGTTCGCGCATCCCCTTTTTGTACTCTATCTGAACGTTCCCATATCTGATTCTCATGATTCGTTCCTTTACTGCCACATATATCTCCTTATCTCCTCTAAAAATAAATTATTTATCCGTAGGAGAAAAAATTTATTTTAATGACTGTACCAACTATTATTGTACTTAACTATGTATCAAAACAAAAAATATCCTTAGCAATGTGCTGTTACAACCCTAGATCAGCACAATACCAATTCCTATCTGCTCATATTACATGATTTCAAATACATACTTTTGACATGTAATACATTCCACTTCCTTAGTGGTCTTCATTTTTTTTTTCATATCACTTAACATGTCATTATTTTCTTATGTTACGACATATTATCATAGCAAAACTGAGGAATTACTCTTACCCCGTCACTTTTCTTAAGTGACCTTTCCTCTTTACCTTTATGACTGTTCTTAACCCTTGTCTTTCTCACTCACATTCTACCAACTCTGTACATATCCATACAAAGTTTATTTCCTTTTACTCATCCAGTTACTCCTATTGTCATATTTGTAAACTCATCATATTGTATTCTTTTCTGTCACCACACACCTGGTGTGAATTGTTTAGCCTTTTTCTTCTCTCATATAAAGCCCAAACATGTCGTCTGTTGTGTCTTTGTATAAACATAATTCCTGATGGCGTGAGCCATTTACTATCATGGCAACACTGGATTGCCATCTTCCTGTACACTCTTTTTTTTTTTTAACTAGACCTCTGTCCTACGCGGAAATATTTGCAACTTCTTAGGTCTACCCATCTTAAACCATTTTGTCGTTTTTACCTACTTGCGTGTTTTTCTGCTGCTGACCTGTCACTTGATCACCTTTTTCACTTACGTCTATTTCTCTTTACTCTATTTTTACGTCCACTCCTTATCATTTTGTTTCATGGTTTCTCCATATTTCTTCTTTTGTCACTGTTTCTTTAGTACTCCATATCTGTATCATGTTCCTGTGCCTTCTCACTTCTCTTTTTCTTCTTTGTCCCTTTCTTATGGCTTCTCAATGTCCGTTCCCTCTCTGGAACTTCTCTTTGTGCTATCTCCTTTTCTTTCCTTTTCGAGAACACTCTGTCTCCCCGTGTCTGAATTTCCGTTGTATATGTTCGGTGAGGGTTACCCTCCATAGACTCTCATTTGTAGTCTGGTAAACACCGCACTTAACGTTTTTATATGTTTTTCGTTCCCTCCCTGGAACTTCTCTTTTCGCTATCTCCTTTTCTTTCCTTCTCCACAACACTGTCTCCCGGTGTCTAAATTTCTACTGTATATGTTCGGTGAGGATTACCCTCAATAGACTCATTTGTAGTCTGGTAAACACCGCACTTAACGTATTTATATGTTTTTCGTTCCCTCCCTGGAACGTTCTCAACCCATTTCTCTTCTCTTCATGTATTACGGAGAAAAAAAAATATGATTTCTCCCCAAAGTCTTCATAAGACTCGGCCACTGCCGCAAAAATCTCTCTTTGCCATTTTCTCCATGGCTTCTCACTTCCACATTCGTTCCTTCTAGAACTATCTCTTCTATATGTCTGTGCCATCCTTCCTGTGGCTTCTCAATACTCCCGTCACTTCTCCGTGACTCTCATCTCTTATCCATTTCCCTATGGTTTCTGTTATGTTCGGTGGAGAATGACTCCACTAAAAGTCTACTCACGGCTTAGCTAACGCCGCCATTTTTATTCCTCTCCTTCCATCGTTTATCCGCCTCCCTCCATGCAGTCTGCCTGA
The DNA here is from genome assembly GCA_024509875.1 of Oreohelix idahoensis. NCBI lineage: Eukaryota > Metazoa > Mollusca > Gastropoda > Stylommatophora > Oreohelicidae > Oreohelix > Oreohelix idahoensis. Next base: position 315,555 of record JAMPIV010019524.1, on the reverse strand, counting down.
TTGTCTCTGCATGTCGTCTCCACATTTCTGCCCTGTCTGCATTTATTTTATCAAGGTTGTATACTGGAAAGTCCCGTTCTCTACTCCTACTTCTATATTTACTCCCTTCTTCATTAATTCTTCTATTCTCTCCTCTTCTGTAACTCCTGTTGTGTCTGTGACTACTGTCACTCTCCTCAGACACTACACTGTCTGAGTCAGTCGACACCGATTCTGAAGACCATCTCCGTCTACTGCTATATTCTGCTTCATTAACTGTCTGTCGACTTTTTCTCCTGGTTGATCTATCCTCTTCTTTGTAATCCTCATGATCTGTCCTCCATATCTGTTTCTTCATCCATGATTTCGATCACAAGGTTGTGAACTTCTCTTTGCCTTTTTGATAGGTCTGTATCAAACTTTCCTTCCAGCAATTTCCGCACCTTCCTTGTTGTCAAGGTGTTAAAATCGGCTCCTCTTAAGGTACCTTTTATTGCCTTCCTTATCTCATTTACACTTGGTTCAACCATTTTGGTAATTTTCGTTATCTGATTTATACATCCAGGATCACTTTTCGGCCAATACATTCTATTGCCTTCCTCGTCCGTTCTATGATCGAGCTCGTCCGACCTGTATCCTTGTTTGTCGGAGTTCATAACTCTATCTTCCCCACTTGACGAATCGGATTCTGATTCTATGTCAAGCTGGTACTTTTCATGCACTGTATTTACGCCCTCCTGTTTCGTCTTTCTCTTCTCTAAGTCTTCAAATTGTCTATGTCTAGTTTTCTTCTTATTCTTCCATCTTGGCCGGACTTCTGATTGTGCCGTTTTCCTTAACTTTGCTAATAGCATATTATAATCGGACGATTCATCAGAAGATGACCGATATCTTTTTGTACTCCGTCTACTCTGTTGCTCCATTTCTTCCTGCTGTTGAGGAATTATTTCCTCCTGTTGCTCAGTATCTATCTGTTCTTCCACCTCTTCTTGTTCTTGTGCCCTCCATACCTCTTGTTCTTGTTCGCGTATTCTTTTTTCTCTGTCTTGTAACCTCTGCACGTATTCCATACTTGGAATATCGCTTTTGCTATCTGAATTTTCGCGTTCATTCCTCAGCTGTTTTATTTCCTCTGTAATCTCTTTGTTGTTCTCTATCTTTTCCATCATTCCTGTACGCGTAGAATGTGAGTCTGCATGCTTTATATCATTATTTTCTCGCTCTTCTGGTATGTTTGTTTCTATGTGTGGGAAAAACCCACACCCTCCTGTTACTGGTGGTCGTTGCTGTGTTGTTTCCTTAGGCCCTGGGTGTACTAGAGCTTTAGTCGTTATCTTCCGTCCTCCTATATTCGGTGCACCTGAACTACTTGAGCTAGTGTCTGTTTCACTCTGTTCGCTTTTCTCTGGTGGTACTACCCAATATGATGATCTTTTTGTGGTGTCCGTGGCTGGTGGGTCTATTCGTTGCTCTCCTTGTAATCGAAGGTGTTGTACGTGTGCTTTTATTGTTTTATTGTCTTGTTGTTTCCATATTTTATATGTCGTTTCCGACAACCGTTTTACGACCTGGAATCCAGGTGTCCATTTTTGATCGAACTTTGAGTTAGGCACATGTTTCTTATAAAAAAACTATATCCCCCGGTTTAAACTCCTGCAGTGTTGTCCCTTTGTTTGCCTGATGTTGCCTTCTCCCGGTCGCCTTTTTTATGTTTTGTTGGGCCAACCTGTGTGCTCTGTGCTTCTCCTGCATAAGGGTTTCCGTTGGATCCTCCCCCAAATATCTTCTCCGCGGTCTAAGTATGTTATCCATAGGCATAACCGGCTCTCTTCCGTATAACATGTAAAATGGGGATTGCTTCGTGGTGTCATTTGCATTCATCCTCTCCGTTTCCAATGCATGCGGCAGGTGTGTATCCCAAAACTGCGCTCTCCCTTGTGCCTCTTTGGCCATAATATTGTGCAATGTAGCATGTAGCCTTTCGTTCTTCCCGTTGCTGTTTGGTCTATATATAGAGGTCCTGATGTGTGCTATACTCATTTCTTGTATAAACTTTTTGAATTCTGTGCCTGTAAATGCTGTTCCATTGTCCGTCAACAGTACCGACGGACACCCATGCCTCGGGATGAATTCTCTCATCATAATGTATATTATCGTTTTCGCCGTGGCCTGTTTGATGGCGTAACATTCTGGCCATCCTGACAACATATCCACTACATGGAGAATATACTTGTTGCCTGCCAACGTTGTCGGATACGGTCCTGATATGTCCAAACTGATTTTCTGCATTGTGTACTGAGGCGTGTCCATTTCTTGTATGGGACATTTAATAGCTCTTAGATTTCTGGATTTACACACTAGACATTCATCCACATGTGATACTATGTCCTTGTTTATCGTAGGCCAAAAATATCTGCATTTTATAATTTCCAACGTTTTGTCCCTTTCTTACGTGGCCATTTTCGTCATGGTAACTCCTTAACACTTGTTGAACCAGTTGTTTAGGAATGTACACTTTTGGCACGCCGTCTCCTTTTGGATTTATGTATTCTACGACTCTGTCCTGTGCATTGATTCTGAAATTTGCCGCTTCTTTATGACCATTCCAAATTTGTTTTTTCAACTTCCGGATTTCTGTATCCTTCTCTTGCTCATCTTTGATGTTTATTCCGTGTAACTCTATATTGTCTTCTGACACATACTCTTCTATTCCTCCCAATGGTTCATGGTCTCTTCTGTTAGAATTTATGATGTTTATGTGTCTAAACCTATCGTCTATCTCCGGTATATCCTCCCTCTGCGGTGGCGTATTCGATGACTCGTAAAGAACTCTTGATAGGTATGATATTGTTCTCGTAATCGTATTGAGGGCCCGGTAGTCACAACAGAAGCGGTGTGTCCCGTCTTTCTTTCTGACTATGGGCGATGCCCATTCCGATCATGATCTTTCAATTATCCCGGCTGCTAACATATCCTCTATGGCTCTTTCTACAATTTGCCTATTTTTCAATGGTGTCCTGTATGGTTTCTTGTGAATAGGCGTGTTTGTCGTGGTTTCTATTTCCATTTTCACCGTATCTGTCCTGCCGAGTTCCCTGTCACTCAATGCGAAAACATGATTTTTAACAATGAAATCTTGTAATATTTTCCTGTGTTGGGGTGTCGTTATAATTTGCTTCTTTAATTCTATAATCCTTTCGTTCATGTTGGTATGCGTTGCATTCCGTTGTCGTTCTTTATACCTCATGCACGTACCAACACTATTGATTCCTTCCGCGTGTGTATTCTGTTTTTCATCTATTCGCCTGCCGTATAGTGTTGCCACACTGTATTCACGTTTTTTCTTGCAACATGCGAGACCCTGTCTTTTCCATTCCTCATTGCTACGTCTGTGCTGTGGCTGTTCTCTCCTATACCGACCCCTATTCTCACTTTGCCACTTGGCTGTTGACCCCTGCCAGCCATTCCCTATCTGGTATGTCCTCCCTTCTTGATTATGTCCGGCTATTTTCCACTTGTTGTGACGTATTACCTGTGCCCTCTCCTTTTATTGGGGTATACCTGTTTGTTTTCGTCGTGACAGTTATCTTGTATTCTGCCTACCACAAACCCTCTGGGTATTCTTATTGTTTTTGCCGCCGTGTTAACAAGCATTACTGGGAAGCGGTATCTGCCTTCTATGTTAGCTATTCCTTCCGTAAGTAATATTCCCGGTTCATCTGCTATGTCCGTGTCAGGAAATTCTAGAGTTCTCACTGTTTGTCCTATCGTGTAGTATGGGGATCTTTTCAGTTTTCCTATTACTATATTGACTGAGTTCGGAGGTAAGGTAACTGTTCTTTGTAGCCATATGACTGAGGCTATATGTATGTCGTCTTCCATATCGACATATTCGTCGTAAATCTTCACTTTGTGTAAATCAAAGTACATCCTGACCTTGTGTTTCTGTAAAAAATCTCTCCCCAAGATAAAGTTTCGTGACATTCCTTTTACTATGAAAAAACTATGTTCAATTTCCTTGGTGCCAATAGTGACTTTCATCGTTGCTATTCCTATTACTTTTAGGTTTTCTCCAGAAACCAACGTTAACTGAATGCGTGTCTTTGCAAACTTGGTTAGGTGTCTAATCTGCGTATATATTCCAAACCTTACGAGGCTTAAACTAGCTCCGGAGTCCAGCAATGATCTATACTTCTTTCCGCCTATACTTAATAAACATGAGCTTGGGTCTGTACTGTATCCATTTCTTTCTACCTGGTTGTTTTGCCTTTCCTGTATGCCCACGCATTGTTGTTGTCTTATGCTTTTGATTGTTCTGTTCTTATGCACTATTCTCCCTTTCTTCGAGTGAGACCTATTTCCTATCCTATCCGCAACGGTCCCTTCTATCAGACAGGTCCGCCATTTCTCTGGTACAGCCTCCTGTGACCTTAGTTCTGTGTTTGTCTACTAGTGTTGTAGACTATAGGGTGGTGTACTCCTCTGGCGTTTTGTGTATATGCTCGGGTGTTACCATAGAAAGCACCTCTGTTATCCCTAAATCTAGACCCTGTCTGGTGAGAATAAGAGTACTGACCCATTGGTGAACTTGGTCTCTCGTACCTTTCCTGTTGCTCACAAAATCTTGCTATGTGTCCAATCTTTTGGCACCGGAAACATCTAACGTTAGGTGTGACCTGTAATGTTCCTCTTTGTGGTCTTCCACTCACATACTTAGCCTGCTGCTGTCTCCTTCTGTCTACCTGGTCCACTTTCATCGGTTCTTCTGCTTCTTCCTGTGTTTCTGTCTGTCCCAATCGAATGTCTAAGCGTTTTCTAACATCCCCTTTTTGTACTCTATCTGAACGTTCCCATATCTGATTCTCATGATTCGTTCCCTTACTGCCACATATATAACAGTTCGGTTTCCCGTTGATAAGTTCGCAGGGTCCATAGCTTGTTGCCTTGACACCCACTGTGTGGTACTCCATAAACGTCTTTTAGGATTCCAGTCTCAGGTATCATCCATACGGGACCTCCTGAACTACCATTACAAGTAGGGGCTGTGTAGAGTTGTTGGTAAAAGCCATGACCTGTAAAACAATCAGTCTGTGTCCCAAAGGTGACCTGTTTGGACTGTCCATGAGGATGTGAAATGTGAACTACCAGTCCCTCATCATCTGGATCTTTCTCAGGCGATAATGGTAAAGTATTCCAAAATCTCTTTCTTAAATTATAAAATGGATTAAATACATCGACCTTTACATTCAAAATATTGTCGGATGTATTATAAGCACACATTATTTTCATTGCTTGCTGAATTTTTCTAAAAAATTGATTCAAGTGACGTACATCAACAGGAACCGTACGTAGCAGTAACTCAATTGACTTTACCTGCTCTTGATGCTGTTTAATGAACAATTCAAAACCCCCAAAAAATCTAACCTGGGAGTTAGACTTGACTGCAGAAATCTCTAAGACTCGACTGCCGAAATGTAGTTGAAATTTCTGTGAAGAAATTTTTTTTAAATGTATGTCCTCACCTTTAATTAACTCATTATTAGCGGGAAGTAATGTTTTTATTCTGTTGGCTATCTTTGACATTCCATTTTTTAGAAGTAAAGTAAGTGTTTCTGCTGTACGTAAAATGTCATCCATTTTAATTATTACATGTAATCTTTCATGCTTACATTCGTCCACTGGTACAGTGATGCTTTCCAAGCAGGGAAATCTTTGAAATAGGCCACAAATGAATTTCTCATTTTGACCGTTGATATCATCTAAAAATGAGCATTCTTCACAATCAGAGAACATGTGTCTTATCCAATCAAACAGATCCTTGTCATGTGTCACACACAATAGCTCACAGAAATCTCCATCTACACTGGCAGCACCAACTTTTACACCTCTTGCTGTTCTGACACTACTTCTATCTGCTGGAGAGTCATAAAAAAATTCTACAGTTGTGTTTACAGCTTCAGCATCATCAAACACCACATGTGCTGCTGTGACTATAGTAATGTAACCATAGACATGATGTTGTTCAGGACCCTCATGACAATTTCCAAATGGACATGGTAAAGTGTCTCTGCCTTCTATAAGACAAAAGTCAGTCACACATCCACTCCCAACCGACAGGACCTGTTGTCCAGCAAGATCTGATAATGGACATCCAGGAGGGCGCTGTGGACTGACATAGTTTACACAAAATTTGACTGTCAATTCTGCTTTATGTTTAATCCAAGCTAACGTTTGTTGTGAGCGAAAATGTTTAGGCAGATGATGAAAACGTAACTCATTTATGGGAGTAAACTTCTGATGTCCAGGATTTTTGGGACAGTTATCAAAATGTTTATGAAGATCAAGTTCCCCACCAAAACTAATCTCCAGTTCATGTATTCCTTGTTTGGCTCTCTCCTCGGCTGCTTGGGCTAGTGTGTCAGAAGTCCCTGCCATGACACAGATAATGATAAGTGACCACAATTAACTACTGAAATGTTGTTTGTTGCTGTTATAGTTATGTGTCGTTGACCAATGCTGTCACATTTGGGATATTGTTGCTCTCAAAGTCACTGTTACATCAAAATAACATAAATAGATCAGGCCAATACTCTAACAGATGGGACTCTTGACTTTTATGTAGCATTGCTCCATTCATACCTGAATTGACTCATCTCTGAATGATGTCTCGTATCTGTGAGAAATAGAGTAACTATCACAGAAAATGTGAAAATGCCATCCACAACATCAGTTATAACAATTGTAAAGCTAGAAAAAGATGCGCAAGAAAACCAGAAATTGTTCTATAAGAGCCTAAAGAACATGAGGAAGGAAAAACAATGTCCTCTCAAATTTATAAAGGACAAGCAAGACAAATTGCTTACTGCCCCGAAGGAAGTAATGGAAAGATGGAAATAATATTTCTCAGAACTCCTTGATGGTGAGCAAGGTCAAGCATCAGAAATGATAACCACTAGCACAGAAGAGGAAACCAAGGGTGATGAAGATGACATAAAGATGGAAGAACTGAAGGCAGCACTGGAGAAAATCAAGATGGGCAAAGCAGCAGGGCATGATGGTATAACACCAGAAATGGTTAAGTACATAGGAGCATCAGGCGACCTATTACTCTTAAAGGTCCTACAGGCAGCATGGTGCAACAAGACCATACCAAAGGACTGGGAGATTGCCATCATAACACCAATTTTCAAATAGGGTGACAATCAACAATGTGGAAACCATAGAGGCATATCCCTTGTCAGTGTTCCTGGTAAAATCTACCCTAGAATCCTAGAGCAGAGACTCCGACGCTTAGCTGAGCCACAATTGGATGAGGACCAGTGTGGATTCCGAGCAAACCAAAGTAATCAAGACCTAATCTTCACACTCAGACAGCTAAGTGAAAAGGCTCTTGAGTATAAGAGTGAGATCCATCTCTGTTTCATAGATCTGAAAAAGGCGTTTGACAAGGTCCCCTGGAGCAAACTTTGGGACTGTTTGGCAAGGAAGAACATTCCAGCACCTCTGCTTCATGATATACAGAGCTTCTACAAGTCTTGCAGAAATTATGTGAGGACGGCAAACCATAAGTCAGAAGAGTTCAGGACCACAACTGGTGTAAGACAAGGTGATATCCTGTCACCTTATCTTTTCATACTCCTCAAGGACGATGTTATCAAGGCATGTAAGGAGAGAACAAGAAAGTATTCAGTGGGGTACTGGAAGATGAGACAGGTTTGTATTTCAGAGCTGGCATTTGCTGATGATGTTGCCCTGATTGCTAAACCAGAGGCACATCTCCAATCCAACCTGCAAGTCTGGAAGGAAGAGCTGGAGAAGAGAGGGATGGTCACAAGCAGTTCTAAAACAAAATCCATGGTGTTGTCACGAGAAGAAAGAAGACATCAGATTAAGCTGGGAGAACAGGTCCTGGAACAGGTCGACCACTTTAAATACCTCGGAGCTATTATAGACCGAAAGGGGGGCATCAAAGAAGAGTTGGCCACTCGAAAAGCAGCAGCTGGGAGACTTTCAGGCCATAAATCGAGGATTCCTCAGCAAGAGAGAGGTTGGTAAGAAAATGAAGATCGCTGTAAACCGCTCCACCTATGTCCCAGTCTTGACATACGGATGCGAGTCATGGGCAATGACTACAATTCACAAAAGCCAGATCCAAACCTCAGAAATGAGGTATCTGAGGAAGGTGGTTGAAGTAACAAGAAGAGACATGGTCCGCAACCAGACAATACGTCAAGGCCTAAAATCCCACCCCCTGCAGACCCAAGTAGAACAGTCCCAACTAAGATGGTTTGGCCATGTCTGCAGAATGGGAGAAGATCGGCTACCATGACAAGCATGGGAAACAAAGAGCCAGGGATCTAGACCCCCAGGACGACCCAGAAGCCGCTGGGAGGACAACATTAGACAATCTTTGAAGGACCGAGGACTAGAATGGAACCAGGCCAGGAGGAAGACAGCCGATAGGATAGTCTGGCGCTCTCTCTTCCAAACCTCTACACCTCACGGTAGAAGGGGAACGACTAAGTAAGTAAGTAAGAATGACAAAAAACAATATGCTATAAATATAACAATTATTGTGAACATGACATAAACAGTTAACACAGTTACCTTCTTGTTTTTTTTTTTTAAACTACTGAAGAAAAATATCACGTTCAACCTCTGATGGGTTATAATTAGGATATATATTGTTTTCGATTCCAAATAATATGAACAAATGCTGATAAGAGAAAGTGGCATCACACTTGTCAAATCATTGTAAATAGGGAAAATCACAATTACCAATCATGCTTGTATGTTTAAAACAAAAAACAAACAAAATCAAGCAGAAACTCTGAACAAGAATAATATTGAGGTGGAGGGTGTAAATGCCTGGTGGTTCCAGTTATTTAACTAACATATATTTAATTGACTTTCACCTGTTAAAAGTCATATATATTGTAAGAACAGCATCAGACCTTCACATTCCCAACTACTATATATTAACCTTTGTTTGTGTTAAATATTGTTTGACTATATTATGCAGTTCCCTAGGTCTGTCAATTCTTAAAACCTCTTCTATATTTATTGGTAAGTTGGATGCTTGCAAATAATATAAGATTGGTATTCTCATTTGTTCATACTTCTTACATTTTAACAAGAAATGTTCTATATTATTGTCTTGAAGACATCCTGTAAGGTTCTTCTATTCTGAAATAGCCTTTTCCCAGCTGTAGTCTGAGAAGTTTCTTATTACTGGGAATTTTCTTGTTGGAGCCTTGAACATCTTATATGCATGTCTTCCTTTCAGATTTTTAACCCACTCTGCTTTCCATTCATCTGTTATTAAATCTTTAATTAAGCCCTTAATCTCTAATTTACTCATCCCTACATTTATTAGATTTTTATCAGATCTACCTTTCAATTCCGTCTATGCCAACATGTGAAGGTATCCAAGCAATTAAGACTGAACATCCTCTGGAAGTATGTAGTAGCCAGAAATATCCCCTCTGCTATATCAGGTCTACTACATTCTCGTAAGTTTCTAAGTGCTTTAATTGTTGAAAGAGAGTCAGTTAAAACTGTTAGTTTTTTGGGAGGGTTATTAGAGAATATTTCTAGTGCTTTTAATATTACCACCATCTCTGCAGTGAAAATGGATGTATTTTCCGTGATGCTATATTCTTTTGCCATTTTCCATATTGGAATATATATTCCTATCTCCAATTTGTCATCCTCTCCCTTGGATCCATCTGTGTACACAGTAAGGCTGTCTTTTGATATTTGTTGTATATATTTATTGGCTGTGTTTTTAATATTTTCTATATTATTTGTTTTCTTAAGTATTTCTGCTAGGTGGTAGTCCGTGTCTGGTTTCTTGATTTCCCAGGGTGGAATCATTGGCTTGTATTCACAACTGTTATTAATTGATGTAATTAAAGTACCCAGATGGACAATTTCCTCCATACACTTCCATCCTGTAGGGTATCTAGTGGTATTCATTGGATTGGCCTGAGTTGTTAGTTGGCATCTAGTAAAAGCTGTATGTGTTTGGTGAGTCTTATCTAACATAACTCTGTTCATGTAATTTAGTCTTAATTCCTTACCCTGTAATTCTAAGGGTAGAATTCCTAAAGCCACCTCTATAGCTCCCATTAATGTTGGTCTGAATGCACCTGCTATTGTACATAAAGCCTTATGCTGAATTCTGTCTAATTTAATCTTGTTACTGTGAGCAGCAGAGTCATATATTATACTTCCATAATCTATTTTTCCTCTAATAAAAGATGTATAAAAAGTGAGCATTGTTTTAGTGCTTGCACCCCATCCATTACCTTTCAAATATCTTAATAAGTTAGTCAATCCTCTGCAAGACTCCACTAGTTTATCTATGTGTTTATTCCAGTTTAGCTATTGGTCCAATGTCATTCCTAGATATTGAGTGGTTTGCACTGTATTAATGTTTTGCCCTTGGATATTTATGTCTATAATTTTATTTTTTACAACCCTACCTTTACTGAAGATCATTCCCAATGTTTTATTTGTATTCAGCTGAAAACCCCCATTTTGTCATCCATTTACATCATCATCATCATCAGTTGCTATCTCCACAACGAAGGTTGGCTGTAATGGATCTCCAACGTCTTCTGTCTCTTGTCTTGGTGGTGCACTCTAGGGATTGAGAGGTACTGCATATGATGTGTTTCTGAAACGCCCCAAAGAAGATCAGGAAAATTATGAAATACTAAAACAAGCCTTACTTATTCGTTATGAAAAGAACTCAGAGGCATATAGGAAGAAATTTAGAACTTCTAAACCTCTACTGGGAGAAACATATAACCAGTTCTCAGCTAGACTAGAAACGTATTTGTTGAAATGGAGTAGTTTAGGTAAGTATCAGAAAACCTATGAGGATCTGAAAGAAATGGTTATGTTAGAGCAAGTAAAAGATTCCATTCCTCAAGAAATGAGGAAATTCCTTATGGAACAAGGAGCAGAGAGGCTGGAAGACACTTTGAAATGTGCAGAGAGATACCAAGCAGCTCAAGCTGAATTGGTAGGAACAAAAAGAAAGCAGGTAGAAGGATATAAGCCACCACCACAAAAAAACCAAGTTTGACCAAAAGGACCAACCGTACAGAAATAAGCCAAGATTTGATAATAAGGACAAGAACCCTCAGACTCAGGAAAAGAAACCCTACAAACAGGGAGATAAGTGGTGCAAAGTTTGTAAGATAAGCAACCACAACACTGTAGATTGTAAAAGGAAAAATCCCCCTCATCACGCTGCATGTATAGCAACAGGGAATAGGACAGATATGATGGAACTGACAGGGAGTCAGAATAGCCTCCATCATCCCCCTGAGAACAGGGAATAGGACAGATATGATGGAACTGACAGGGAGTCAGAATAGCCTCCATCATCCCCCTGAGAGTGAGCTCGTAACCGTGAACGGTACTCGAGTCATGTGCTTATATGATACCGGCCTGGATTTTGACTCAGTTGTGAGTTCAACCCTAGTGCACCCTGATCAACTTACCACAGAAACCGTGGAAATACAAGGGGCAACTAAGGGAACAGCAACCATGACACTTCCTGTAGCTAGGATCAATGTGAAATCTCGCTACGTGGAAGGAGCGATAACAGCCGCAGTGATAGACGATCCTATATACCCGCTGATATTGGGGTGTAGGTATGTATTTTTGGGTGACCCAATAAAACATGTGGTCTTGGCAGCAGTCCAGACCAGGTCGAGCACCAAAAACGAGGAGGAAAATCCTAACAATACTCAGCCAGAGCAGATGAAGAAGGCTCAAGCAGAAGATGACACATTGAAGCCTTGTTTTGGCAAATTACCAAAAGCCCATAACCCTCCAGAGAAAGGAGACTTGTATATGAAAAATGGACTACTGTATAGAAAAGCTGGTACAGAACCTCAAGGACATGGACAGCTGGTAGTGCCAAAATCATACAGGGAGAAAGTTATGGAGCTAGCACATGCTATTCCATTTAGTGGACACATGGGAATTGGTGCCACAAGTCAACGGATAACTTGTCACTATTACTGGCCAGGGATCACGGAAGATATCAAACGATATGTGAAATCTTGTCCAGAGTGTCAACGTGTAGCCCCCAAGCATAGGACTGCACCAGCAACTCTAGGAGAAATGCCAATCATGGGTACTCCATTCGAGAGAGTTGCAGTGGATATTGTTGGACCCCTCACTAGGACTAAGAGAAGGAATAGTTATATCTTAACTCTAGTTGATACATGCTCTATGTGGGGAGAGGCCGTAGCCATGGCATCTATAGACTCTAAGCATGTGGCAGAGGCAGTGTTGACAATATTCACCAGGTTAGGGTTCCCACATCAAATATTGACGGACAATGGTTCTCAGTTCAAGGGAAAGCTAACCCAAGAAGTGTGCAGGATATTTCAAGCCAGACATTATCATTGCTCTCCTTATCACCCATAAGGAAATGGTCGAGTCGAGCGCTTCAATGGTACGCTCATTTCTATTCTCAGAAAGCTGGCAAGTGAAAAACCTGAAACATAGGATGAATACTTACCCGCTGCATTATTTGCAAATCGGAAGTCCCACACAATTCCACAGGAATGGCACCGGCCACATTGTTGTTTAGTCGGCCTATAAAAGGTCCACTGGAAGCATTGCTGCGGACTTGGACAGATGAGAAGGCAGAGGAAAGTGTCACCTCATCAATTCAGTATGTAAATGAGTTGACAACTCGACTGAAAATGGGCTGGAAATTGGCTAATGACAATCTTCGCAGAGCCAGAAAGAAACATACTGAATACTATAACAAGAAAGCAAAGGATAGGGAACTTGCTGTTGGAGAAACAGTGCTTCTTCTATTGCCCAGCAGTAACAACAACCTGCAGATTGGTTGGCAGGGTCCATATAACGTGCTAGAGAAATTATCGAGGACTAATTACAAAATTGACAAGAGGTGCAAAGAAAAGGTGTACCATGTCAATCTGTTAAAGAAATATTATGACAGGACATCAACGGAGGTAGCCCATATGATGACTCTGGCCATCGCAACCGAAATGAAGCATGAACCACTTACCTCAATAGAGTATCAATTGAGACTGACTGAGACATATGAACAAGTCAAAATTAGTACTCAGTTAACTCAGGAGCAGAGGGAGCAAGTTAATAAGGTACTAAAAACACATGCAGATGTGTTAACTGATAAACCAGGATGCACCAACTTATTGACATATGATATGAAGGTCATCGATCCAACACCGATCTGCATGAAGACCTACCCTATACCATATGCGAAGGCACAGGCATTGAAGGAGGAAATTGACTATTTGTTACAAGAACAAATCATCTCCAAGTCAGAATCCCCTTACAGTTCAACTGTTGTACTGTTGAGAAAACTAAGTGGAGAACACCGACTCTGTATCGATTACCAGAAATTGAATGCGATCACTGAAACCCAAGCTGATCCATTACCGGATACCAATCAGCTGTTCTCGACGCTAAGTACTGCGAAATATTTCTCTAAGGTCGATTTAAGTAAGGGATATTACCAGATTCCTGTCAAACCCGAGATCCGACACATGCTGGCTTTTAGCACTTCGGATGGCCACTACGAATTTAATGTACTACCATTCGGGTTGAAAAACGCACCAAGCATATTTTCAAGGATGATGAGGAAATTGCTGGAGCCCTTGAAAACCTCAACCATCACCAACTTTATGGATGACATTCTCATAGCCACTGAAACATTTGAGGATCATCTACATTCCCTATCACTGTTACTGGATAGGCTCAGAGAGGCAGGTTTGACTGCTCGTCCAACAAAGTGTGTAATTGGATGTCAGGAATTATAATTTTTGGGACACACAATTTGTCAGGGAAACATGTCTCCTGATCCCAAAAATATAGAAAAGTTAAGGAATGCACCTAGACCACAGACAAAAAAAGATGTGAGGTCGTTTGTATCATTAGGTGGATTCTATCAAAAATACATCAAAGACTTCAACACCTTATGTGCACCTTTGACGGATCTGACAAAGAAAGGAAAACCTGACACAATAAAGTGGACTGCAGAGTGTGAGCATGCATATTCAGAATTGAAGCATAAACTCACTAGTATGCCTATTCTGAAGTTGCCAGATATGACGCAAGAGTTTATAGTATGGACTGATGCAAGCAATCTAGGAGTTGGGGCAGCGCTTTTGCAAAAATCTCAGACCCAGAATGAGGAACTTTTTCCTGTTGCTTATGCCAGCCACAAGTTGAACGCTGCAGAAAGGAATTACTCTACTTTAGAGACAGAATGTTTAGCATTGGTGTGGGCCATCAATAAGTTTCAACCCTATTTGTATGGCAAGCCATTTGTGGTCCAGTGCGATCATCAACCCGTCATTCGTGGCCTCATCACGTCATGCAAATAGTCGCTTGCTAAGATGGCCATTATTGATTCAGCCATATTCCTTCACTATTGAATATATTTCGGGAAAACAGAAGGTGGGCGCAGATTTTCTCAGTCGCCATCCCACAGAGCTAGAGCAAGATAGAAGGAAGGAAAACTAACATCGGAATGGTCGATTTGCAATTGTATTGTACCCAATAGTTAAGCTAGATATCATCCAGCTTAAAATATGGGGGAGCAATGTCGCAAAATTGGTTTCAATACATTGCAAATGCGGCTTTACATAGTTTTACAGACCATTCACCGATCAATTGTCACAGGGCCGGCCGCTTACAAAATGGCGGGGTATCGACAAACTGTCGATGAGACATCTGCAATCGGCAATGATAAATAAGAGCATAATGGAATTATTGTGAAAAGGATTTCACCTTGTAGTCCAGGAGAGGATTGTGTATAACTGTATATAAGGAAAAACAGTAGGAAGTTATCATTTACGGAGATATATGCGTATTACGGCGGTCTACAGTTAAGCTGAAAGCCTGTAAACCCACTTCTGTTCTAAATACTAAAATCAACAAAGAACAGTTTGTGAAATTACATGGATAGGATAATAGAGATATATCGGCTGTATAAAACAAGATAGGATGGAACAGTATGGATAATATATAAGCCGAGGATGAGAAAGGGAAAGTTTCAGGCAACGCACAGATCGGGTGAAATCGCTGTTTCAAACAGGGATTTCAGCCCAAGTCTTAAGCTGTGACGTCAGTGCTCTCCGATACGTCTGCCAGAGACTTATAAGTAGCGGATCGGTAAACTGAGAGGCGACACAACGAAAGAGGTTTGAGACAGACTGAGAGGCAGAGTTCGCCACTACACATGTACCACCTGAATTGTGAGCGGATCACCAGAAATTTTCAGTCCTGTGTCTGAAGTCTGAGGGTAAGCGAAATTATGATAACTACCGTTTATAATATTTTTTATTTCAGGTTCATGTAGACTTCACAAAATATGCACGTAGAATATTCATTGATATAATATATTGTTAATTTTAATATGATCTAAACATGTGCTATGTGGATGATTGTTGTTTGTATAAAAACTAATCACAATTAGACCCACAGCTAAATGTAGATAACATCTATCATAGTAAATGCTGTATCTCGTATGAAGATAAAGGCAGTCCCATGGCAGAGATTGTCATAGGCAAATGAAGTGTTAGAAGCTTCATCATGGAAGATACCGCTTTTACGAGGTTAGGTGACTAGTTCCCTTCCTTGCTGCCTTTTCCTTCCCTAGTTTGAGCACACAACTGAGTGCCCATTTACAGCTGGTAAACTGGAGTGTTCCACAGCCAGTTTCAGTTCCAAAACCATGTAGTTGTGCTACAGAAGAAAGCAACCTGATCGCTTGGTCAGTCGGTCACTCACTTTATCTATTTGTGTATTAATTTTGTGTAGATGCTAGGAATGGCATCAGTATTTAAATTTGTACCTGATATGGTTTGGAAAGATCAAGTTATAAATAAGTAAAGGATGTACAGGAGCGGAATAAACCAGATGATGTTTATTACTGATAATGTTAATATTAATTCTGTATCATTGAAATGATGTTACTTACTATGACTGTATAACTTTGACGTCTGATGACTGACTAGTCTGACTTATGTGCTAGTCAGTTACAATTAATTAAAATGTTAATACTTCTGTATCACTAAAATGATGTCCTTACTTACTATGATTGTATAATGGTGACATCTGATGACTGACTGGTCTGACATCTGTGCTAGTCAGCTACAAGTCTAGCCAGATACTAGCCAAGGCTGATATGATTTTTCAGGTTCCATGAAATAACTCAAACCAGACTGTCAAGTATCAGAAGCCTGTGTTGTTCATCAGAGGCAATCCCACAAAAGTGCAGGACCCCAAAGAGTGAACGACAGCTGGTCATTGATATTCCTATAGCTGGGTCTACCAAGTCTGATATCTACAAAGGACAGTTCAGTGTCAGCAGTGTCAAGTTGAAAAGATAAGTGTCATTTAAGACACTGACCACCCATATATGAACCAACAGCCAATAGTAGAAAACAGTATTCAAACCATTAAAGAATTCAGTCAAATGAGGACAATAATGTGTAAAGTCAGAGGACTAAGAACAGTGATACAGTTAAAGTGATTCCAGTTTTCAGTAACTTTATTATTCAAGATCTTGAAGTCTAAACAGACAATAATAGTAATTGTGTGAATATTTTTTATATATTTTAATGCTCTGTTCCAACTAGCAGAAATAGAATATTAGTGTAAATATTAAAATATTTTAACTGTATCTGAGGAATTATTCACTTCTTACATTTGTGGTTACAGTGAATGCTCATTTTAATTATCCCCTAGACAATAAGTAATCATAAGATAGTCACAGGGAGGAGACACCTTAAATCCTGGTACAACCTCTTACCAACTGGCCAGGGTTTTCACAGTCTGACTATTTCTATGATATCCATACTCCAGTGCTTATTTCTAAGACTGGGGTATTACTTGTAAGACCAGAGCTCTTTACTGGCATACTCTCCTGGTAGCATATGAGATACCTGGATTCTTACATAGATAAATAATTTTAAATAACCTCCCGCTACAATCTCATGACATTAAACTGCTTACTAACAAACATCAGCCCTGTACATAAAAATCCTTAACACCTATCTCTAATTCAAAATATGACTTAACAGGTACTTTATTTGTATGTGTTTCAAGATTTCGTAGCTGAAGATGTCATGCCCTACTGATGTATTTGTTTTGTCCTTTATTGAATTTTCAGCTTCTTCCATTGTAATATCTACATATAAATATGATAAATTTTCAGTATTATTTAGGTACTTCTTTACCGAGCTTTTTAAAAAGTGTTGCTCTTCTGTTGACTTCAGCCTGTCTAGAACTAACTCTGTGGTAGTACCTGGCCAGCACCTCTGCTTTCTGCCAGTCAGTCTCTGCCCTTTCAGGTATTTTTATATTATTACTAATATTATTAGGTATTGTCATATGTTTAGTTATGCCTTTAATGGCTTTTAACTTATTCCACACATCTGTTGTAGAGTTAGCTGCAGGGTTCAGTGTTTGGCAGAAATTTCTCCAATGATTTTCTTTTGCCTTAAGTATTATTCTGTTTGATTCATTTCTTATATTCTTATAAATATCTAAATTATCTTCAGATCTATGCTTTCTATATTCCTGTAGAGTTTTTTTTTTTTTTTTTAATTTCTGTACATCTAACTGTCCACCATGGTACTGGGTTTTTGTTCCAATGTTCATTCTTTTTTGTTTCCTTAATGTGGTGTGTGTTGTCGATGTTCTCATAACCCACGATTGGGTTATGAAAACATCGACATTAATATGGACAAAGTTGGGGGGACAGACAGTGATATCAAAATAAGAATACAAAAAGGAAGAGGAGCTTTCATTGCATTGGGAAATATATGGAGATCAAGAGAAATCGGATCCAACACGAAAATAAGAATCTTCAACTCAAATGTGAAGTCAGTACTATTATATGGCTCTGAAACATGGAGAACAACAAAGACAAAAACCAAAAAGCTATAGACTTTCATAAATGGTTCTTGCGTAGAATAGAAGGATTAAAATGGTATGACAAGGTTACCAACGTGGAACTGTTGACATGAACCAGACAAGTGCCAGTGGAACAAGAGATGAGAAGAAAACAATGGCGATGGATAGGACAGACACTGAGGAAACCTGTTGATAGCATTACAAGGCAGTCCTTGTTCTGGAATCCACAGGGAAAGAGAGGCAGAGGTAGACCAAGAAGCACATGGAGAAGAGAGCTGGAAACAGGTGAAAATGATGAGGAGAACGTGGAAAAAACTTGAGATGATGGCACGTGACACGAGGACTTGGCATGTGTTTGTTGAAGGCCTATGCTCCTTTGGGAGTGGAGGGTTATGATGATGAATGTGGTGTGGAATTATGTGTTCTGGCATGTATTCATTTGGTACATGATTAACAGCTAGTAGTGATATTTCTTTTGTGAGATTATCTGCAAATATATATATATATATATATTTTCATTTTCTTTATTATTCATTTTTATCTCTTCCATTTCTATCTGAAAAGATACCCTTACTTACTTAGTCGTTCCCCTTCTACCATGAGGTATAGAGGTTTGGAAGAGAGAGCGCCAGACTATCCTAACGGCTGTCTTCCTCCTGGCCTGGTTCCATTCTAGTCCTCGGTCCTTCAAAGATTGTCTAATGTTATCCTCCCAGCGGACTCTGGGTCGTCCTCGGGGTCTGGATCCTTGGCTCTTTGTTTCCCATGCTTGTCGTGGTATCCGATCTTCTCCCATTCTGCAGACATGGCCAAACCATCTTAATTGGGACTGTTCTACTTGGGTCTGCAGGGGGTAGGATTTAAGGCCTTGACATATCGTCTGGTTGCGTACCATGTCTCTTCTTGTTACTTCAACCATGGTCCTCAGATACCTCATTTCTGAGGTTTGGATCTGGCTTTTGTGGGTTGTAGTCATTGCCCATGACTCGCATCCATATGTCAAGACTGGGACATAGGTGGAGCGGTATACAGCCATCTTCGATTTCTTACCAACCTCTCTCTTGCTGAGGAATCCTCGATTTATGGCCTGAAAAAGTCTCCCAGCTGCTGCTTTTTGAGTGGCCAACTCTTCTTTGATGCCTCCCTTTCGGTCTATAATAGCTCCGAGGTATTTAAAGTGGTCGACCTGCTCCAGGACCTGTTCTCCCAGCTTAATCTGATGTCTTCTTTCTTCTCGTGATATCACCATGGATTTTGTTTTAGAGCTGCTTATGACCATCCCTCTCTTCTCCAGCTCTTCCTTCCAGACTTGCAGGTTGGATTGGAGATGTGCCTCTGATTTAGCAATCAGGGCAACAGCATCAGCAAATGCCAGCTCTTAAATACAGACTTGTCTCCAGTACCCCACTGAATACTTTCTTGTTCTCTCCTTACATGCCTTGATGACATCGTCCATGAGGAGTATGAAGAGGTAAGGTGATAGGATATCACCTTGCCTTACACCAGTGGTGGTTCTGAACTCTTCTGACTTATGGTTTGCTGTCCTCACATAATTTCTGCAAGACTAGTAGAAGCTCTGTATAGCATGAATCAGAGGTGCTGGAATATTCTTCCTTGTCAAACAGTCCCAAAGTTTGCTCCAGGGGACCCTGTCAAACGCCTTTTCCAGATCTATGAAACAAAGATGGATCTCACTCTTATACTCAAGGGCCTTTTCACTCAGCTGTCTGAGAGTGAAGATTAGGTCTTGAGTACTTCGGTTTGCTCGGAATCCGCACTGGACCTCATCCAATTGTGGCTCAGCTAGGCGTCGGAGTCTCTGGGTTAATTACTGATCCATCATTCAGTATTATTAGTTCATTGCTTTCAATGAAATCCAACATTAGTTTTCCAGATTTGTCTATTACATTGCCTCTCCAAGCTGTATGATGAGCATTGAAGTCTCCCACTATGATAGTTCTGCTGTTTATTCTTTTATTCACGTCTGAGATATCTCTTTCATTTATGTTTCCACTTGAACAGTAAAGGTTAACTATTTTTATTTCTTCTAACTCAGTAGACACTGTTATAGTTATTCCTTCAAAATGTTCTGTTCTAAATTATTCCCAGTCAGTTATTATATATGTTTTATTAACTAGAAATGCCACACCTCCTCCTTTTTGAGTTTCTGTCCTATCATTTTATAAGACTATATTCAGGGATGGTAAAACGTTGACTCGGATTAAGATTGGTCTATCAAATATTACTTTATATTGTTTAAACATGCCTATTAATGCTGGCATTTTTTTGGCACTTCTGCACCCTAACACAAACCCTAATCCTAACCCTAAGCGCTACGAAACAACACTTGACTATACATATTCACTGCGGAGCAAAAAGGTACGAAAGATAGGAAATTACCTTAAATGGTTTTGTACTCTTTTACTCTGAGAAGTGTATAATATATTGATTTATTTGTTAATAACAAAGTCTCCTAGATTTTCGGTTTCTCTGTTTGTCAGTTTGTAGTTCACTTTGAAGATTCAGTAGCCTATAAAGCCTTTTTTTTTTATACCCCTTTTGGGGCGTAAAGTGGGGTCTATGACTTTACTGTGTAAAATTTGTGTGATCTCGGCCCTGGCTTAGACACTTTGATCTTAGCCATAAAGCCTTTCACAGCCCAACGAGTCACGGTCTCCATTATAGTACACGTCTCAAGTCGAGTCTCATATCCATAACAGTAGCATTTAAGCCGTGCCTCATGTTTGTTTATCTTAAACTGTTTATAGTCACGATCACTTTTATTCAAATTATCACATCAGTCACTATAAATAATAAAGAAAAATAATAATCTCTTTTATCCATATTTACCGACTGCTTACATTATATTTATTTAAACAAAACCATTGGGGATTGGCGTGGCTCAGAGGCACATCGACCGCCTCTAATTCTAAAGGTTCGGGTTCGCTCCCAGAACACGGAATATAATTGATGAAAATTTTAATTTTATTCATCTTATTAGCCAATAATAACAGGCAAATGAGATAAATAATATTAAAGCGATTTCACACTTTACTTACCTTCTTGCTTGGAGAGATTTTAAAATGGCGACGAGACTTTCCGATAATTTGGTCATTGGAAATTCCACAAACCGGGAATCCCGTAAAACGATCGAGATATTTTTAGTTCGAAAATATCCATTGACAGCAAACCTTGGCTGATTTTACCGTTGTCTTCAGTATACTGTTTTTAAGGCGCTATGAGAATTCGAGAAATGAATAAGTTAAGAACTGTTCATGGACAACTTCTCATTACCCTGAACTGTGAATCAAACAATGGTTTATTAACTCTTTCACTACCCAATATGACTAGGAATAAACTGTTTAAAGGCCATGCTTGACAGGGAACGGAAGAATAATGATCATAAATTGTTTGATTTTTCAAATACTGATGCCAAGAAGAGACATTGGAAGGGTTTATTATAGGTTTAAAAAAAATTAATTTCATCTACGCAGAAAAAGTGACGTGCTGTCATACTGTACGCTCGCTGTAATAATCACACACACCACGGACACTACCGGTATCACTATCGGATCTACCACAAACACTATCACCATAAGTTTCACTACCACCGTCGCTAGGTGAACCATTAATATGGCCATCAAAACCAATATTACTGCTTGTCGTAATTTTTTATCTGAGAGGGTGCTGATGAATATTGGTCCCTTTAGAGTGTCAAGTGATATTGAAGGCTCTGTGAGAATAAGGATTTAGGAGAATGAGGTAGTAGATTCACAAGCGCTGGGAAGGAGCAAGGACAGTCTCTTATTACGACAATATCTGTTTTCTCCCAGACTACTCCTATCTCTCTTCTGCACAAACAATTGTTTGTCAGTTCCAGTCGCTCAACGCGCTCACCGATTTTGGTGATTCTGTCGCTCAACGTACATGAATACAACCTACACAGATGGAAATGTTTGGAGTTTTAGGCCAACCGACAACCAACACAATTAATGATTAATACCTTTATTATCATAAAGGACTCGCACATAATTGTACATTTACAGTCAAAAATCAAAGGTTACAGAATACAAATATAATAAGGGAAGAGGGGGTGTTGAGGAGAAATATTCCATCCACCGTTTCCCGTTTATATTTACTAACAGACAAAACCCGGTCCCAAAGACAAGAAAGGGGGGGGGGGGGGGATCAGAGATAGGCAATTTAACCCACTGGTAAATTTATTACTCTGAGGCAAGGGGTTACAGAAAAGGGGGGGGGGGGGGGGGGAGAGGAAAAGCTAGGGTTCTCAATTGTCTCCCTTTAAATCAACAAATTTTACGGGAGGGGGAATGAACACAATTACCCAATCCCGCTAGGAGAGATCCCGTACAAGGAATATAATGCACCTTAGTACAAGGTCGAACTAATTAAAAAGGTAAAGAAAAGATAAATCTCCTTTCATTAAAAAAAACACACTAGGGCTGGCCATCCCCACAAACACACACGCAGACTTACCGAAAGGTGAATTCTGGCACTTCATAGGAAATACATCAAAAAACAGCACTAAACCTTGGCTTAGGTAAAAGTAATTTTTCTTCCGTGTACAGCCCCAGATTTGGGGTTTGTTGAAGTTAACAAAGTGTCCCGAAATCGCTGGACGTTGAAGTTTAAAGGTACTGTTTAATTATTAGATAAAGTTCCTAAAGAATGTCACAGGCACTTGGCTAGGCGTGAGGTATGGTGTGGTTCCTAAAATTGGCACAGCTGGTGGAGATAACTTCCTTTTTCCGTAATGTCACAAGTTAAGAAAACACTGAGGTAAGTTCTTCTTGTGGGGGGGGGGGGGGGGGGGGGGGGAGGAGGGAGAGGGGGGGAGGAGGGTAAAATCCACTGAATATACGTGACAGACAGTGTTCAAGTAGATCGATGTTTTTCTTCTTCACAAATAGGGGCAGTGAATAAAATATGTTCTGCTTCCAGTTTTCTTTAAGGACTCTATATGAACTAGTATTTTTAAAGTGTTTCTTGAATGGCTTTTTTCTCAGTTACGTTCAGAGGAGCGGGGCCCATTACAGGTCGCCACAAGTTTAGCTTTAAAAAGTTCATATGTTACTGGAGTTATCGAATTGAGTTTGGCAGAACTCTGTATATAATTAATAATTGCTGGGATGCAGGTTGAATGATCGTTCTGAATGAAAGATAATCAAAACAAGAAATGCATTACAAATCATATTATAATCTGACGCGATAAATTACAGTTAGCCTATATACTTATTAGCGTCGTCAATTAACAAATCAGGAAAACTTCCCGTGAGTTAAAAATAATTAAAAGCACGTCTATCTATACAGAACTAAACTGTATTAAAGTTATAATTTTCTTTAACGTCTGCAAAATAAATTTACGCGTCAATTGTTTTAAGAAATACTTTTAGCTGCAACATTAGTTTGCACTAGAACTTTGAGAATGGGTTTATTTAATAAGGTTAAATTGACACCACAATCCATTGAAATCAATTGAAATAGCTCGACCACTGATCATTCGAAGCTAATGTATAAATTACCGTCTGCACAGAAAGAATACACTCCAATAGTCACGAAGGTAGATGAAATCCAGCAGGAATCCGACTATGCTAGTGCAACTAGGATTCTGTCAGAGCGAACGATAAAATGCAGTTTCTCGGAGTTCTCTATTTATACTTCTCGAATGTAACTTGAATAGGGCGTGTTAAATTTTCGCACCTTTCTTGAACTTGAGCAAAATTCGAGATACCTCGCCGTGGTGTTAACCGTTGCAATTCCTACGATTCCCCCGGTCTACCGATTTCCTTCCGTCTCAGGCTGCTCGCATAAGAGTGCGAAAATTTCCCGAGAAGCTAACTCTGTGAGCTGAAAGTTCCTGATTCTTTAGATCGCGGCCGCTCCACGTTGAATTCTGAAGATCAGCCTGTTCTTTGATGGTACCGCTGTTCTGAGAGCTTTGGCAACTCCCACCAGGCGGGGTGACAGCCAGGTAAGAAAATGATCTGCTGTTTATTGCTCTAGAAACAGGAGTGAGTCTATGGCCTGTCCTCTTTTGGGCCGGCGTTAAGGAAAAGATTGCTATAAATCGTTCTCAGAAATGGTTGTGGGCAGGATTCTATCTCCCATCAAAGGCCATGCGATCTCAAACGTTCACATAAGATAGCAAGCTACATATTAATGATCCAGCGTGTAAGGTTCTCGTGGAAATCTGCATGCCGGTAAAAGTTACAACAGATGATCAGGGGTTCTAAAGTTATGAGAGGCCAATATTCTGTTATCATCCATCGAGTCAGGGAAATTCATTTGTCATACTTAGACGTACGTCACACTGCTGTCACAGTTATTGCCATAAAAATCACCACCAACATTATTACTGCCATCAATCATCAGCATCTAGATTACCATAACTACATTCACAATTACCAAGACCATCACAATTACCACAGTTATTACTACCACCATTATCACATTTATTTCCTACACCATCTCCACAGACATTACCTCCTTCACCACTATTATCACTACCATCACCACGATCATAATTACCACCATTACTACAGCAAGTACCACCACTATTATAACGAATATTAATTTTGTACTCTAACACATGTCTTAAAAGGCTCCCAAGGAAGGTTGGGAATGGGGCTGACTACTCCATCCAGATTCTTTAAGCCAAATAAGAATTCAACCTTGAATATGAAAGACTTGCACCTGAATAAAAATGAATTTCTGTTCTGCCTTTGGCACCAAAAGTGGTCACTGTATTATTTATAGTCACACATGCATTAATTCAGCAGATTTTTACCCGAAATTGGATTAGGAGTTGTTCTATGGCGAAAAACGATTCTTCTAGTCCATGATATTATGTGTTCCCTCTTCAGCAGATTTTTGTCATGGCAGACTTGAAAGTTTTCCCTTTGACGCTGTATGGAAAAGAACTGTGGTTAAACGTTCAATTACATGTGTGTGGTGAAGTGGGATGTTATAAATACTTATAGGGAACTTAGTGTACTGACTGAGATCAGCTGTGAAGGTATCTATATCTATTAAGAGGAGTGTATTATAGATAACCTTACTTGCTACCACATATCTATATATCTCAGTCAGAATTATTCTGGAATAGTGTGATGCTACGTTATGTGTCTAGGGTATGTGTATGATGAAGTGTAAGTCACAACAACAGACAGATAAACAATTTAATTTAATCCACTACTCTTGACAACACTGTGACACTCACATACATATAACACTCTACAAAGATATCTTAAAAGAGTCACTGATAAACTTTCAAATAACAATATGTATTCATTACTGGCATGAATGAATATGTGTCCTGATTCAACTACAAGGGAACCAGGAATCACAATCAATTTAAATTACAAGTTATGTACAGAATGTATTTAATATGAATATTGTAGTGACATATATTATTACAAATGTTCTATGTGTGTCAGTTGTGTAGTGGTAAAATGAGGTAATACTGGTTTTGTTTTGTTCAAGCTCTGTTGGTATTTGTCATCATGACTTCAATAGTTTGTCTTTAGGGACTAGTATTGGAGATGTTCACAGTTCCTGATTTTAAGACAAGTAAATTCCCCTCTTAATGTTAATTTTATAAAGTCAGTTCAAGATGAGGGGACATAATGTTGAGCTCAGCTGGCCAAGTTAGCTTATCTGGCGTGATGGCGGCAGGAAAGGACTCCTCTGCTCGAATTCTCCTCTGGGCTCTGGAGACACCTCACTGATAGCTAAAAGGACCAAGGAGTATGCTGACCGACACTGGATTCAGCAAAGCTCTGACTAGGTGCTGCTCAGTACCATCAAGACCACTGTCCCTGAAATCAAGAAGGATGTACCTTCTACTTCATAACTAATTTATATTTTCTTTTTACACTGATCACAATACATCACAAACATTGCGTTCAGAGCGTTAGGCCAACAGTCAGCTTCATCTGAAATACTTTATACCAGCATTACCATCCTTAATGGTCACTACGCCTCTGCACTTCCAGCATTATTTCTGTCTAATCAATCATCCAGGTGTCAGTGTACTATTTGGCCATTCCATGCCGTTTTACTTCTCCCCGACACCCTCTGTTCAGGCTGGAGCATTACAGGCTTTACCTCACATTTGCCACTGAACTACACATATATATACAGGCATAAATCAACAATTCACATTCAATTTTCATTAAAAGATATTGAATGGTTCAAGCTTACCACAATTCATACGAATAAACACAGATACGTTGATTAGCAATGAATTCTGGCACAAACTGGCACAAATTTCCATCTGCCTATGTTCCAGGCTTTTATTTAACACAATTATGAGCTGGCTTCAACGCACTGATGCTTTTTCAAGCTATTTTAAACAAGTGGTTTCGAACTAACGCTCCCAAGTGTGTATATCAGCGAGTCTGACCAATGAGCCCCGTTTCGACAAGTGTTTGAAAAAATGTTACCTTTCCCCGTTTCCCCTAACAACCAAGATAGTATTTATAGCCCGACCAATCGTGGTTAGGCTTTCATTTGTTGCGCTCCAATCAATTTGGAGTTTACATGGTAGGCTATTTCTGTAACGTAAATTTTTTTCAAACACGTTAAAAAAAAAATCTTATGAGCAGAAATGATTTTATGCTGTCAGGCACCCCCAATATTTTATTTTGGGTATAATTTATTAATTCCTGGACTATTTGCGTAACGTTTTACATATTATTTGTCAGCAAGCCCTAAGGAACCCAAAAATACAAATTTAAAGGAGCTACGTGGCTGCGTTCAAAATATGTATTTTCTACCTCCTGTTTCGAAGATATGCTGTCTGGGTACTGTTATGTTTTCAACCGTAAACCCATCTATTGTTATCTTTCCTAATAAGCGTTTTTTATGATTTTAAAACCTAACTCTGGGGAGGGTAGTGTATTTTATCACTGTCCGTCTGAAAAAAAAAGTTAGTGCTTGTAGCCTAACACGCGTGATAGTAGTAATTGTGTATCGCGCGACGCGTGTTTAATGTTCGGCTTTCTGCCTCTCCCTTCTCGCTATCCTTTTGTCCATCTGTTCGTTCGTTTTGGTAACGTAATGTAGAAAAAGACATGAATGGAATTTAAAATTTAGGTCATTACGCAGTCTGCCTCTTAATGTTTTTCCAAGAAATACAGCACACGTTTCATTGAAGAAAGCGGGTATAATACAGTAAGCTTTTACTATCAACGTGAAAGCGTTACAATTTGCAGACGAAGCAGAAAACAAGGGGGATTTCGAGTACATTCTTTGTGACAGCACTGTCATTTTACCATTGCTCTTCTCTTTATTAATTTTATTTGTTAGGCTTCATATTTACCTAATAATTTATATATGTGGATTAGAATATTTCATGACACCTCCCCTCTTAAAACAGACATTATATGTCAGTCCTTTATTCTATATACACATAGAGAAATTTATTATTATTTCTGGGGTTTACGGTGATTCTCATCACACGGATGGCGGCTTAAAAAATCCGCTCCCAAATTGGTTTTTCCAGATATATACTCAATGCTAAAATTATATGGAGCCAGAAGCAAAGACCATCGGAGTAACCTAGAGTTCTCATGCTTAGCCTGTGCTAAAAACGATAAAGGTTTGTGATCTGTTTGCAACTTAAATGCCTTCCCATATAGATAAATATTGAATTTCTTTATTGCCCATATTACTGCAAGACATTCTTTTTCGCTAGTTGAGTAGTTGATTTCAGCTTTATTCAACTTTCTGCTAGCATATGCCACTGGGCTTAATTCCCCATCCAATGCATCTGATTTCTGTAGTAGAGTTGCACCCAGCCCAATATTACTTGCATCCGTCCTTACTATGAATTCTTGACTTAAGTCAGGTAATTTCAAAATGGGTTTACTTGTGAGCTTTTCCTTCAACTCTTGGTAAGTCATTTCACATTGTGGAGTCCATGTAATGCGATCTGGATGTCCTTTACGTGTCAATTCAGTTAACGGTGCACATATGGAATTAAAGTTTTTGATATACTTCTGGTAGAAACCACATAAGGAGACAAAGGATCTCACGTCCTTCTTGGTTTGTGGTCTCGGGGCTTTCTGTAGTTTCTCTAAGTTCTTTGGGTCAGGGGTCATGTTTCCCTGATAAACTGTGTGTCCCAAAAATTCCAATTCTTTACATCCAACGCAACATTTGGTTGGTCGGGCTGTTAAATTTGCCTCCCTAAGTCGATCAAACAGCATGTTCAGAGAGTCAATGTGTTCCTCAAATGTTTCTGTTGCTATAAGGATATCATCCATAAAATTTGTTATACAGGGATTATTCAGAGGATCCAATAATTTTCTCATCATTCTAGAGAAGACACTAGGCGCATTCTTCAATCCAAATGGCAATCTATTAAACTCATAGTGTCCTTCTGAGGTACTAAAAGCTAGGTATGGTCTAACCTCAGGCTTTACTGGAATCTGATAGTATCCTTTACTCAGATCCACTTTTGAGAAATATTTAGCTTTATTTAGTCTGGCAAACAGCTGATTTGTATCCGGCAATGGATCCACCTGTCCTTCTGTAATAGCATTTAGTCTCCTGTAATCTATACAGAGTCTATGTTCTCCAGAGGGCTTCCTTAAGAGTACCACCCCGGAACTATACGAAGACTCACTGTGCGAAATAATTCCTTCCTTCAACAGATAGTCTATCTCTTCCTTCAAAGCTTTTTCCTTAGCAAACGGAATCGAATATGGTTTCATACAGACAGGTGTGGAGTCTATGAGTTTCATATCATATTCCAATAGGTTTGTATGCCCTGGTCGGTCTGTTAACACCTCTGCATGATTATTTAGAACCTGTTGCACTCTCTCTCTTTCTGAGTTTTCGTTAAATGTGTACTGATTTTCACCTGTGCTGCTGTCTCACAGGGGTGTAATGGATATTCAAATGATGAAAGTGGTTCCTTTTTCATCTCCATGGCGATGGACAAGGTCAACAAGTGTGTCTCTTCCTGATGTTCTCTTTCCAAATATTTCTTCAGGAGATTCACATGATAGATTTTTTCTTTCCCCTTCTTATCTATCTTATAATTTGTTCTAGACACCTTCTCTAGAACTGTATATGGACCCTGCCATCCAATTTGTAACTTATTCTGACTCCCGGGCAAAAGAAGTAGTACTTTCTCTCCCACAGCCAAATTTCTGTCTTTCGCCTTCCTGTTATAATAGGCAGCATGTTTCTTCCTGGCTTGTTTCAAATTTTCATTGGCAAGTTTCCAGCCAGTTTTCAACCGAGTGGTCAGCTCATTCACATATTGGTATGAAGATGTAATGTTTTCCTCTGCCTTTTCATCAGTCCACGTTCTTAACAAAGCTACATATGGACCTTTAATTGTGTGGACCTATTTGTCCATGCACCGGTATGGTCTCTTCCACTCGAAGCTTTATAGTGATGATTTTTCCTCCCAGAATTATCATTCACAAAACGACCGCTACCAATTTTTCTTTTGGGGCTTTCTCCCCTCTTAAAATTCTTGATGAGAGATTTCCTCTCTACATCTTCTTCCTCCAGTTTGTTTAAGTCCGATTGAGGGATTGTCGGCTTATCCTGGGGTAAGACATCCTTTTGCACTCTCCGCATAGTGGCCATTGTAAAACAGTTAAGTGAAGCTTGTCCGTGAAAAGGGGCTTCCCATTCCATTTGGTCCACTTTATCAAATCTATTTTTCTTTTTATTATCAGGCCTAATTTTGCTCCGGGGCGTGTCCAGGTCCTGATCCATGTTCCCACTTGTGGGTGTTCCCTCATGTGCTATGCTACACCTTTCTACAAAATTCTCAATGTCCCATCTTGCTTTGGGCCAATAATAATTGTGAGCCACCTTTTGAATGATGGTACCTATTTCTCATGGTCCCCATCTGGTTTCACATGTAGGCTCCTTATTAAGTCTGTCCTGTATCTTTTGGAAGAACCAGCTGTCCGTGACCATGGGATCTAGCTCCAGTCTTCCTATACATCAACTTGTTTTTCATGTAAAAATCTCCCTTGCCTGGAGTTGTATGACAAGTTGACAATTTTCTGAAACAAGGCTTGAGTGTTTTATCCCCAGCCTGTGCCTTCCTCATCTCTTCTGGAGTGGTATCTAACATAATATCCTCCTCCTGTCTTGAGGTCGACCTGACCTGAAGGGTTGCCATATACACAGGTTTCCTTCTGCAACGGTCAGTGTCATGATTGTCCATCTGACAATTCTTACACCACCTTTTTCCTTGGTTGAAAGATTTTCTTTCATTATATTTCCTTTCATCGAATTGTGGGAATTTATTTTTATTTTCATACCGTGGCCTATCAAATTGGTGCTTACCTTTATTTTGATCCTAGGGATCAAATTTATTAAAGTTCTGTGGTGCCCTAAAGTTATCCACCTGTTTCTTTTTATTACCTGTTACCTCTGCTTGAGCTGCTTGATACCTTTCAGCAACATTTAGCAACTCACCCAGCCTCTCTGCACCTTGTTCCATGAGAAACTTTCTCAGGTCTGGAGCCATGGACTCTCTTAGTTGCTCTATAAGGACCATTTCCTTAAGATCTTGGGTTTTCCCCAGAGAAGTCCATTTCTCCAAGTATGTCTCGATTCGTGCAGAGAACTGGTGATAGGTTTCACCTGACAGTAGTTTAGCATTCCTAAATTTTTTTCCTGTAAAACTCTGCATTCTTTTCATACCTTAACAAAAGAGCCTGCTTTAGCATGTCATAATTTTCCTGATCACCTCTGCTCATTTTTGCAAAAACTTCATAAGCTGCCCCACGAAGTCCCTGAGATAACTTTAAGCTCCACCTTTCTCTCTCTAACCCATACGTGGTAGCTAATAGTTCGTACCTATTTATATAGCTCTCAATATCATCGTCTTTCTCAACAAAATGATCTAAATGAAAGTTCATAGCTGAGGTCGAGGCTCCCTGAGTAACCGTAGCATCAGAGGCAAAGGGACTGGCACCATTTTCAGGAGCATGGCCTTGAAACTCAAACTCCCTTAGTCGTAACTCATGTTCCCTTTGTAATCTCTTCTCCTCCTTTTCTGCTTCCCTCTCTGCAGCTAATCTCTTCTCTTCTCTTTCTGCAGCTAATTTCTTCTCTTCTCTTTCTGCAGCTAATTTCTTCTCTTCTCTTTCTGCAGCTAATTTCTTCTCTTCTCTTTCTGCAGCTAATCTTTTGTCTTCTCTTTCTGCTTCCAATTTCTTAGCCTCTTTGTCAGCCTCAATCTGCAACCTCTTAGTCTCAGCCTCAGCTTGCAACCTCTTAGTCTCAGCCTCAGCTTCAAACTGTAACTTCTTAATTTCCTTGTCAGCCTCTAACTTTCTTTCGGCTTCAAACCTTCTTTCTTCACGTTCAATAAATTTGTCACATTCCGTCGTGACATAGGCAACCATAGCTTGCCCATCTAATCCTAACTCTTTTGCAGTCTGAACCGCAGCAGATCGAAATTTGGCCAGGTCCGCCATTGTCTATCAGGTAAATTTTTATAATGTCTACCCAACAATTCAATTTCTAACTATATATCTAATGGACAACACAGGCACCGTGAGCTCAACCTTATTTAATTCCACCCAAGGATACCTTTTAATTCTTATATTCCCTGAAGTGAATTACCCCCAATATTTTTAATAGTTAAAGATTCAAAATCCCAAGAGCGAGACCCCAATATATGTGGTGAAGTGGGATGTTATAAATACTTATAGGGAACTTAGTGTACTGACTGAGATCAGCTGTGAAGGTATCTATATCTATTAAGAGGAGTGTATTATAGATAACCTTACTTGCTACCACATATCTATATATCTCAGTCAGAATTATTCTGGAATAGTGTGATGCTACGTTATGTGTCTAGGGTATGTGTATGATGAAGTGTAAGTCACAACAACAGACAGATAAACAATTTAATTTAATCCACTACTCTTGACAACACTGTGACACTCACATACATATAACACTCTACAAAGATATCTTAAAAGAGTCACTGATAAACTTTCAAATAACAATATGTATTCATTACTGGCATGAATGAATATGTGTCCTGATTCAACTACAAGGGAACCAGGAATCACAATCAATTTAAATTACAAGTTATGTACAGAATGTATTTAATATGAATATTGTAGTGACATATATTATTACAAATGTTCTATGTGTGTCAGTTGTGTAGTGGTAAAATGAGGTAATACTGGTTTTGTTTTGTTCAAGCTCTGTTGGTATTTGTCATCATGACTTCAATAGTTTGTCTTTAGGGACTAGTATTGGAGATGTTCACAGTTCCTGATTTTAAGACAAGTAAATTCCCCTCTTAATGTTAATTTTATAAAGTCAGTTCAAGATGAGGGGACATAATGTTGAGCTCAGCTGGCCAAGTTAGCTTATCTGGCGTGATGGCGGCAGGAAAGGACTCCTCTGCTCGAATTCTCCTCTGGGCTCTGGAGACACCTCACTGATAGCTAAAAGGACCAAGGAGTATGCTGACCGACACTGGATTCAGCAAAGCTCTGACTAGGTGCTGCTCAGTACCATCAAGACCACTGTCCCTGAAATCAAGAAGGATGTACCTTCTACTTCATAACTAATTTATATTTTCTTTTTACACTGATCACAATACATCACAAACATTGCGTTCAGAGCGTTAGGCCAACAGTCAGCTTCATCTGAAATACTTTATACCAGCATTACCATCCTTAATGGTCACTACGCCTCTGCACTTCCAGCATTATTTCTGTCTAATCAATCATCCAGGTGTCAGTGTACTATTTGGCCATTCCATGCCGTTTTACTACCCTCCGACACCCTCTGTTCAGGCTGGAGCATTACAGGCTTTACCTCACATTTGCCACTGAACTACACATATATATACAGGCATAAATCAACAATTCACATTCAATTTTCATTAAAAGATATTGAATGGTTCAAGCTTACCACAATTCATACGAATAAACACAGATACGTTGATTAGCAATGAATTCTGGCACAAACTGGCACAAATTTCCATCTGCCTATGTTCCAGGCTTTTATTTAACACAATTATGAGCTGGCTTCAACGCACTGATGCTTTTTCAAGCTATTTTAAACAAGTGGTTTCGAACTAACGCTCCCAAGTGTGTATATCAGCGAGTCTGACCAATGAGCCCCGTTTCGACAAGTGTTTGAAAAAATGTTACCTTTCCCCGTTTCCCCTAACAACCAAGATAGTATTTATAGCCCGACCAATCGTGGTTAGGCTTTCATTTGTTGCGCTCCAATCAATTTGGAGTTTACATGGTAGGCTATTTCTGTAACGTAAATTTTTTTCCAACACGTTAAAAAAAAATCTTATGAGCAGAAATGATTTTATGCTGTCAGGCACCCCCAATATTTTATTTTGGGTATAATTTATTAATTCCTGGACTATTTGCGTAACGTTTTACATATTATTTGTCAGCAAGCCCTAAGGAACCCAAAAATACAAATTTAAAGGAGCTACGTGGCTGCGTTCAAAATATGTATTTTCTACCTCCTGTTTCGAAGATATGCTGTCTGGGTACTGTTATGTTTTCAACCGTAAACCCATCTATTGTTATCTTTCCTAATAAGCGTTTTTTTTATGATTTTAAAACCTAACTCTGGGGAAGGGTAGTGTATTTTATCACTGTCCGTCTGAAAAAAAAAAGTTAGTGCTTGTAGCCTAACACGCGTGATAGTAGTAATTGTGTATCGCGCGACGCGTGTTTAATGTTCGGCTTTCTGCCTCTCCCTTCTCGCTATCCTTTTGTCCATCTGTTCGTTCGTTTTGGTAACGTAATGTAGAAAAAGACATGAATGGAATTTAAAATTTAGCTGTTCGTTATTTCTTGTTTTTTTTTTTTTTTTTTTTAAATCTTACTCAGCCCACGTTAATGGCGGACATACTCAGAAACTGTTCAGTCATTTTGCTTTTTATCGAACAAGCTGTTACTGCAGCTAATCCTCGAGCAGGAAGCCTGCACAAAAGTATTCAAGTCCACTTGTAGTGGTGGTTTCAGTACCGGTAGTAATTCATATAGAAGAGGTGTTGAGAATAGACAGACCTAGGAAACTGCATAATATACCTTGTAGTCAAACAATATTTAACACGAACAAATGTTAATATATAGTGGCTGGGAATGTGAAGGTCTAATGCTGTTCTTACAATGCATATGACTTTTAACAGATGAAAGTCAATTAAATATCTGTTAAAGTCCGTTATATAACTAGAACCACCAGGCCTTTACACCCCTCCACTTTTTTTTTTTTTTTTTCAACCACTTTAATATTATTCTTGTTCAGAGTTTATTCTTGATTTTTTTTTCTTTCTATTTATTTAACGTATAAGCACAATTGTGATTGTCCCTATTTACATTGATTTGACAAATGTGATGCCACTTTCTCATATCGGCAGTTGTTCATATTATTTGGAATTGAAAACAATATATATCCTAATTATAACCCATCAGAGGTTGAACGGGATATTTTTCTTCATTAATTTTTTTAAAAAAGGTAGTAAATCGCTTTACATGATGACGTTGCAGTCCCCATAGACAACTTCATATTACTTGCCTTGTGCAGGTGCCTGAGAGAGTAGAAGTACTGTTCTCTCTTTGCATCTTCTGAGATTCCTAGAAATTACTCAGACCTCAGGCATTATGAATCTTTGAGAACATTTATTACAATTATTAAAAACTTCTGTCAAAAGACCACCAGTAGAACATACGCTCTTTGATAACCATTTATCAGTCGGGTCAGGCAAGGATGTCTACTTTCAAAAACACAATTTTTCATGATCAAGAGCTAGGAGA
This sequence comes from Oreohelix idahoensis, assembly GCA_024509875.1. Classification (NCBI taxonomy): domain Eukaryota; kingdom Metazoa; phylum Mollusca; class Gastropoda; order Stylommatophora; family Oreohelicidae; genus Oreohelix; species Oreohelix idahoensis. The sequence goes on along the minus strand of JAMPIV010019524.1, from coordinate 280,816 downwards.
TTAGAAAAACAAAAGAAGTAAAGAAAACTGAAATGCATTGAATATTCGAGGAACAGGAAAAAAGATTATTGTTTTATAGATGACCAGTGTCTTCTGTTACATAAACAACAGAACATGCAGGTAAAGAGAAATAGATTAACAGAAGAAATAACAGAAACGACCTACATATCAATATAAATAAAACAAAGGAAGTCAGAATGAATACGAGGCCAATAGATTCAAGAAAGATGAACGGTTGAAGAAGTGCACAGTTTTGCCTACTTGGGAGGTAATATTGAAATAGTTGGAAGAGGAAACCATTAGCCAATACCAGAATAAATAAAGCCAGAATTGTATTCTACTCTTACTGACCAGTTTGTTTGGTTGGTTTGATTTTAAGGACTATCTTCATTGCACACAGACAACTCCATAAGTGCTCCGATCTCCTCCCTTAGTTCCCACAAGGAAGATCTCAGCACAGCGCCCAAACTCCATAGCCCCGGCGAGGATCCCAGTGTGTGTATACAGTAATCACACGTTCTATAAATATTTTTGTGATGGGTAGGTTTTCCAGTTTTTTTTTTTAATTTTGACAAGGCAGCGGCCGTGTGGCCTATTCTTACGATTTCCAAATACCAAGGGATTTTTAACGTGCGCAACTTGCACACAGGACCTCCTATTTTTGTCACCATTATCCGAGAAGACAGGGTATCCGATCTCACTACCCAGGAGACCAGTGGGAGTATAACAATATTTCTGGAACTCTACAGAAAAATAAATTAGACTTACTTACTTACATAGCCGTTCACCTTCTACCGTGAGGTGTAGAGGTTTGGGAGAGAGAGCGCCAGACTATCCTATCGGCTGTCTTCCTCCTGGCCTGGTTCCATTCTAGTCCTCGGTCCTTCAAAGATTGTCTAATGTTGTCCTCCCAGCGGACTCTGGGTCGTCCTCGAGGTCTGGATCCCTGGCTCATAGTTTCCCATGCTTATGGTGGTAGCCGATCTTCTCCCATTCTGCAGACATGGCCAAACCATCTTAGCTAGGACTGTTCTACTTGGGTCTGCAGGGGGCGGGATTTTAGGCCTTGACGTATCGTCTGGTTGCGGACCATGTCTCTGCTTGTTACTCCAACCACCTTCCTCAAATACCTCATTTCTGAGGTTTGGATCTGGCTTTTGTGCGTTGTAGTCATTGCCATTAAAACAAATGTCTATGTTAGAGAGAAAATAAACACCTACGCAGGCCATCAAAAACCACTTTTGTCAATAGTGAAACGTCGATAGCTTGCCTGGTTTGGGCATGTAACTCGTCATGACTCCCTTTCGAAAACGATCCTCCAGGGAACAGTCGAAGGTAAACGGAGAAGAGGAAGGCAAAGAAAATCCTGGGCTGATAACATCAAAGAATGGACAGGACAAGGTTTTTCCACACTTGTACGCATTGCTGAGGATAGAGAGCAGTGGGGGAACCTTGTCTGCTGATGCTTCCACCATGGCACCCCTACGACCCATGACGGGTTACGGGTTGAGATGAGAGAGAAGAGATGAGTCATTGCGCATGACTTGCATCCATATGTCAAGACTGGGACATAGGTGGAGCGGTATATAGCCATCTTCGTTTTTTTTTTTACCAACCTCTCTCTTGCTGAGGAATCCTCGATTTATGGCCTGAAAAAGTCTCCCAGCTGCTGCTTTTCGAGTGGCCAACTCCCCTTTGATGCCTCCCTTTCGATCTATAATAGCTCCAAGGTATTTAAAGTGGTCGACCTGCTCCAGGACCTATTCTCCGAGCTTAATCTGATGTCTTCTTTCTTCTCGTGATATCACCATGGATTTTGTTTTAGAGCTGCTTATGACCATCCCTCTTTTCTCCAGCTCTTCCTTCCAGACTTGCAGGTTGGATTGGAGATGTGCCTCTGATTTAGCAATCAGGGCAATATCATCAGCAAATGTCAGCTCTGAAATACAGACCTGTCTCATCTTCCAGTACCCCACTGAATACTTTCTTGTTCTCTCCTTACATTCCTTGATGACATCATCCATGAGGAGTATGAAAAGATAAGGTGACAGGATATTGGAAGTGATCACTACCTGCTTACAATCAAAAGAACAACTGAAAGAGTTGCTCAGCCTAGGAACTGCCCAACATCACGCAAGAAATTAAGTAAGCGAACGGGAGAAATGACCTACAAGCTGAGAGAGCAATAAATTAAGACCAGATATCAGGGGCTTATTGCTGCAGCGGTGAGCAACACAGAAGAACAACCTGATGACTTGGAAACCCTCTGGCTTAAATTCAAGGACAGCTGCTGCAGAAGCATGTGGTGAAGTTCGACTTGGAAACAAGAGAAAGAGGACACATTGGTGGACAGAGGAAGTCAAAGAGAAAATAAGAGAGAAGAAAATGGCATGGAAACAATACTTAGGAGCTAAAAACACATCAGGATAAATGGAGAAATATAGAGAATATGCGACACTCAGAACAGAAGCAAAGAACAAAGTGCTAGCAGCAAAACAGAAGTCCTGGGAAGAATTTGGAGAAAAGCTAGAAAAAATGCGCAAGAAAACTAGAAATTGTTCTATAAGACCCTAAAGAACACGAGGAAGGAAAAACAATGCCCTCTCAAATTTATAAAGCACAAGCAAGGCAAATTGCTTACTGCCCCGAAGGAAGTAATGGAAAGATGGAAAGAATACTTCTCAAAACTCCTGGATGGTGAGCATGGTGAAGCATCAGAAATGATAACCACTAACACGGAAGAGAAAACCAATGATGGCGAAGATGACATAAAGATGGAAGAACTGAAGGCAGCACTGGAGAAAATCAAGATGGGCAAAGCAGCAGGGTATGATGGTATAACACCAGAAATGGTTAGTACATGGGAGCATCAGACTACCTATTACTCTTAAGGGTCCTACAGGCAGCGGGGTGCAACAAGACCATACCAAAGGATTGGGAGATTGCCATCATAACACCAATTTTCAAAAAGGGTGACAATCGACAATGTGGAAACCTTAGAGGCTGTTCTAAGTACATTTCATAACATATCTGTCGATGTTATTGAATGGTTCGACAAGGATCCATATTTGTTTATTACCGGTAGTCCTTGGTAACAGGAAGTTACGTCATGCCTCGAGGCTCAGTTAGCAGAAGTTAAAGTTGGGGTCAGCAAAAGTAAGCGATCGTCTGCTGGTCTCTTCTATGTGTTTCATTGTGGCAAGTGGACGTGTGTCTCTGAGCTCCTAAGAATTATATGATTTCATGACTTATTGTGACGGACAACTCAGCTGACCTGAATTATTGGATGACAGGGTATTCCCCTTCATATAACATCAGAACCCCTGAACATTGTTGTCATTTTATCGCCAACCTGGAACTCTTCTCCACCTGGGCTCATTAGTATGTAACCTTCAACGTGGGCTAATTAAGTATGCACGAGCGCAGAGTAGAATCTTCACCACGTTTGCTCATTAAATATGTAGACGATTTCATGCGTGCATCCTGGAATCTCGCTTCGTCGTAGGGCAGGTTAAACCACGCCCACGGCTATTTCTAAGAGCGATTATATGCAAGCATTTAGCTACAACCTTCGTTAGTACCTGCCTTATGGGTGTCGCCAGAGCCTATCGGGGAAGCGGCTTAACCTCAAAGACACTGAGGATTTCTCAGAACAGACGATGAAGTCTCCTGATGCTGAGATGACACGGCAGTGCGAACCAGAGTGGACGAAGCAAGCTTCTCGCAGACTTCGCACCTCTGTGTCAACCGGCAGACTTGCCCGAAAGACTGAGAAACGGGAGAAACCCGAGCGACCACAATCCAGTGAAATAAAATGAAATAACTAGACCACTGATCACTCGAAGCTAATGTATAAATTACCGTCTGCACAGAAAAGAATTCACTATAATATATATCGGAAAGATCCAGATGGAATCTAGCAGGATTCTGCTATAGGTAGTGCTTCTTAAGATCTGGCAAAACGAATGTCGGGCGGCGTAGAATCTCATTTTTTCCTCAAGACGAAGAAAAGTGTGAAATTCTCACACGACCCCTTTAAGTTACATTCCAGTTAGTATAAATAAAGACTCTGAAAAACTGCATTTTATCATTCGTTTTGCCAGATTTTAAGAAGCACTACCTATAGCAGAATCCTGCTAGATTCCATCTGGATCTTTCGGATATATATTATAGTGAATTCTTTTCTGTGCAGACGGTAATTTATACATTAGCTTCGAGTGATCAGTGGTCTAGTTATTTCATTTTATTTCACTGGATTGTGGTGTAAATTTAAACTTATTAAATAAATCCATTTTCAAAGTTCTAGTGCAAACTAAATGTTACATCTATAAGTTAATTTCCAAATACAATAGACGCGTAAATTAATTTTGCAGTCGTTAAGGGAATTATAACTATTTAATACAGTTTAGTTCTGTACATATAGACGTGTGTTTTAACTATTAGACCCGCGGGGAGCTTTTCTTGAATTTATATAATTGAAGACGCGAGGTAGAAAATAGTTTAAACGTAAATTTATCGCGCGTCAGATTATAATATGATTTGTATTGCATTTCATGTTTTTTCTATCTTTCATCCAGAATGATTATTCAACCTTGCATCCCAGCAATTAAATTATATACAGAGTCCTGCCGACTCAATTCGATAACTCCAGTGACGTATGAACGTTTTTAAAGCTAAACTTGTGGCGACCTGTTGCGGGTCTCGCTCCTCTGAATTTAACTGAGAATAAAGCCACCCAAGAAACACTTTTAAAATACTAATTCATATAGTCCTTAAAGTAAACTGGAGAAGAACATTTGCCAGTAGCCACTTTTTATTTACTGCTTTATTAGTGAAAAAGAACACATATTTATCTGAACACTGTCTGCCTAGTATTTTATCGGATTTTACCCCCCCCCCCCCCCCCCCCCCCCCCCCCCCCCCCCCCCCCACCCCCGAAGAAGAACTTACCTCAGTGTTTTTTTGTCTGACATTACGACATAAGAGTTTCACCACCAGCGGTGCGAATCTAAGAGACCACACCATTCCCCACACCTAGCCAAGTGCCTGTGCCATTCATTAGGAACTTTATCTAGAACCAACAGTTACACTTACGCTTCATCGTCTAGCGATTTTCGAGACCATTTGCCAGCAGCCAACCTCGATAAATCTGGGGCTTGACACAGAAGTAAAAAGACGTTTTCCATTGGTCTAGTGTTTATCTGCTGTTGTAAAATTTCTATGAAGTGCCAGAATCCACGATTCGGTAAGTGTTTGAGCGTGACTGTGTGCGGGCCTTCACAAGCGTGTTTTTTTTTACGAAAGGAGATTTAATCTTTCTACCATTTTAATTAGTTCTACCTAGTATTAATTTTGTACTGTATTCATTGTATGGGATTTCTCCAAGTGGGATTTATTAACTGTGTTTTCCCCCTCCCGTAAATCTGTTGAATACAGGAGAAACATTTGAGAACCATAGGATTTTTTCTACCCCACACTAATTACTGTAAACCCTCGTCTCAGAGTAATAAATTTACCGTTGGGTTAAATTGCCTATCTCTGATTATCATCTCCCCCCCCCCCCCCCCCCCCTGTCTTTGGGACCGGGCTTTTTTTGGGTTAAATACAAGCGGGAAGGGTGTATTGAATACTTCTCCTCAAAAACCCTCCCCACCTTGTCATTTGTAGTTTTGTAACCTATGATTTCTGCACGTAAATTGATAATTGTTTGTGACTTGATTTTATGCTAAATAAAAGTAATAAAACTTCTAGCATTTGTGTTGGCAGGCCCAAACCCAAACTTACCCATATTCGTTATCGTAGTCTGTATTCACGTACGTTGTGTGTTTCAATCACCAAATTGGTGTGTGCACCTGAGTGTCTGGAAACTGGCAAACAATTGTTTGTTCAGAAGAGTGGTAGGAGTAGTGTTGAGAGACAAATATTGTCGTAAAAGAGACTGTCCTTACTCTTCCCAGCACTTGTGAATCAATGATCCTTCTTTCCTAAATCCTTATTCTCACAGAGCTTTCACTATCATTCTACACTCTAACGGGACCACCATCCACCATAATTCTCTCAGAAAAAATTTACGACACTTATTCCTATGATATTCCATCACTAGATCGTCCATATACCTCCGTGAGATGATGCTAGTATATTTGTGTAAGGAATTCTGATTTCTGTGAAGAACGTGAGTTGAACTAAATTAAAATGTGTAAATATGTCGAGGACAGTGTTCTAGCTACAGACGGTACAGAGCTATACTAAAGACTGTAGATGTGACGCCATAATACGAGTATATATATGAATTTCAAGATTATCTTTGTGGAGCAACGCTGAGTCCAATAAACAGTGTATTGATTGTCCACTTGGCCTTGGTGGTGATATTTTCAAGTGTGTTATTTGGCTGTCTCCGGTGTCTACCATTTCTACCCTAGTAGCATTGGCCAGAGTAGCAAGAAGTCTACTCACACTATATATATAATATTATAAAGACACGCAACAGAGGCATATCCCTTCTCAGTGCCCCTGGTAAAATCTACTCTAGAGCAGAGACTCCAACGCCCAGCTGAGCCACAATTGGATGAGGTCCAGTGCGGATTCTGAGCAAACTGAAGTACTCAAGACCTAATCTTCACACTCAGACAGCTGAGTGAAAAGGCACATGAGTATAAGAGTGAGATCCATCTTTGTTTCCTAGATCTGGAAAAGGCGTTTGACAGAGTCCCCTGGAGCAAACTTTGGGACTGTTTGGCAAGGAAGAACATTCCAGCACCTCTGATTCATGCTATACAGAGCTTCTAATCATACAGAGCTTCCAATCTCTGGCCCCCCTCCAGACTCTAGCATCCCGGACATATTTGAATGAGCTCCTCCTAACAATGGCATAGTCGATCACTGACTTCTCATTCTTTGTTGGTTCACATCTAGTGTATGCATGTATGCGCTTGTGGGGGAACTTTGTGTTTGTAATGATCAGATTCTGCTCACTGCAGAATCTAAGGAGTCGCTTTCCATTGTCATTGAGAGTATCTTCTCCATATCTTCCGATAACTCCACCCCATCTAGCATGATTATTTCCAACTCTGGCATTGAAATCTCTGAGCATGATAATTTCATCTAGGCAGTCATCCACTGTCCTTTGAAGCAGCTCGAAGAATTCCTCCTTGACCTCTGCTTTCTCATCCTCATTTGGCCCATACACTATGGCCAGGTTGAAAATAAATTAGACATCAATATAAATGTTAAGAATCTGTCACACTCTATGGCTCAGAAACACAATGTCATCAATAACGTTACGTCCTAACTCCAGACGTCCATTCACCAGCAGGAACTGATATCTCCATCACATCCTCAATGCCAAATGGCCAGATGTAATAACAAACACAGACCAGCAGAACCAAGCATGACAACAGCCAGCAACAGCTGGGGATTACAGAAAGAAAAAGGATACACACTCTACGGAAATAACCAACCAGTATAACATACATGCTGTTGATGAAACCAACAAGGGAAGGGAAGATAGGGAAGGTCACGAAGAACCTGAGGAAGAACAGGTTGTCATGGGTGCGAAGCTGAAGAAGATAGTCCAAAAACAAAAACCGATGGGAAGCAACAGTTGTAGCATATGCTCATTCTGAAATGTAAATAGCTGACAGATCTGCACCAAGGGACTGGTATCTAGCTCTATGTTCGACAACCTCAGTTTTCAATAACTGGCTTCATTCATCTTGAGTGTGTTTCTTAACGTTTCTAAGTACTTGATGTACATTTTTGAAGTCTTTCTCAACTACATAAAGTTAGGTAAATGCTTGAGCCAGTGACTTAACTTCCTGTAACAGATAATGCAAATGTGTTTTTCTTAAACTTTAATTCTGTTTCAGCTATGCTTGAGTGCACAATTATGCTGCATAGCCAGGAATTATTTTTGCAGATTGTGCGCAATCTTTCATCTTTACATACTTCTCAATTTGTTCAGGATGTGAATAAAATGTTGCCAGGTTAGAATTTTGAAAGATTTCTTTTGAATTTAATGTTGTTGTTGGTTTGTTCTATCTTTTCAAATAGAAAACGAAAAGTTTAACTGCGACTAAAAATTAAATTTTGCATTGTACGTATTCAGTTATAACCTTTTTCTTTTAATTAAATTATGTTTGTTTCCTGATAATTTGCTATAAACATATATTTATCACACACATCAACAAGACTGGCCACATTCAGCTGCCTTATTTTTTTATCTTTGCAAAAATTTTGTTTTATTGTCTTTTTAATTGGCGAGTTTGTTTGTGACTGAATGTGCCTTCCTGTTCCACGCACTGTGGTGTTGCAGGAAATGAGGCAGCCGACAGACTGGCAAAAGCAGGCACCCAGAAGGAAATGGTTCACCACAGAGTCTCACTGAAGGAAGCAAATACACTCATCAAAGAAAGTACAAAAATGCATGGAGCCAGAGAGCAGACAGCAATTACCCACAAGACCCCATCTTAAAGCTAGACAGAACACAGCAAACCACCATTTTTAGGCTCCGCACAGGACACTGCAGACTACAAGCCTACTTCCACAAAATGAAAGCTGCCCCAACTGACCAGTGCACAGGCAAAAATGGCCCCCAGATTCCGGAACACATTCTGCAAAAGTGCCCTCTCTTTGGTGACTTGAGAGCTCAAACCTGGCCACAGGAGACGAAAATGGAAGAGAAACTGTGGGGCACCTGCGAGAGCCACCTGCTGACGACTGGATTCATGGAGGCAACTCATCTCCTTGTTTAGATTGCTGAGCATAGGAAACTGATGTTAAAATGCTTCCTTGTGGCAACAGCTCCCATGCTGAAAACCAATAGCTCAGAACAACCTAATTTGTGATGTTAATCACTGATAAAATGGACTTGGAAGTGTTATGTGTATATCTGGGTAGATGAAATGTTATACTGTAATCTGATCTGGAAGATGTCGAGTTTGTTAGTCATTATATTTCCCTGACAGAACACTGACCCAGGATCAAATCCATTTGTGCATTTTTCTATTTGAGCACCACCTTGCTCAAGTGGCAGTGTGTGTGGTGGCAATTTTCTAATTTTTCATATGCACACTGCAGTACTATAATCCCATTACTTTTGTGCACTTGCGCTGTCTCTTTAAATGTGATTGGCAAATAAGGTAAAATGGACCCACAAAGGTGTATTGAAGGTGTCAACACTTTTAGGGTCGTTGTTGAGAATGGTAATTTTGAAAGGCAAAGAGCAGCTACAGAAGGATGGCCTTCTGCTACTGCACTGATGAAGCAACAGACAGGGTAAGTGATAATTCATAATGATAAGATTTCTTTGGCAACCCTTTGAGATGTGTTTTGATAATTAGGTTCACTGCAGAAAGACAAGAGGAGATTTCATATTCATGTACAAGATCACCAGTGTTGAACTGACGGAAAGTAACAAAAAAATACCTGTTGAACAAAAGGTGAGATGATGATGCTGAAGTAGGATAGGTCACATACTGAGAACATTAGATGATATCATTACAAGGCACTGCCCTGTGTAGCTCCCGAAGGTCTCTGAACAGAACTACTGCACCTTTTTGTACTAGGCGACTTATATGAGGTTGTGTATGAGGTCATGTATGAGGTTGTGTATGCGGCTGACAACCTTATAATGTAAAACTAATTGCTACAGAATCTACTGCTGTAGGAGCATGTGAATGCTTGATGCAGGATTCTGCAAGGGGACCAACTACTATAGTACCTCCATGCTCCGTAAGAAGCCCAAATGAAAATGATGATTCCAATGCATTTCTTGTTAGTGATTCTACAAAGCAAAAAAACAAAGGGAGATTAAAAAACACATGTAGAAGGGAATAGGCATGGAGGGGAGAAAGAAGAGATGGATAGACCTTGAATGGACAGCACAAGCTATGAAAATTTGATGTGTATTTGTTGATGGCCTGTGTCCCACACGGAGGTTAAAGATAATAAACTGCCATGTAGTGCTATGACCAGTTTAGTTGTAGATTTGCGTCAGTTGGGCTTGTCAAAAACTCTGCCTAAATCCTTGTGTTAATAATGCACAAACTCTGATGCAGACTCACTGTGATATCCTGATGTGATCCTCATCTCAGATAAATGTAACACCATGATCCTGCTTCTGTAGCTCTTTTAACCTGTTTCCTTTCAGGCTGAACTAGTAGGACAGTTAACAGTTTCTAATTTGAAACCCAGTGTGTTGTCTTCTTTTTGACATTCAAGACACACGAAACAACAGTGAATTTGGCACTCAAGTGGACATGATTCAGACTTAAAGCACTGAAATTAAAAGCCACAAATGAGAAAATATCACAGCTCAGAAAGACACACACTGGTAATCACTCAGTTTCAAGTGGGATCATCCCAGCTGTCAAGCTCAGAAACTAAGAACACAAATGTATGTAGTAAAAATAATAGCAATTTTATTACTACAAATAATGTACTACAAAATACTACCATAAGCAATAAAAAACATAAAAGCATCATCATATTACTGAAAAGATGTGTATTATTGTAGCTTCTCATTTTTATGTAAATCTTGTGTTGATATAGAAAAAACAACTTTCAATATCCTTTGTTACAAACAGTAAACAAAATCAATAAACAAAAGTCTAATAAGTATTGACCAGCAGTGGATACATGTATTGAGCAGTGTGTCCACAAAATCCCATTACCCTCATATATAATTAGCCCCTACAAATAATATCATAGGTAGTTAGTTAGTATTAGATTTATTGTGTATGTGTGACCATAACAACATGATGATAATACTGAGAGCTCAAAGAAGCTGGAAGACATGTTTCTGAACTCTGACCTCCTCAAATGACACAAAAGATGTCCAAGAGAACATGGCAACAAATAGTCCTCTGCTGTGACAATGATGGAGGAACTACTGATCTACTTGATTGGATTACTAAACATGTCGTTTTTTATTGCTGTGTATGTATAGTTATATATACATGTTAAATAGGGAGAATGCCAATTGATTTGTGTTTACCTGTTTAACAGCGGGTAATGGGCCTTTGTGGACACCCTGGAGAGGAGTTTTACATAAAATAAGACTTATGCAAAATACACAAACTGAAGTGTAATTTCATCAAAAGAATCAGATTAACTCAGTAATATGTAATATATTATGGGATATTCTTAAAACTAAATTAATCATCAACTTCTCTTTTCTCATCTTCATTTGCAACCAGCTGTTGTTTTCTTGCTTCTGACCCAGTTATCCTTGTCCTCTTTCTTAAGTTCATTCTTATACATTTATAAATTGTCAGTCGACAACTTCTTTATCCGTGTATTTTCTGGGAGTCTCTGTGGAGACAAAGACAGAACAGTGATGTTACTGCCTCAGACATGGCTTGTAATAACTTACTTACTTAATCGTACCCCTTCTACCGTGAGGTGTAGAGATTTGGAAGAGAGAGCGCCAGACTATCCTATAGGCTGTCTTCCTCCTGGCCTGGTTCCATTCTAGTCCTCGGTCCTTCAAAGATTGTCTAATGTTGTCCTCCCAGCGGACTCTGGGTTGTCCTGGAGGTCTGGATCCCTGGCTCTTAGTTTCCCATGCTTGTCGTGGTAGTCGATCTTCTCCCATTCTGCAGACATGGCCAAACAATCTTAGCTGGGACTGTTCTGCTTGGGTCTGCACGGGGTTGGATTTTAGGCCTTGACGTATCGTCTGGTTGCGGACCAAGTCTCTTCTTGTTACTTCAACCAACTGGGACATAGGTGAAGCGGTATACAGCCATCTTCGTTTTCTTACCAACTTCTCTCTTGCTGAGGAATCCTCAATTTATGGCCTGAAAAAGTTTCCCAGCTGCTGCTTTTCGAGTTGCCAACTTTTCTTTGATGCCTCCCTTCCGGTCTATAACAGTTCTGAGATATTTAAAGTGGTCGACTTGCTCCAGGACCTGTTCTCCCAGATTAATCTGATGCCTTCATTCTTCTCGTGATATCACCATGGATTTTGTTTTAGATCTGCTTATGACCATCCTTCTCTTCTCCAGCTCTTCCTTCCAAACGTGCATGTTGGATTGGAGATGTGCCTCTGATTTAGCAATCAGGGCAACATCATCAGCAAATGTCAGCTCTGAAATACAGACCTGTCTCATCTTCCAGTACCCCACTTAATACTTTCTTGTTCTCTCCTTACATGCCTTGATGACATCGTCCATGAGGAGTATGAAACAGAAATGCCATGTAGTGCCTGACCACCACAGTGCCACTGACATCTAGGTGACAGCCATCAGATCCTGTTCCTCGGACGCCAACAGTTGGTTTTGCCAGGAACAAAGCCTCATCCATCTTATGGGTTGCCTTAAACCACAAGGTTTGAATACCCAACATTCTCTTGTCCGAGTCTAGTCCCAGTTGTATTATGACTTTCTACTTTGATGCGATCACCCATGTTTTTTATTTATTTTTTTATTATCTTTGTTTTATTTTTTTAAATTTATTTTTTTATTTATCTATTAATAAAAAAAATTTATTTTTTATTTTTGTTTAAAATATTTATTTATTTATTGTTTTCTTAATAAATTTTTAAAAAACTCTTTTCCAGTCTTTGTTTTCATTATTTCTTTTTTTTATCTTTAATGTACTATCGACTTCTGCTTTCCAGTTTAGTGGCAGCCAGTGATGCCACAGCTGGGTATTTCTTACTAGATCTGGGTTTTTGGGCTTCCGTCTGGGTATCTGGGTAATTTTTTTCCAAATCTGCATTAATCTGGGTATATTTGACAATTGGCATTTACAATGTATGTATATATGATAAAATTAAAGAATAGAATTCATTCTATGGCAATTGCCACTGGAAAATACTGCAATAACTTCTGTGCTGAAGCAGAAGCCCTGAAACAGGCAGCTGAAACTCTTATTGAATGCAAAGCACAGGCAGAAAAACAGATAGTAATCTTTTCAGATGCCCTCTCAATAATATTAGCACTGAAGAGCCACCAAACTAAAGGATTGAAAGATCTGATAATCTCCCTTGAAAGACTGGCCGAATGCTTCAAGAAGTGCACTATCCAGTGGATACCAGCCCATTGCAACATACCAGGAAATGAGGAGGCAGATATACTTGCTAAGGAAGGAGGTGCCTTACAACAAAAAGATATAGAGACAACTTACGCAACGGCAAAGACCACTATAAAGGCTACATTCAAGTCCAAATGGGAAAAAGAGCGCCCGGGACATTTGAAAAATGATGCATATCATCAACTATCCAGAAAAGAACAGGTCATCATTTTGCGGCTACGCACTGGTCACAACAGATTGAGATACCATCTGTACCACAAATACAAAATTGGTGCAACAGATCTCTGCATCTGCGGTACCAGCCCAATGACAGTCGAACACCTGCTGCAATACTGCCCAACCTACAGTAATGAACGGAGTAGCATATGGCAACAACCCACTTCTGTCAACGAAAAACTGTTTGGAGATGTTGGGAGCCTTGGGTTGACTACTGCCTTTATTAGAGTCATAAATGTGGAAGTCTGAAGGCGAACGAGGAAGAAGAAGAAAAAGAAACATTATGTGCTATCTATTTTTTATTCCACTTAAATTTAATTCTTGTTTTTAACCACGTCAATGACGTTGTTTTTTGACTCGTTTACATCAGCTCAAACTGGCATATACATTGTGTTGGGGGAAAAAAGCTATTACAAGTTTTTCATCAAACCAAAAGAGCCGTGTCTCCAAGATAAAATTGCTAAAGCGGAGATACTGTTTTCGGCTTTCATGGCAGAACATAATACTCCGTTTTCGCAAGCTGATCATTTGATTGAATGTTGCAAGCAGATATGTTCAGACAGCCCAATTGCTCAAATAATGTCACTGAAGCGCACCAAGGCTGCCTATGTGATGCAGTACGGCATTGCTCATTTTAAGCGGCTTGAAGTTATAAACATTTGCAGAAATCAGAAATTTTCTATACTCGTTGATGAGAGTACTGATATTTCTACGAACCAGATGTTGGCAGTCGTTGTCCGATTCTGTGACACAAAAACAAAAAAAGTAGTTGATTCACTGTTAGATCTCATTGAGGTAGAGGATGGGACTGGTCTTGGCATGTTTACAACTGTTAAGAAATTGTTGAGCACGCATGAAATCCCACTTAGTAACGTCATTGGTTTTGCTGCAGACAACTGTGCCACTATGATGGGGACTGCAAGTGGTTTACACGCACATCTGAAGAAAGAGATTCCACATGTCTTTGTTCTCGGCTGTGTTTGTCATTCATTTGCACTTTGTGCAAATGCTGCCAGCAACCACCTACCATCTTAGCAGCGCAGTTTAAACAGTTGTTTCAGAAGAGAGCCTTGATCGTCTGTCTGATCAATGGCGAGAACTGGCATCGTACCGAAAAGATCTTGGACATCTAGTGGGACCCCAAGATGCAGCAATAGTGAATGCAGTCAGCGACTCATAGCTTGACTGCCTGCGTCAGGACCAGCGAACCAGAGCTGGTCAAGACCGTGCTCCACCTCCACGTGGTGGTCCTGGAAACAGTCTGCAGCAGTGCAGGCTGGCTGAGCGAGCATGGATCGAAATGGGAAGGCAAACCCGGTCCTTAAAAAATGCCGTGCAGAAGTCGGATGTGTCGACCGAAAGGTGCAGATATCACAGCTTAGGCGCAAACAGACACAACGCAACCACCGTCCTTTTCAGGACGAACGAGGAAGAAGGAAGAAGAAGAAGGACATCTAGTGGATGAGGATCCGCCCACATTCTGGCTGGACTGTAACAAGTAACAGATGCTAATAACCAGAAGAAATTTGATGTTTTGGCTGACCTCATGTGCACGCTTATGGCACTACCTCACTCCTCGGCATGCGTCGAAAGAGTGTTTTCGAAGGTTAACTTAGTTAAAACTAAACAAACCAACAAGCTTTTGTGTGAAACAGTTTACAATCGAATACTAGCCAAGCAAGCAAGCAGTTGCCAAAGATGGAATTTGTCATAAGTTTAATCCTAGTAAATGCGTGGTTGAAGATGTGCGTGAAGGACGTTGTCGGCAGAGATATGCAAAGATTTTGGAACTTCACAATCAAGATTCCACGTTGTCAATTCATGCATATGATCTTGACGAAGGAGAAGTTGTCGACATTAATGCCGAGTCTCTGACAAGTGACATTTTTCAACAGTAACAAGTTACAACTAACATTTTATATTTACTTTGAGGATCATTTTGTTAATGTAACTAATGTAAGTATATTACTGTTAAAATATCTCATTCTCAAGAGTTCATATATTGGGGTGTTATTAAAATCATTTTTATTTAATTGTGAATTTTTGGTAATAAAAAAAATAATAAAAATGAAGAAATACATAAAAATTTATAGCACACAGATTATTCGTGCAAAAGATGAACATAAAAGATTATGTAAGCATCGTCTATCCCGTGTATTTGTGGCATAAAATAATCTGGGTATTTCTGGGTTTTTTTAAGAAGAACATCTGGGTTTATCTCTAGAACTTGAGTGGCAACGCTGGTGGCAGCCATCTTTGCTTCCCCATGTGACTGGACATAAGGAAGTTTTTTTTTCTCTTATTTTTATAGTTTCATGTTCCCTACTTAATTCTCATTTTCTTTCCTTCCTGTCTCTTGTTTGTCTGTCCCTGACGAAGGCCTTGTAGCCGCAACGTAGGTTTTTCTTGTCCTTTCTCCTTGTAAGACGTATTACTATTTGTGTGTGTGTGTTTTTTTTTCCATTCAACTGTTTTACCCCCGTCTTACGGCTGTTCTCCTCATATACTTATATACACATAGTCACTTACAAATTTCAGTCTTCAATCAATTTCAAAGTAGCAATGTTTTCTTTTACACTGATGGATAAAAGTAGCAAATGAGCTAATGTGTGACCAATGATTTCTGGGTTTTGTTTAGCAGAGGAAGAACGTTAACAACCATTGCTTCCTCAGGGACACTGTAGAGGGGGCTAAAGTGGGGTAGTGCATAATCCTGTCACCCTCCGTATTTAAAACATATTGCTACATAAATCACTCCTGCAAAAGCACATGGAATGCTGTGGTGTACGTTTCCTGCATGGATGTCAGTGGTGTGGTTACCCCATGCTCCCTTAACAGCATAATAGGTAAATGATAATGAAATGATTTGTGTAAATAAAAAAATAAGCAGTTCAAAAACAGAATGTGTAAAAACTAGATCTTCTACAAGTACAACGTGGGTTATCATGTGTCTCCACATCTTGCTGTTGCAAGGGATGTTAATCAGCTCTGTTGTCAACTTCTTTCAATGCAATGATGTTAAACCATAAAGTTTCTTCTCTCTTTGTAGTCGTCTATCTATTTTTTCTTCAATTGTTTCTATTGTCACTTTATATTCCAGCTTTCTTCTTCTCATAACCTGCCCACAGAAAATGGATTGCTTCCTTCTAACAAGAGCGATAAACCTTCTTTGCACATTAACCTCTTACGAAGATTCCTCATTATTCTTTAAGCTGTCCATGGTAATTCATAACATTCTTGTGTAAAAACACATCTCTGTGACCTCAATAAATTTTCTTCATTGTTCCATGACTCACATCTACATGACAAGGTTGGTTCTATGTAACATAGAAGAATTCTTTGTGTTCCAATACTCACATCTACTTGACAAAGTTAGTTCTAGATCAGAGCTCCACAACCAGTGTGCTGTGGAGCATGAGTGTGCTGCCGGTGTCTGCCTGGTGTATTGTGACACCAGGGAGAATACACAATATAAATGTATACAAAATTATATGTTATGGTAAAATATTACGAAAGAATCTCACACGTACATTTTTACCAAAAATACGTTGAGTTACCATCCGCTACCAATCCATCACAAAAAATTAGAAGCGTTATCTTACGACTGCAATGAATTAAAAATACTTGCCATACCCACCTAAGGTATTTACATATTTTAGTGTGCCGTGGAATTTTGTAAGGCACTTTAAATGTGCCACAAAGTGGAAAAGGCTGTGCAGCAATGTTCTAGATAACACTGAAGAACTCGCTTTGTTGCATAAATTACACACCAAACTCCAGAGAATCTGCAGTCTGGAAAAACAGCAAATGTAAAGTACTATGTAGAAAAATAAACATTATACACCCAAATTATAACCCATGTGGTGTTGAACTGAGTATCCCATGTACAAAAAAAAATCCAATGGTTTGTGCAAGGTGCTAAAATCAACAACATCAACTAATGGACTAACAGTGCAAATAACACACATGCATACCATCATTGCTATTCTACAGTTTCTGGAGGAGCATAGGCATACAGCAAAGTCATGCTAAACCTACCTGTCTTATGTCATCAATGTGAGGTCTTCCCGTGCCATCTTCATACCATCTATGTTTGTCTCTAGTGGCCTTCTCCATGTTTTTTGGTCTTCCTCGACATCTCTTACCCTATGAATTCCATAACAAGGAATGCCTTGTAATGCTATCAGCAGGTTTCATCAGTGTGTGTCCTATCCATCACCAGCATCTTCTTCTCACCTCCTGTTCCACTGGCACTTGTTTGGTTCTTGTCATCAATTCCACATTCATTGATCTTGGCATGCCATTTCAATCCTTCTATTCTATGCAGGCATCCATTTATGAAAGTCTGTAATTGCTTTCTCTAAGCCATTTCAAAAACGTCTATACCAGAAGACTATCTCCCATCTTGAATAGGTTTTTTTTTTGTTTTTTTTTTGCGTACGCCCGCTATTACTCGAGGCGAAATCTCAGGTAAGTATGTCTAACCTGACTGAGACTGATTTTTACGTGAGTATCTCTTTTCAGGCAGATACTCGCCGATTTCAGAGGTACCCATTAGAGCTGGGTTGGCTCAGGAGCCGCCAGT
Source organism: Oreohelix idahoensis (assembly GCA_024509875.1). Classification (NCBI taxonomy): domain Eukaryota; kingdom Metazoa; phylum Mollusca; class Gastropoda; order Stylommatophora; family Oreohelicidae; genus Oreohelix; species Oreohelix idahoensis. Next base: position 262,980 of record JAMPIV010019524.1, on the reverse strand, counting down.
CCCTGGTCCACGACACTCCTTCAAATGTTCTTGCCAGGGCTCCAGTTAATCCAGTCCAAATCCCGGTCGACGAAAAATCTTCTTATCTTGAATGGATGAGTATAATTATTTGAATTAGCTTTGCTTGACTTGTCCATGCTTATTATTGAAGACATTTTTTGGTCCATGAGGGATGGAATAGCTGGCCCTATGCCCAACTGTCCTTAGTCACCACATATGACATGTGTAGTAGGACACAGTGTTACTATTCTTTGCTCCCTTTCATGCCCCGGGTAACACACATTGCATTTAACAATTAATATATGTAAAAAGTTGATGTCTGTAAAAAAAAAAAAAAAAAAAAAAAAAGTAATGCAACAGGAATACATGACACAAAGCAAATATCAACATACATTTAAATATTATGAGCATGCAAGTGATATAAGTAACAAAAAACACATATCAAGGAGATAACATAATCAGCAAACATAACTCCAGCACACACAATAAACATAAATGCAATACAGACAATTGTTTAAACTGTACAATTACGATTTAGTACTGTAATGAACGGTAAATGTAACATTCAACAAATAACAAATTATACATATAGTGTACAATTCCAATTATATATAGTATGTGTAAAATGCAACCCATGAATAATGCACAACATGTATATCAAACAGTAGTAAATAATGTGCAACATACATAACCCATACATTTAACAGGCAGCAGAAATACAAGCTGTAATTATTGTACACCATATGAATAGAGGTAAACATGTTAACCATTGTGAGGTTGTGTATGAGGCTGGCAACCTCATTAACCTCCTCCACGTGTTTCAGAAACAATTACAAGTTAAAAAACCATTATGCTGATGCAGTCACCAGTGATCAATGGGTTTATGCATTGTCCAGTGACCACTGAGTGGATATAACGTCCAAGATCATCCCTTGTTCAGCTGTTTGCCATTACGCCCTTCTTATTCTTCTTTGATCCTTAGCCGCCGACCGTCAAAGCAGTCAGTGGCCATTATGCCTGGTGGCGTCTTGTAAGGCAACAACAAATTGATTCCACTCTGCTCGGTCGGCGGCCATCCTTCGTACAGTGCCCCAACTCTGGTTCATTCTTTGCATCACAGTCTCCACAGTCCTCCGCCAAGTTGTTTTTGGTCGGCCTCTCTTTCGTTTTCCTTCAGGGGTCCATAGCATATGTGTTCTTGTGATGGCATCGGGGTCTCTTCTGAGGACATGGTCAACCCAGCTCCAGCATCTGCCAGCTATGATGGTGTGCATGTCCTCTTGCTTGCTCCGAGCAAGCAGATCTTGGTTGGTGATGGTATTCGGCCAAATGATTCAGAGAATTTTTCTTAGGCATGTTGGGTGAAAAGAGGACAATTTCGACATTTCCTTCTCTGTAACTCTCCAGCTCTCCGCGCCATAGAGAAGCACAGAAAGCACATAGCTCTGATATAATCCTAATTTTGTGCTTGTGCTGTACTGAGAGGACTTCCAGATGTTGTTTAGACTAAAAAAGGATGTTCTTGCTTTGTTCATTGTGTTTTTGATGTCTTTGCTTGCTCTGCCGTCTGGTGTTGCTATGCATCCTAGGTATGTGAAGGCATCTGTCTGTTCCAGTTGCTCATTCCTTACTGATATGGGCTCAGGGTTGCTCACATTGAGCATCATGACCTCTGTCTTCTGTAGGTTAATGTTCAAGCCCACCTGCTGGCTATACTTATTAAGTCTATCCATTTTTTCCTGGATGTGTTGATGTGAATGTGCTAGCAGTGCAATGTCATTGCATATTCCAGATCTTCCAATGTAGAAAATGTAGTCCATCTTATTCCTCTTGGATTGCCCTCTGTTATCTGGCGCAACACCGAGTCTATGACTGTTAAAAATAGAGTGGTCAATAAGGGGCATCCCTGTCATACTCCTGTCTTCACCTCAAAGGTTAGGTTGCTCTGTCCAACGCTAAATGTTAAGTTGGCATAAAGGTTTTTATGATTGACACTATGCAGCTTGGAATTCCATAAGCCCTCAGTATTTTCCATAAACTATCCCTATGTATGCTGTCAAAAGCCTTTTCAAAATCAACGAAATTAATGTACAGCTGTCTTTGCCATTCTGAGCACTGCTCTATAATGTTCCTGAGGGTAAATATATGATCTACACATCTTCTGTTCTTTCTAAATCCTGCTTCTTCTTTCCTCAGTTTGTGGTCTACTGCTTTTGAGATTCTCTGTATAATTATCCTGCCTAGTATTTTGCTGGGAACTGAGAGAAGAGTTATTCCTCTCCAATTATTGTGTGACAGTAAGGACTGTTACGTCGGATTAACACTAAGGCGCTGCCACTTAATTATAGTTAGGGTAAGAATACTTAGCAAGATTTAAACACTAAGTATTAGAGCGTGTCTAGTTAGTAAATAGCACTAGTCACAAATCCTATGAGTGATTTAATTAAAGTGTTCAGAAATGACGTCATCAAACTTGGGGTAGAATTGCCCAGTAGTTAGAACGGAATGATAGTTTGAGAGAAGGGAGGTTAGAGTGAGTTGTGCTTGAGCACGGGATGAGCGAAGTCAGTGGGTGGTTACCAACTTGGAAGGCTGATTTGCTGTGTGATATTTCATGGAAAGACTGGTTAGTAAATTACACAAGAATATGTACTTATGAACCCGATTGAAGTTATCAAAGTGTGTAGACAGTAAATAAAAGTATTCATTCATATTTTACACCAGCCTGATCTTATTTTCCTGAGCGTTGTCAAAAATGACAGGATCTTTCTTCATCATCATCAGTTGCCATCTCCACAACGAAGGTTGGCTGTAATGGATCTCCAACGTCTTCTGTCTCTTGTCTTGGTGGTGCACTCTGATAGACTCTTTCCTGTCCATCTCTTGATGTTATCTTCCCACTTATAGCGCTGTCTTCCCCTTGCACGTTTGCCTTCAACTCTCCCTTCTGTTATGGTCTTCTGCAAGGTGTTATGCCTTTTTATGTGGCCAAAGTATTTTAGCTGCCGAACTTTGACCTCCCTCATTAGTTCTCTTTTCTTACCTAGATTTTCTAGGACCTCCTTATTTGTTTTCATCTCTTTCCATGAGATACGCCCCATTCTTCTATATATCCACATTTCAAGAGCCTCAATTCTTTCTTCCAAATGCTTATTCATCGTCCATGTTTCTGCACCATACAGAAATGCAGAATAATGATAGTACTAAGTGACAAATGAGGTAATGTATGCTGATTTGATTCTGGGGGTCTCTTAGCTGAGGGAGAATAACAAGAACCTTCGCTCCCTCAGACACACTGTAAGTGGTGACTAATACAAGGTTGTGCATGAGCCGGTAGCTTTCAGCCTTTAAAACATATTGCTTCGGAAACCACCACTGCAAATGCACATTAAGTTTCCCAGAATTGTCAATTGTGTGGTGGTAACATGCTTCTTAAACAGTGTCAAGGAAAATAATAATGAAATGAGCAATGTGTAACAAATAGGTAATATAATGTAACAAATAAATAATGTAAGTAACACATAAGCAACATAATGTAACAGATAAGGAATGTACTGTAACAAACAATGTACTACAACAAAGAAGCAATGTAATGCAACAAATAAGAAATATATTGTAAAATAGATGTATTAAAATGGAATGTGTAAAAACTAGGTTTTCTTCAAGTACCATACCAGCGGAACTAATGAACGAACAAACATGATCTTTATTATGTGATGTCTCCCTACAGCTTCCTGTCCTCAGAGCTGTTTATCAATTTTTCTGTTGATTTCTTCCATGTCATGATGTTATACTGTCCAGTATCTTCTCTTTTTCTCACTTGATAAATAATGCAAGACTAGTACATGTAACAATCAATATGTAAATAAACTGCCACATGTAACAATCAATGCACATATAAACCATCACATGCAACAATCAATGCATGTATAAAATGTCATGTAACAATCAATGCATGCATAAACTGTCACATGTAACAATCAATGCATGTATAAAATGTCCCATGTAACAATCAATGCATGTATAAACCATCATATATAACAATCAATGCATGTATAAACTGTCACATGTAACAATCAATGCATGTATAAACTGTCATATGTAATAATCAATGCATGTATAAACTGTCACTTGTAACAATCAATGCATGTATAAACTGTCACTTGTAACAATCAATGCATGTATAAACTGTCACATGTAATAATCAATGCATGTATAAACTGTCACACATAACAAACAATATGTGTATAAACTGTCACATGTAACAATCAATGCATGTATAAACCATCACATGTACCAATCAATGCATGTATAAACCATCACATGTAACAATCAGTGCATGTATAAAATGCTACATGTAAACAATCAATGCATGTATAAACCATCACATGTAAAAATCAATGCATGTATAAACTGTCACAATATACAATATGCACAGTATGTATGCAGTACAGGTCACATGTAAAAACAGAAAAGAAATACACATGTATAAAACACATATATAGAGACAAAGAAAGAATAGCAGTACGAGGCCAATAATACGAGGTTGTGAATGGGAGTGACAACATCATTATGTCAAACAGTTGTGACAGAGACCCCTGCAACAACAGCATGTGAATGGTTTGTTTAGGTTTCCTGCAAGTAAACCAGCCGCAGTGGTGGTGGTGACTCTGTGCTTCACAAGGTGGGCAAAACAGGATGATTGACATGAACAGAGAGAAGGTAAATGTAACATACTAAACAAAACAAATTATACACATAATAATGTACAACTTTGTCGTGAATTCTGATTCACAACACGTCATTCATACCAAAATGGCACGCCATACTAAATAAAGGGTAGGCTAGACAGACCAATGAAACGGCATCCTTATTCATGTATGTTTACAAACGAAATAGGCATTCAACATGGCCGGATTCAAGTCTGTGTCACCGGGTTGGTTTTAAACATAAACTATAGGTTTATGAGCAAAGTATAGCATGGAAGAGGTCAGTAATTCTATAATAGGACTGTTCCTTTATAAGTATGTGCAAAGATTTCCACGGAAAGTGTTACACTAACAGAGAAATTTTAAGTGGAATGCATTGAGACATCAGGCAAGTCGAAAATTTTGCTGTTAAGGCTGCGCCTACAAAAAAATGGACCAAGTAAAGGAAAAGACCATTATCTAGAAAGATAAAGAAGAATCCAGGGCGTACTTTAAGCCTAAGAGATTAAGGCAATCGCTCCAGGAATAAGGAAGATATGAATATTCCTAATTTTCCATAAATGCACAACTCGACAAAATCATGCCTGCATTTGAGAACGCACACATACCTCAGTCTTATTGTTCTCGAGACATTCGGCCCTGACCTATATAAGGACTTACCCTCTTTCGAATGCTTGCCACAAAAGTTCAAACTACAGCGAGAGCGCCAGTTCTGTCAGTGAGACTTCCATTGCCTTCTGCATCTGAGAGCAGACTGAATAACCATTAACAGCTCGACTGTATGTACTTGAGGGTAAGAAAGAATGTATACATTTATATATTTCTAATTAATTAATCAAACTGTGCGTTAGGAAGTGTGTAACTGTTATAAACCACTGTGTAATTACTGAAAGCAATCCAAGCCTGTATATATTCAGATAAATTGAGAATGGAAGCGGAAAGTGTGTTGATAGTTTTAGAAACGCATTTAAAGAATTATTTCTTAAAGGAATGGAACACAAACCAGGAACGAAGGAAAGAATGAAAGTACTGGAATTACTGTATTGATTAAGATATTACATAGTGTTTTCCACAAGAACTCTGCCTAGGCCGGTCCCAAGCCCGGCTGAAAAAGGAGGAGGGCGGCCTCCATGAAGGCAGCCCCTCCACCATGCAAAGGCACAACAGGACAATCACCTGTTTGCTTTAAAACACGATTATGCGAACTACAAGAGAGAAAACCGGACTGATTCTAAAGGCAACGAACTGGAATGGACTACGACTTATGGAACATGGATCACAAGAAGTATAAATGGGAAAGGAGAGGAGCTGGTGGAAGAGATGAGGAAAGTAAAATTAGAAATCCTGGCTATAACGGAAACAAAGAAATAAGGACAAGGAGTCATGGATCTTGATGGCAACACACTGCCTTACAGTGGTGTACCCACGTCTGAAAGAACTAAAGGGGGCGTGAGTTGCATTGTGGCCAAAAACAAGATAGTATCAAGGGATGGAACTTTGTCTCGAAGCGCATTATGGTTGTAAAACTAAAAGAAGGAGAAACCATAGTCAACCTGGTCATAGTGTATGGGCCAAATGAGGATGAGAGAGCAGAGGTCAAGGAGGAATTCTTTGAGCTGCTTCAAAGGACAGTGGATGACTGCCTAGATGAAGTTATCATGCTCGGAGATTTCAATGCCAGAGTTGGAAATGACCATGCTAGATGGTGTGGAATTATCGGAAGATATGGAGAAGATACTCTCAATGACAATGGAAAGCGACTCCTTAGATTCTGCAGTGAGCAGAATCTGATCATTACAAACACAAAGTTACCCCATAAGTGCATACATGCATACACTAGATGTGAACTAACAAAGAATGAGAAGTCAGTGATCGACTATGCCATTGTTAGGAGCTCATTCAAATATGTCCGGGATGCTAGAGTCTGGAGGGGGCCAGAGATTGGAAGTGATCACTACCTTCTTACAATCAAAAGAACAACTGAAAGAGTTGCTCAGCCTAGGAACTGCCCAACATCACGCAAGAAACCAAGTAAACAAACGGGAGAAATGAGCATTAAGACCTACAAGCTGAGAGAGCAAGAAATTAAGACCAGATATCAGGGGCTTATTGCTACAGCGGTGAGAAACACAGAAGAACAACCTGATGACTTGGAAACCCTGTGGCTTAAATTCAAGGACATCATAAAGACAGCTGCTGCAGAAGCATGTGGTGAAGTCCGACTTGGGAACAAGAGAAAGAAGACACCTTAGTGGACAGAGGAAATCAAAGAGAAAATAAGAGAGAAGAAAATGGCATGGAAACAATACTTAGGATCTAAAAACACAGCAGGACAAATAGAGAAATATATAGAATATGTGATACTCAGAACAGAAGCAAAGAACAAGGTGCTAGCAGCAAAACAGAAGTCCTAGGAAGAATTTGGAGAAAAGCTAGAAAAAGATGCGCAAGAAAACCAGAAATTGTTCTATAAGATCCTAAAGAACATGAGGAAGAAAAAACAATGCCCTCTCAAATTTATAAAGGACAAGCAAGGCAAATTGCTTACTGCCCTGAAGGAAGTAATGGAAAGATGGAAAGAATATTTCTCAGAACTCCTTGATAGTGAGCAAGGTCAAGCATCAGAAATGATAACCACTAGCACAGAAGAGGAAACCAATGGTGATGAAGATGACATAAAGATGGAAGAACTGAAGGCAGCACTGGAGAAAATCAAGATGGGCAAAGCAGCATGGCATGATGGTATAACACCAGAAATGGTTAAGTACATGGGAGCATCAGGCGACCTATTACTCTTAAGGGTCCTACAGGCAGCGTGGTGCAACAAGACCATACCAAAGGATTGGGAGACTGCTCTCATAACACCAATTTTCAAAAAGGGTGACAATCGACAATGTGGAAACCATGCGGGCATATCACTTCTGAGTATCCCTAGTAAAAGGGGAACGACTAAGTAAGATCCTTCGTTTTGTAGAATCCATATATGGTTCTAAAACATCAAAAGAAAAACCGTTGTTATTATAGCTGCACACTCATTTCTGCAGTTTCCATTGACCACTAGGTTGATGAGATGTCTGGTGACCACTGGGTTAATGAAGTGTCCAATGATTATTGAATTCATATAGTGTCCAAGAACATCCCTGGTTTAGCTGGCTGCCAAGACTTCCACTGTGTGGTACTCCATAAGCTTCTTCTCGGATTCTAGTCTCAGGTATTATCCATACAGGACCTCCTGAACTACCATTACAGGTAGGGGTGGTGTAGAGTTGTTTGTAAAAGCCATGACCTGTAAAACAGTTGGTCTGTATACCAAAGGTGACATGTTTGGATTGTCCATGAGGATGTGAAATGTGAACTACCAGTTTGTGCTGAAATATGTCCACTGGTACAGTGATGTTTTTCAAAAAGGAAAATCTTTGATGAAACAGGGCAAAAAGTATATGAAGCAGCTCTTCATCATGTGTCACGCACAATAGCTCACAAAAATCTCCCTCTACACTGGCAGCACCAACTTTTACTCCTCTTGCTGTTCTGACACTACTTCTATCTGCTGGATAGTCATAAAAAAATTCTACAGTTGTGTTTACAGCTTCAGCATCGTCAAACACCACATGTGCTGCTGTGACTATAGTAATGTAACCATAGACCTGATGTTGTCTAGGCTGCTCATGACAATTTTCAAATGGACATGGTAAAGTGTCTTTACCTTCTGTAAGACAAATGTCAGTCACATATCCACTCCCAACAGACAGGATGTTTTGTCCAGCCCAACCTGCTAATGGATATCCAGAAGGGCGCTGTGGACTGACACTGTTTACACATAGTTTGACTGTCAATTCTGCTTTATGTTTAATCCAAGTTAATGCTTCTGGTGAGTGAAAAAGTTCAGGCAGATGCAAATGTAACTCATTTATGGGAATAAACTTCTGATGTCCAGGATTTTTTTCACACCTATCAAAATGTTTATGAAGATCAAGTTCCCCACCAAAACTAATCTCCAGTTCATGTATTCCTTGTTTGGCTCTCTCCTCGGCTGCTTGGGTTACAGTGTTAGAAGTTCCTGCCATGACCCAGATAATGAGATGTGACTGAAGTTAACTACTATCGTGCTGTTGCCATTGTAACCGTGTCATTGACTAATGCTGTCACACTCATGATGATGCAGCTTTAAAGGCGTTGTCATATCTAAATGACATCCATAGATCAAGTCATTACTCTGACAGATGCAACTGTTGACTCTGAGGAAGTGTTTCTCTATGCATGCTTTACTTGACTCATCTCTGACTCGTATATCATATCTGGGGAAAAAATGAGTTTTATTTATTGATAACTCTCACAATAGTATTAACTATGAAAATGTGACAGCAACATCAATTATGACAACAATGGCAATAATGATTGCTATGATAGTGATAAAAATAATATATTATGATGTTGGGAACTACTTTGTAGTTCTGCACCACACAGCACTTCTATGAAACCTGGTAAGAATCTTGGGTGCGTGGTGAAGAGTGAGTGACGCAGTAGGGGTTGTCATGAGGAAATGGAACGTTGTCTGTGGACAAGAGATGACGTGTGTCTGATAAAGGTCATTAGATGATCCTTGAGCAGTGTATATGCATATTTTCCAGTTGATTTCCACGGGATAAAATGGAAAAGTAGTTCCTTATGAGATATTTTAATATCTCGGATGTGTATGATATCTGAAGCACACTGACGCGTGGCGTGCTTGAATGCTGTGGTATGTGTTCTACTGAACTTTCGTCATATCATTCTAAGTTCATGTTAATAAATGTGATGCACCGTTATCCAGTTCTTCAGTGTTCTCCATAAAGTTGATCGTTGAAACGTTAACGCATAGTCAGGGCTGGATTGCTGGATTAACCATTAAACAAAATAAGCATGTGCTTAGGGCACCAAGGGAAGGGGGCACCACAGAATTTTTCCCCTAGCTATTATGCCCCTAATCTCAACTCTTTCACTGCCACACTTGACTTTAGTCGATCTTTTTTTTTTTTTTTTTTTGTCTTTATTGGCCGAGTTTCCCTAGTTATAAGTAAATGATTTGCTTATATTGTTTACTGCTATTTAGTGTTAAATAACGTTTTTAAAAGAACTATTCATTTAATATAGCCTGGAAGAAAAACTGAATTTTCAATCTCTTATTTCACCATCAGCACTTACGGAGTCTTAATGTCTCGTCAGTTAAACACTGGAAGGTCGGGGGGGGGCATTGTTGGGCTGTGCTTAGGGCATCAGTTGGCCTTAATCCGGCCCTGCGCATAGTTCATACCCCAGTTATAGTCACCAGGCCAAGGTTACATGTCAAGATTTGCAAGATGCTAACTAGTTATAATATTCAACACTTGCAGCAATAAGAGCTATGAACCCGCATCACGCTAGAGATTTCAACAAATAGGCTCGAAACGAAAGAAATCTTATCTCATCGTCTGGTCGTTTTCTCTAGAGCTCTCAACATATGACAATAATGTTCCAAGTAGGCTTGGTCGTTTTCTCTAGAGCTCTCAACATATGACAATAATGTTCCATGTAGGCTTGGTCGTTTTCTCTAGAGGTCTCAACATATGACAATAATGTTCCATGTAGGCCTGGTAGCTTTCTCTAGAGCTCTCAACATATGACAATAATGTTCCATGTAGGCCTGGGGGTCTCCAGCGAGACAAAGACAGAATAAGAGTACTGCTTCCTCAGGCATGTCATACAAGGCCACTAATGAGATTATGCACTGGGCTGGCGTTATTATGTTAAACTAATAGCTACAGAAACTACCATTGCCAGAGTATGCAAATGCTTGGTGCAGTCTTTTACAGGGAGAACTAGCTACAATGGAGGCTCCATGCTTGTCACAGAAAGTCTCATTCATACGTCCTTCTTTTCTGTCTATCTGTATGCTTCACTCCTCTACGTCAGTATTGCCTTAATTCTCACTGAATCAAGGGCGTTCCCATAGGATAAATCGCCACCTTTTTTAGGCGTGACCGCTCGTCGCATGTTTATCTTCCTAATTATGAAAAGTCTGCTCTGTGTGCCAACTATAACAGCGTAAAAACCTGCCAGCGGGAAAGCAAGCCTGGAGTGTTTGTTAAGATAATTGCAGACGTTGGTCTAGGAGCATTGTTATCACCAATTAAATTATCTCACCCGACATACATATTACGTAGTTGCATCCGCTCAGGTGACAAGAAGCGACGGGCGAATATTGTCGGATTAGTTTAAAATGAACATTTAAAAGATAACTAATGTTTAATTTTGCGGGCATGACTTGCAGCAAAAATGCCACTCCCACATTTATCTTGATTCCACTTTCATCTGAGATTTTATCTCATGGGCATCGGGAGAATTCAGAGAAAGATGAAAATGGTGTAGGAAAATGGAGGCTGCTGGATGCTTACATTTTTTCAGTTCCTGGTACTAGTCACTAGTGCACAGCTCTCGACATCACCTAAAATAGGTCTAGAGGACACTCGAAGCTGTGACATTAGTGGGAATTACTCTTGCAACGCAACGAACGTGTTCCCAAAAGCCATTTAACCCCTGAAGAGAGAAGGAACTGTCAGAAATTCCTGTGAATCAGCATCAATTACACCAGACTACAGCGTTAACCCTTCACAGCAACTGGACAGTTCAGCTGATCTAACTGATACAGAAACTGTACTTTTGAACAATAGTCCACTAAAGTTCAATTCATCCAATGATGACAAGAACATTTTTTCTAAAAGAAGATAACACCATATTTAACTGTTTTTCTAAAGTAACAATTTTCATTCTTCACCCTTGTTTCAACAATATTTTCATAAAGAAATATCCAGTTTTTATAAACATAAATACAAATCTTTGGTTAGAGTTAATATCTTGGTTGACTGACGTTGATGTCTGCACCTGTATGACTCATTTTCGTTATATAATACTGTCACATAACGTCTGAAAATGCTCTTTTGTGTGATCTCTCAAACGCTCAGCCCTACGGCAGTATTATTTCTTTTTCTTCATTTTTCTCACCAATCGCTTTTGTTTGGCATAAATCATGCTTTTTCATTCATTATAATTGCTCTATGCTGGATCTAGTAGGGTGAAGTCTCTCTACTCCCCAAATGGATCTAGAATTGTTTTAGGGTGAAGTCTCTAACACTCTACTCCTACACTTACTCCCCTGACCATCTTTTGAAACACGTGGACGTATCTGCTTTATACGCAGAATTGTTTAAGAATGTCGTTCTGCCAACCATCTTTTGAAACACGTCGGTCCAACATTTGACCCCAGGTGAAAAGCTGGTGATAATATGGTCTTGTCCGATCGACATGAAAAGAACCCAAGATTGTCTGTCTGGGTTGCCGATGTAGGTATCTGTTTATCTGGCAGATTACACAGAGGGTAGATGCGTTTATCGCTTTTGGTGGGACAATGGTGATTGCTACAGATAATCTGTCTGGGTAGACATCTTGGCGGAAAACATTACGCCAGGCAAACATGGTCACGTGTTGTTTGTGAGAGTGCACAAGATGTCACCAGAAATATTACCGCATGATTTGATAGAGGTCACGCATTGGAATATTAAATTTAATATTTTAAACACGAGGGATTTTTGGAATTAATCACCCCGACCCACATAGTCTAAAGAGATTCCATTGTTTGAAGTGAGCGCATAGATATACATTGAATTTCATTGGAAAACTTGGTGGAAAGACCATCTGTGATCTGAACTGGAAATCTAATCTTGCGAAATCAGAGACACAGAACACAGACAGCTTTGCAACTTCAAATTAGTATCTCCCAGAAGCCAGTGAGACATCGGACTTAGAATTCCTATATTATAAGTGACAGATCGAAGTATTAGGGAAACTTAAAACCTTAAAAAGTAAGCCTGCCTTTATAAATGCAGAGACTGAAAAACTTAAGAGACCAGGACTTAAAATACGAAGACTGGAAACCTAGGAATTGGATCACCAGTCATAAGAGAAACTTTCCCAGACCAAGTGTTTCGTAGATTAACCCGTCATACAAGAGATTCAAAATTTCCAGACTAAGTGGTTCGAGAGCATATAACCTAAATTTCTCCAGTCCATTCTAACCTGCATGAGGAGATTGTGTATTCCCAAAACTTTGGGGTAAGTGTAACAATTATTTTACAAATGTAAAGTTGACAAGTTTTCTTGCTAAGTGGTTATCTATATGAGGCTGGCAACCAACATATGAAACTAGTATATACGTACACCACTACAGCAAGCGCTGGTGATTTCTTCTAGCTAGTCGTGTGGAAAACCGACAGCAGAGGGGACCCCAGACTCCGAATGGAGCAGTGATGACTGATGATTACATCACATGTGCCTAAAGTGTATAATATTTTGTGAGATTTATGCACTTTGTTAATTGTAACTCAGGCAAATCAGTTCTCGCTCTGTCCAGACACATTTTACTGGTTAATACCCAGAGGAATATGGTGAGTTTTATTCATCTTCCCTGAGCTACACTGTGTACTCTGGAATTTAATTCTTCTGAGAGATTGACATTGGTGGGTGGACATCGAGAATGTGCCTGTTAATTGGCAGCCCACAAATGTACTTCGCAGAGACATTTGTTTTCCATGTTGTCTAAAAAGTTCATGGTACAAGACTACTTGTGGTTACAAGCTATCAGACGGTTCGAAGTACTGAAGTTACTATGACACTCGTGTGAGAGAAGTACACTCATCACCAAGAAGTGACAAAAACCACGGCAACAGAACTCACCTAGAGTTAAGTTTTCTTGTAAAAAAAATGCGAAAGCAACTGACTTTGATAAATCCTCACCTATGTCTCCGTGACGAAAACTTGCATTTACAGCAAAATTCATCATTCCCTCCTTATTTTAACTGTTAAACTTATTCATTATTAAATTTGTTACATGTGGTTTTAACACTAAAAAATCATAGTCGATTCAGTTTTTATATGTATGAAAGCGAATATTTGAGCAAGATTCTTTAAAACATACATATATATAGATATATTTACATCTATAGAGCCATTACTTACAAGAGGAATTTCGTTGGATTACACCAACTGAGGGCTTGAACGGGTTAAAAACCATTGCTTAAATCTTTCACAAAAGAAGACGGACAGTTATAAGTTAACAAATGTTCAGCACTAAGCAGCACTGTTCTTGACTTCTGAATTATCTTGTGAATGGTCCCAAGGGATAGAAGCGCCTTTACCCTTCTATCTACATTGTCTGACAAGAATAATCGTGTGCGAAGGTAGACACATTTGACGACCCATTTAGAAACTCTTGAGTTTTGGCCACTGTTGGACCACTACTGCAAAGCAGAGGAGGCAGTCCGTGACAAATACTATTTACAAGGCTGTTTTCATAACCCAGATATACCAGGTTCGAAACCTGCTGCAGGCGGTTTGGTAGCAAATCGCTTTGTGTGGATTTTTAACAATGGTATAAGCGCCGTACCGTTCAGAAAGCAATGGCAAACTACTGAATGAAAAAATTGCTTAGAAAAATCACAAACAGCCAATAAAAGCTGGGGTTGATTGCCACGTCCTGTAAAGGATAAGCAACTAACTTTTTCATAACCCATATGAAAACATCGACATCACACAACAGAAATGGAATCTAGTGGAATCTGACTAAACAGCTTGATGATTTAGATTTTGCAGATGACTTGGCTCTTCTGTCCCATAACCATAATCAGATGCAAAACAAAATAAAAATACTCGATGAGAGGTCACAACAAGTGGGTCTGAAAATACACAGGGAGAAGACACAGATTATGAGAATCATTGCAAGAAATGATAACAAGGTTGAACTTGAAGAAACACCACTAAAAGATGTAGTCGTACACATATCTTGGCAGCAATATAGACAAAGTTGGAGGGACAGACAGTGATATAAAAAAAAAATACAAAAAGCAAGAGGAGCTTTCATTGCATTGGAAAACATATTCAAGAGAAATCAAGTCCAACACCAAAATAAGAATCTTCAACTAAAATGTCGTCAGTCCTATTGTATGGCTCTGAAACATGGAGATAACAAAAACAAAAACAACAACCAAAAAGCTACAGTCTTTCATAAATGGGTGCTTCCGTAGAATAGAAGGACTGAAATGGTATGACGAAGTCACAAATGTGGAACTAATGACAAGAACCAGACAAGTGCTTGTGAAACAAGAGTTGAGGAGAAGACGCTGGCAATGAGGAAACACATTGAGGAAACCTGTTGAAAGCATTACAAGGCAGTTGTTGCGCACATATTCTTTTGTATGGAAAGAATTGCGCACAGATTACTTCAGTGAGGCATACAATTCATCCTGTATGTCTATTTAATATGGGAAAATATATATTTGTATTTATTGAGTGTACGAAAATGCTTTCCTTTGTAAAGCTAGATAATCCATGATTGGTTTATACTTTTGATTATGTGGATGATCTCCCTTGAATATTGATTTAGCGTATGGATACCGAATTTATGTCATTTCTCATTTGTTAGGGCCAGAAAATAGATTGATTTTGCTTAGAATGAGTATGGCCTGAATTCATATGTATTACTTGTCTAGTGCAAGAAGATTCAGTCTTATATTGTATATCTTCGTATGTTTAGGTCGGACTATATTCTTTGTGCCGAACTCTGGGGCAGGTATTCGTTGTCCTACGGAGGCGTACTGAGTCTCGATGAAGCCGGCTGAGAATGGCCGTGTGTATTTTTGGGCTGGTCCTTTTAAAGGTTGAAAAAGTGATTTGTGAATGATTTTTCATAAGGAGATAGTGTCTCTGCGAGATTCTATTGTCAGAGATTCTCCTCATGCACTTTATTATTAATTCGGACTCCAGGTAATACCAGACCCTTCTTTTTGATGATCTCTATTTGGTTAGACCTAGATGGACATCGTGTTTCGAGCATCGTTGGTCGTTTATATATACAGTTGAAGATGACAGGTTTCCCAACAGAGCTTATATCAACATGAGGCAACCTTACTAATGTGGATCTGTAGGGAAACTCTATGACATTATTGATATTCAAATTGTGAATTAACTTTGGCTTATCATTATCCTTCTTCTGGGTGGGTGAGCAAAACTCAGGAAGGTAGCCATCTTGTATTCTTGTCATCGTTACGGATCACTGTCAAGAGAACAGTATATCAAGCTTATTATCAGACAGTGATATGGAGATCTTATTAATATGAAAACCCCTATCGTGGTTTAACTTTGTTACATAAACATTTGATATATGCCGCTGGAGGACTTAGCCAAGGAAAAGGTTCGTCCAGTGAACTCTTTATATGTTTACACATCCACACCCACTGATGCGTTCAGTCAGTTAGGGGATATGGCAATAGTCTGCCAGAACATTGAATGATTACCTTATATCGCCCATCATATTTGAATGCTGCATGAAATATGATCTACTATTCAAATGCCTAGTGATGTACATGTCAACATGTTCCTATGACTATGTTCCGTGCTGTCCAGATGTGTGCGTCCTTAATAAACAGTATGAAACGACCACAGCAGTTGGTATCGGTGACTTATAGCTATGAGTGAATGAGTGCTATATACTGGTCAACATACGAACATTCCACCATTTGCATAACTAACACTTTACACTCTCACTCCATATCTGCATAACCCTGCGTCGGTCGAGTTAACCTTTGTTCTACCTGCAGCACCCATCATATTCACCACTGGTTTGCGTAAGGAGAAGAAATCATATTCTACAGTGGTATCCAAGGAAGAAAAGAAGATCTCTACAGTGGTGACACAGTCGTGGGTTCGCTACAGTGGTAGGCCAGATTCCTGGGTCCAGCCTTCGCAGTCTTAATCTTGAGAAGTCACCTAGTGTTACAAGAACGTTTATTTTGGCCAAATGTGACACACATCAACACCAGTAGGACAACTATACAGTCGATGTCAGCTTGACCTGTTCTGACAAGTGTATACAGAATCTGGGTCAGTACTTGTTGACATTTTCCGCAGTACAGACAGTGTTATAAAGAAGTGATTGTCTATCCTGCTGAAGAAGAATTGCAGTGTTGTTAGACAGAGAAGTGCATATATTTCATCGTTGGATCTTCATATGCTACATTTGTGGAACTTTATAATAAATTAGTTCAAGAATTTAAAAATTTATTAAAAGTGGCAAGTTATTTCGATTTTTAAAAAAACTGAGCCTTCTTTGCAACACACTTCTTCTTCAACACATTTCACTGATGATATATATATTGTATGCTATATGCATTTATGCTTAAGTGTCTACATGTTATTTGCTTATATGTAATAGTTGTTTATATGTCTGCGGGCCTGGATGGGTGGTGACTAGTATAAGGTATACCGAGTGACATTGGTCTTATACTAGTGTTCTATAGGGAGCAAATTTCTTAATTGAATTTTGCAGGCAACATCTGTTGCTATTTTTTTTTTTGTTAGCTGTGACGACTGTGCTCATCGTTGTGTTTGTAATATTTTTTCTGTTCTTTATTTTTGTTTGATTTGTTTGTATAATCGTAGGTCTCATCTTTCCTTTCATTCAGTTCTTTACACCCTTATGTTTATACTCTGTGACATCATTTGTTTTGTTTAGTTCATTGCAGTTATCATCACAGATTCTGTGATTATTTACTTCAGTTTTCTATTTAATTTAATTTGATTTCTGCAATTGTTTTCATATTGTCTTTTATACTTGTCCTTTGTTACTGTCTTTTGTTGACATATAATATATGAGGTATATTTGAGTACACTTATGTTATAGTATAGACCATTACTTATTATTATTATTGTAATACAAGGAAGTATACAAGACCTTTATAAGGCTTGTTTCCCACAGAGATTGGGATTATAGGCTGATTAATCAAGTTATTAACAACTGTGGTTGTATTACTTTGAAATATATATTATATTAGTATTATTTCAGGTAATTGGTATCTTTGTCAGACATCATGTCTACATTAGATTACTTCATTGCACAAGGGAAATCCCTTGATAAGACTGGTAAAGATTTAGAAGAATTGGCAACTGCTCAATTCGCCATGGTATTAATATCAGAAGAGAAAAAACAAAAAGAAGAAAATAAAAGATTGAAAATAGAATCTGAACAAAAGAAAGCAGAAGCTGATGATAGAAAATTCCAGATGGAGATGGAAGATAAAAGACATCAAGCTGCTGCTGAGGAGAGAAGATTTCAAATAGAGGATAAAAAACTTCAAGCTGCTGCTGAGGCTGAACAAAAAAGATTAGACAGAGAGGCTGAACAAAAAAGATTAGACAGAGAAGCTGAACAAAAGAGGTTAGATAGAGAAGCTGAAGTCGAGGAGAGAAAAGCAAAAAGAGAACATGATGAAAAACTGTTAGCATTTGAGTTGGAAAAATTAAAATTGACAAACATGGGTATTGCTAATCAGTCAAATGGTAATAGTGTTAAACCCTTTACTTATAAGGTCAAGGTGCCGGCGTTCAATTCTGCTAGTGATGACATAACATTCTGGCTTGCCAGATTTGAACGTGCCTGTCAGTTGTCTGAGAATTTAAAAGGTGATTCTCTGACGAGTTTAAGTTTGGTTGAAGAAACTGACAAGGATAATTATGAAGTTATTAGGGCAGCCTTGATTAAGAAGTATCAGTTGTCAGAGGAAGGTTGCCGTCTTTTGTTTAAAACAATGAGACCTGAGGCAGGTGTAGAATTCTCAGAGTTCATTGCAAAAGCACGTCTTACATTTCAACGATGGATTGAATTATCCAAAATAGAGAAAACATATGACGCTCTTATGGATTTGTTGCTCAGAGACAAGATCATGTCCTCTGTGAACAAACAATTCCTTGAATTTTTGCACGAGCGTAAACCCCAAACACTAAAACAAATGCAAGAATTTTGTGACCAATACGTCACGGCACACCCTGACGTAACTCCTAGCAACACTAACATTAAAGAGGGTATGCCAGTTGCGTCAGCAACACAATACAATAATAATTACTCACACAAGGTCCAAGGAGCTCAAAATAAATTTGACAAAAAGGTTAACTGGAATAAGTATCAAAACCAAGGTAACCACTCAAATCAGGGTTCTTCTTCGAAGAACTGGAATCGGGCTGACAGTCCTCGATACAGGGGTGGCCATAATTATATAAATTTCCGCAAAGGAAGTCACTATAGGAACTACCCAAGTTTTCCATCATGGAAACAACAAAACCAACATTACAGAGATACTCATTATAATGAGCATGATGATTATGATCACGAATACTATGACTCAAACCCAAATAGGGGTTATAACAGAGGAGACAATAATAACTATAGAGGTTATAATAATCGAGGTAGATCACAATATAAAAGACGTAAATCACATTACCAGGCTAACTCTGCACAACAAGAGCCCCATGAAGCCGGTAATCAAACTAATGTTAATAAAGACTCTAATAATGTGGGATGTTCTGCTTTTGATTTTGGTAGAGCATCTCAATGTTTCCAATGCAAAACATTATTCGATCCAACCACGGTTTCTACATTAAGCTGTGGTCATCCTCTTCCCGCTCTTCCTGCGTCAGTCGCGCATGATGGAAGAGGTGCTCTTGTCTTGAATAGAGGTCTAGTAGATGGTACTCCGGTCTCAATTCTTTTCAATTCGGGGTGCACCACCATTGGAGTGAGGCAGTCACTCATAGATCCTTCTCGAGCCACTGGCAAAGTAATCAAATGCGTAACATTTGGTGGCACATTGGAGAAGTACTCTACTGCCATTGTCAACATTGCTACTCCCTTCTTTACAGGAGATGTGCACGCATGTCTTCTCCCGAATCCGATCGCCGATCTTATAATTGGTCGCATTTATGGAGTGAAAGAATGCACTCAGCAACAAATTGCTGATTGGGAAAATAAGAATATGCAAACTGCTAATGCTGTAGTCACTAGGGCTCAAGCTCTTGACGTGCCTCAATCTTCGCCTTCTGAAGATAACGATACACAGAACCAAGGTGATCCCTTGGAAATTTCTCGTGACTCATTCATAAAGAAACAGGAAGATGATCCTACTTAAAAAAAATTCTTCACGCTAGCAACAAAAGGTGATCCAAATAAAAATACAAATCGTAAATCTTGGATTACGATGAAGAATGGCGTACTTGTACGTATGGTACAAGACTCCGCTAAGTCCAGTCATTCTCAGATTCTTGTGCCCAAAAATATGAGAGTTAAAATTTTGCAGCACGCTAATGATTCTCAGTGTGCTGGGCATATGGGTTTTTCCCGTACTAAATCTAGAGTTCTTGCATCTTTCTTTTGGCCTTTTGTGAACAAGGACATACGAATCTATTGTCGATCTTGTAAGGTATGTCAAGAAGTTAAATCCAAAGGTCCACGTCATGCTGCACCTATTCAGGCTGCAGATATTCCAATTCGACCATTTCAAAAAATGGCGATAGACATCATCGGTCCATTTAAGACAAAGTCTGCTAGAGGACACCAATTTATCTTGACGTGTGTTGATATGTGCACACGTTGGCCAGAGGCTATTCCTCTGAAGAGCATAACTACTGCCGATATTGCAGATGCTCTTTGGCTTATATTTTCTCGTCTGGGATTCCCAGGAGAAATATTATCAGACCATGGTACCCAACTCATATCGGATACCATGTCTCAAGTGATGTCGACTCTTAAGATAGAGAGATCTCTGAGTAGTATTTATCATCCTATGTCTAATGGGATGGTAGAACGTCTGAATAGAACGCTGAAAAACTTGTTAGGTAAGATAACTGAAGATCATCCTCAGGATTGGGACAGGGTTTTACCCGCGGCTCTCTTTGTATACAGAGAGGTCACCAACGAACATACAGGATTTTCTCCTTTTGAACTTGTTTTTGGTGCGAAACCGCGAGGTCCTATGTCCTCACTTCATGACCTTATAACTGCTGATAATATTGTCGATGACACAAAATCCTCTTACGAATATATCATTGCACTTAGATACAAGATTATCGAAGCATGCAAATTGGCAACTGCTTCTTCTGAATTTGCGAAACAGAAGGCAAGGCAATTTGCCAATAAGAAGAGATGCTTGTGACAACTTTGTCCAGGTGACAAAGCATTTGTCTTGCTACCTTGTAGGGAAAACAGACTTCTTATTTCTTGGAAAGGTCCGTACGATGTAATATCAAAAGTTTCCGATGTTGACTATATCGTCGATATTGACGGGAAGCATAAAACCTTCCACATCAACATGCTCACGGAATTCCATGAACGTCCGGATTATTTACAACCTGTTTTCCAGGCAACGGATGATTCTCCAGTCCCACAGGGACATTACTCATCACTGTCAGTAATACAGGATGAGGAAACGAGTTTCTCAGATGTGAATCTCCCTTTTCCGATGATTCCACTTCATTCTAATGAATCATGGAAAGACGTTACGATCTCTCCCGAGTTATCTCTAGGAGAACAGAGACAAGTTTCTACTATGTTACAACAATTTCAGGATGTCCTTCCTGACATTCCTGGTCGAACTAATGTCATTGAACATGACATTATTCTTACTGACCATAATCCTATAAGAGTCAGACCGTATCCTATCCCGATACATTTTCAAGAACAGGTTGAGAAAGAGTTGGATGAGATGATAGATTTGAAAATAATTGAACCATCCACATCAGCGTATTCATTGCCGATGGTTATTTTACGGAAAAAAAGACAATAACATACGTCTTTGCATTGATTATCACAAGTTGAACCAAGTGACGAAATTTGATGCTGAACCTATGCCTTTACTAGAAGAGCTACTTACTAGACTATCGAAATCTCATTTCTTCACTAAACTTGATTTGTCTAAGGGATATTGGCAAGTTCCACTATCCGAACACGCCAAACCGTTTACTGCTTTTTCGACACCTAGGGGTCTATTCCAATGGAATTTCATGCCTTTCGGCCTTATGAACGCCCCTGCAACATTCGTACGCATGATGCGTCGAATCCTATCTCATCGCTCAGATGTCATTGCATATCTTGATGACATCTGTCTTTTCAGTGATACTTGGGAAGATCACTATAACGGGTTAAATGAACTATTGTCTATCTTGCGCGAGCATAACCTGACAGCAAAACCATCTAAAGCATGTATTGGTTTTAGCGAAATATCTTTCTTAGGTCACCGTGTTGGTCATGGTTTCTTAAAAACAGAGGACCATAATACAAGTAAGATACTTAACATTTCTATTCCTAAGACTAAAAAGCAAGTGCGAAGTCTCTTAGGTCTCATACAATTTTATGGACGATTCATTCCAAATCTGTCTTCGATCATGGCACCTCTTTCTTCCTTGCTAAAGAAAGGGTCTCCTAATATAGTCCATTGGACTCAAGAATGTCAATCCTCTTTGGATAAGATTAAAACTATGTTTTCTACTTCACCTATTTTAGTGTTACCTACTAAAGATAAGACATTTGTTCTTCGCAGTGACGCTTCATCCACAGGGATTGGAGCAGCACTAATGCAAGAGTACTCTGGAACTCTGCATCCTGTGATGTATATTTCTCAAAAACTAAATGCCGCAGAGAATTACTCGGTCCTAGACCGTGAATTATTGGCTATGGTTTGGTCAATCCTGAAACTTCAAAGATTTCTTCTTGGCGCGCATTTCATTGTGGAAACTGACCAGAAAGCTCTTACGGCTATTCAGAGTAAAAATCTGAAGAGCACAAGATCAACGCGATACGCGATTGCTCTTCAGCCTTTTCATTTTTCGGTGCGAGCTATCCGTGGTTCAGAAAATGTGATGGCAGATATCTTATCTAGATGCCCACATGATTCCACCTAACTGTTAGATCCTGAGATTTCTAACATGTCTAACTTTACTAGAGTTTTTTTTTCCCTATGTTAAAATGGGTACACATATGTAATATAGCATATATTGATTGTATCATTACTTAGCGGTTTATTGATGCATATTCACCGCTGGTCTTTTGATGTTCTTCTTCTTTGATAATCATGATTTTAATATACCTAAGATGAAATATTTTGGATAATCTGTTGTAGAAATTGTGGCACAGCCAATATTGTAGTATGCGTGGGTGACACCTCTCTGGCTAGATAATCCATGATTGGTTTATACCTTTGATTATGTGGATGATCTCCCTTGAATATTGATTTAGCGTATGGATACCGAATTTATGTCATTTCTCATTTGTTAGGGCCAGAAAATAGATTGATTTTGCTTAGAATGTTTATGGCCTGAATTCATATGTATTACTTGTCTAGTGCAAGAAGATTCAGTCTTATATTGTATATCTTCGTATGTTTAGGTCGGACTATATTCTTTGTGCCGAACTCTGGGGCAGGTATTCGTTGTCCTACGGAGGCATACTGAGTCTCGATGAAGCCGGCTGAGAATGGCCATGTATATTTTTGGGCTGGTCCTTTTAAAGGTTGAAAAAGTGATTTGTGAATGATTTTTCAGAAGGAGATAGTGTCTCTGTGAGATTCTATTGTCAGAGATTCTCCTCATGCACTTTATTATTAATTCGGACTCCAGGTAATACCAGACCCTTCTTTTTGATGATCTCTATTTGGTTAGACCTAGATGGACATCGTGTTTCGAGCATCGTTGGTCGTTTATATATACAGTTGAAGATGACAGGGCCAATCACCTGTTTGCTTTAAATCACGATTACTAGCAACACAAGAGAGAAAACTGGACTGATTCTAAAGGCGACGAACAGGAACGGACTACGGACTACGATTTATGGAACATGGAACACAAGAAGTATAAATGGGAAAGAAGAGGAGCTGGTGGAAGAGATGAGGAAAGCAAAACTAGAAATCCTGGCTATAACGGAAACAAAGAAAAAAGGACAAGGAGTCATGGATCTCGATGGCAACACGCTGCTCTACAGTGGTGTACCCATGTCTGAAAGAGCTAAAGGGGGCGGGGGTTGCATTGTGGCCCAAAATCAAAAAGATAGTATAAAGGGATGGAACTTTGTCTCGGAGCGCATTATGGTTGTTAAACTAAAAGAAGGAGAAACCATAGTCAACCTGGTCATAGTGTATGAGCCAAATGAGGATGAGAGAGCAGAGGTCAAGGAGGAATTCTTCGAGCTGCTTCAAAGGACAGTGGATGACTGCCTAGATGAAGTTATCATGCTCGGAGATTTTAATGCCAGAGTTGGAAATGACCATGCTAGATGGGGTGGAGTTATCGGAAGATATGGAGAAGATACTCTCAATGACAATGGAAAGCGACTCCTTAGATTCTGCAGTGAGCAGAATCTGATCATTTTAAACACAAAGTTCCCCCATAAGCGCATACATGCATACACTAGATGTGAACCAACAAAGAATGAGAAGTCAGTGATCGACTATGCCATTGTTCGGAGAAGCTCATTCAAATATGTCCGAGATGCTAGAGTCTGGAGGGGGCCAGAGATTGGAAGTGATCACTACCTGCTAACAATCAAAAGAACAACTGAAAGAGTTGCTCAGCCTAGGAACTGTCCAACATCACGCAAGAAACCAAGTAAACGAGCAGGAGAAATGAGCATTAGAACCTACAAGCTGAGAGAGCCAGAAATTAAGACCAGATATCAGGGGCTTATTGCTGCAGCGGTGAGCAACACAGAAGAACGACCTGATGACTTGAAAACCCTCTGGATTAAATTCAAGGATATCATAAAGACAGCTGCTGCAGAAGCATGCGGTGAAGTCCGACTTGGGAACAAGAGAAAGAAGACACCTTGGTGGACAGAGGAAGTCGAAGAGAAAATAAGAGAGAAGAAAATGGCATGGAAACAATACTTAGGAGCTAAAAACACAACAGGACAAATGGAGAAATATAGAGAATATGTGACACTCAGAACAGAAGCAAAGAACAAAGTGCTAGCAGCAAAACAGAAGTCCTGGGAAGAATTTGGAGAAAAGCTAGAAAAAGATGCACAAGAAAACCAGAAATTGTTCTATAAGACCCTAAAGAACATGAGGAAGGAAAAACAATGCCCTCTCAAATTTATAAAGGACAAGCAAGGCAAATTGCTTACTGCCCCGAAGGAACTAATGGGAAGATGGAAAGAATATTTCTCAGAACTCCTGGATGGTGAGCATGGTGAAGCATCAGAAATGATAAACACTAGCACAGAAGAGAAAACCAATGATGGTGAAGATGACATAAAGATGGAAGAACTGAAGGCAGCACTGGAGAAAATCAAGATGGGCAAAGCAGCAGGGCATGTTGGTATAACACCAGAATTGGTTAAGTTCATGGGAGCATCAGGCGACCTATTACTCTTAAGGGTTTTACAGGCAGCGTGGTACAACAAGACCATACCAAAGGATTGGGAGATTGCCATCATAACACCAATTTTCAAAAAAGGGTGACAATCGACAGTGTGGAAACCATAGAGACATATCCCTTCTCAGTGTCCCTGGTAAAATCTACTCTAGAATCCTAGAGCAGAGACTCCGACGCCTAGCTGAGCCACAATTGGATGAGGTCCAGTGCGGATTCCGAGCAAACCGAAGTACTCAAGACCTAATCTTCACACTCAGACAGCTGAGTGAAAAGGCCCTTGAGTATAAGAGTGAGATCCATCTTTGTTTCATAGATCTGGAAAAGGCGTTTGACAGGGTCCCCTGGAGCAAACTTTGGGACTGTTTGGCAAGGAAGAATATTCCAGCACCTCTGATTCATGCTATACAGAGCTTCTACAAGTCTTGCAGAAATTATGTGAGGACAGCAAACCATAAGTCGGAAGAGTTCAGGACCACCACTGGTGTAAGACAAGGTGATATCCTATCACCTTACCTCTTCATACTCCTTATGGACGATGTCATCAAGGCATGTAAGGAGAGAACAAGAAAATATTCAGTGGGGTACTGGAAGATGAGACAGGTCTATATTTCGGAGCTGGCATTTGCTGATGATGTTGCCCTGATTGCTAAATCAGAGGCACATCTCCAATCCAACCTGCAAGTCTGGAAGGAAGAGCTGGAGAAGAGAGGGATGGTCATAAGCAGCTCTAAAACAAAATCCATGGTGATATCACGAGAAGAAAGAAAACATCAGATTAAGCTGGGAGAACAGGTCCTGGAGCAGGTCGACCACTTTAAATACCTCGGAGCTATTATAGACCGAAAGGGAGGCATCAAAGAAGAGTTGGCCACTCGAAAAGCAGCAGCTGGGAGACTTTTTTCAGCATAAATCGAGGATTCCTCAGCAAGAGAGAGGTTGGTAAGAAAACGAAGATGGCTGTATACCGCTCCACCTATGTCCCAGTCTTGACATACGGATGCGAGTCATGGGCAATGACTACAACCCATAAAAGCCAGATCCAAACCTCAGAAATGAGGTATCTGAGGAAGGTGGTTGAAGTAACAAGAAGAGACATGGTACGCAACCAGACGATACGTCAAGGCCTTAAATCCTACCCCCTGCAGACCCAAGTAGAACAGTCCCAATTAAGATGGTTTGGCCATGTCTGCAGAATGGGAGAAGGTCGGATACCACGACAAGCATGGGAAACAAAGAGCCAAGGATCCAGACCCCGAGGACGACCCAGAGTCCGCTGGGAGGACAACATTAGACAATCTTTGAAGGATCGAGGACTAGAATGGAATCAGGACAGGAGGAAGACAGCCGATAGGATAGTCTGGCGCTCTCTCTTCCAAACATCTACACCTCACGGTAGAAGGGGAACGACTAAGTAAGTAAGTAAGAAGATGACAGGTTTCCCAACAGAGCTTATGTCTACATGAGGCAACCTTATTAATGTGGATCTGTAGGGAAACTCTATGACATTATTGATATTCAAATTGTGAATTAACTTTGGCTTATCATTATCCTTCTTCTGGGTGGGTGAGCAAAACTCAGGAAGGTAGCCATCTTGTATTCTTGTCATCGTTATGGATCACTGTCAAGAGAACAGTATATCAAGCTTATTATCGGACAGTGATATGGAGATCTTATTAATATGAAAACCCCTATCGTGGTTTAACTTTGTTACATAAACATTTGATATATGCCGCTGGAGAACTTAGCCAAGGAAAAGGTTCGTCCAGTGAACTCTTTATATGTTTACACATCCACACCCACTGATGCGTTCAGTCAGTTAGGGGATATGGCAATAGTCTGCCAGAACATTGAATGATTACCTTATATCGCCCATCATATTTGAATACTGCATGAAATATGATCTACTATTCAAATGCCTAGTGATGTACATGTCAACATGTTCCTATGACTATGTTCCGTGCTGTCCAGATGTGTGCGTCCTTAATAAACAGTATGAAACGACCACAGCAGTCGGTATCGGTGACTTATAGCTATGAGTGAATGAGTGCTTTATACTGGTCAACATACGAACATTCCACCATTCGCATAACTAACACTTTACACTCTCACTCCATATCTGCATAACCCTGCGTCGGT
The DNA here is from genome assembly GCA_024509875.1 of Oreohelix idahoensis. Taxonomy (NCBI): domain Eukaryota; kingdom Metazoa; phylum Mollusca; class Gastropoda; order Stylommatophora; family Oreohelicidae; genus Oreohelix; species Oreohelix idahoensis. The sequence goes on along the minus strand of JAMPIV010019524.1, from coordinate 235,876 downwards.
CGAGTTAACCTTTGTTCTACCTGCAGCACCCATCATATTCACCACTGGTTTGCGTAAGGAGAAGAAATCATATTCTACAGTGGTATCCAAGGAAGAAAAGAAGATCTCTACAGCAGTACTTGTTCTGGAATTTCCAGGGAAAGATAGGCAGAAGTAGACTGTGACAAAACGTCTGAACATGCTCTTTTGTGTGATCTCTCACTTGGTAGTATCCTTTCGTTTTCTTCATTTTTCTCACTCTTCGCTTTTATTTGGCATAAATCATGTCTTTTCATTTGTATTTTCACTATTATGCTCTATGCTGGACATAGCATGGTGAAGTCTCTAACACGCCACTCCCCTATGGCAGTATTTTGCTCTATGCTGGTCATAGCATGGTGAAGTCTCTAACACGCCACTCCCCTATGGCAGTATTTGCCACGGGAGTAATTCTTATCTTATTGTGCCGCATTCACGCTTCACGAAGATGTGCTGAGTTACTCCAGGTTATTAGACGGTCAGCTACAGTATTTTATTACAATATCGGTTTGACCATCTTTTTCAAGCGATGAGGCGTGTTTATCCAAGGAGTGTTGAATAGAACCAGATTTGTTTGTCTGGCGAAACACATGATAACCCGTGCATGTGGCGGAACTTATGACATAAGTGCTTCCGGGTCATTCTTGCTACACCAACATTGTCGTCTGTGTGACACCTGTAGGAAGACAAGAGTGATATAATCGCTTCCGGTCACTTGGTAAAAAGTAATCATGGATTTATTACATTTTAGACAATATGAGTCTACAAATGTGTTGGTGAGAGTGTGTGCAAGACATCATATTACCATATATGAGAGATGTGACCTTTTGCAAAATTTTTCGTGTAGGAAATATTTGGAAAGTGCCACACCCAACCTGTTTGAAATTATTGGATCTTTCTGATTAGATTCATAACATCATGGGAGGGAATATAGGCTGACAATTTCACAGTTTTATTTCTCTGTGATTTGCACGCTCGCCAAGACAACATCAGACCTTCGCCAGAGTGAAGAACTAGATTCATAATTCCTATTTGTTATCCAGACTTTTTATTGCAGAACCAGATAAGACTTATAAAGCACAGGAAATCTCTTTCAAATTTTAATAAGGAAAACCGGGACAAGGAATCTGAAGAAACACAGAGTCAGAAGGGGCAATCTATTGTAAAATTAAAAGAAATCCCAGACACGTGTAAGAGAAAGATTCGTCTCTTTTATTCATCTGTGTGACAAGTCTTTAGCCAGGATTGGCGTAAGTTGTGATTTACATTTCATATTTTATTACTAACATGTGAACTAACATATATATGTATATATTACCATGTGAAGTTTAATGTGTGAAACTCCCTACTGGATGTCAAAGTCATTTGAGGCTGGCAACCTAAGCATATAGAATGATGATTCATGAACCACCACTGCACAGGCTGGTGATTGCTTTATTGATAGTTTCATAAAGAGAACTAAAAGCATAAAGTAGTTCCAGGTTCCCTATGGAGCAGGAAGGGAAGGATGAAAGACATGGTGTACATTCTAAGCATAAGACTTACACTTTCAAAGCAGTGTAAATGTCCCTATAAACATATTCACTTTAAAATTAATGTAAGGTTTCACGCTTTAAACCAGCGTAAATGTCTTTGTGAAAATATTCATTTTTAATTAATAGAAGTTTCAAACTTTTCCACGAGTGTAAATGTAAAGGAAACATAAATGAATTTATATTGTGAACACTTTTCAAACAGTGGAAATGTAAATGTAAAACATATTATATCTGTACGTTTAGCCTTTTCATTTAAATGTAATGTAAAGCTAAAGCTATTCAGTTTAAATGTAAAGGACGTTTTATCCCAAAGGATTAAATTTAATTCTCATCGAGGGTAAATTCTGACATGGGATGGTAGAATGAAGAGAGGGCAGGGCACATAACTGTGTCGGGAGAATGCCATACTCAGAAGAGCGTTTCGTTTCTATTTCTATTACCAGTTATTGGTGGTACCAGCAGAAAGAACCATTTCTGGCACAAGCAGGGACAAGCGGGTTACGCATTAAGATGGCAGACCATCTTTGAAGACTCTCCTAGACTTTCCTGGGAAACGAGCTTCACCCTTCAAACCTTGACCAGAGACGAGTGACAGCAGTGTACAGAAAACCTACCCATCAGGAGGATTAGAATCATCATTGGCAGCTAAGTTAACCTATATGCTGCCATTTGAACTTTTTATAACCCCACACTACCATCACCAACGTGATGAGTAACTTTTCTTGATTCATAACTATTTCAATTATTTTCCAACTGTTAAAACCTAAAGTGATTATTAAACTTTGTTATTTGTAATGTTACAAATTTAACTTCGATTTAATCTTTAAAATGTACTACATGTTTGTCTCAGTCAAAGTTGCTAAACACACACTCTAAACAGAGCTATACATACATTATAATAATAAATTCCACTGATTAACTCAGCGCTGGGGGCTTAACGAGCTAGAACAAGAAGTGTTGAATAGAACCAGATTTGTTTTTCTGGCGAAACACATGATGACCCGTGCATGAGGCGGAACATATGCGCTTCCGGGTCATCCTTGCTACACCAACATTACCGTCTGTGTGACACCTGTGGGCAGACAAGAGTGATATAATCGCTTCCGGTCACTTGGTAAAAAGTAATCATGGATTTATTACATTTTAGACAATATGAGTCTACAAATGTGTTGGTGAGAGTGTGAGTGTGTTTTTTAAAATAAAAACTCCAATCAACACTAACGAAGTGTAACGATACCCAATTTGGAACAAATCGCCGACCATCGTCGAATCTGTCTACCACTATGTGATTCAACCTAATCAAGTTCTAGAACACTGGTAGTCACTGATACAGTAAAATCTGGGTAAAGGCTGTCTTTAGACTAGTAAATTATGTCATCATTGAAAATTATTCTAGCACTGGGCTAATAGTCTCGTCAATATAAAGAACCATACAATGAAAATGAAAGCTTTACCACTCTTCTATCGACATTTCTGCCAAGAGTAATCTTGTGTAAAGATAGACTCCATTGAAGCCTATAATAGATACTTTTGAGTTTTGGCCACTGTTGGACCACTACTGCAAAGCAGGGGTGGGTAATACCGTCACAATTGGATGACTTGTCCGGGATTATAGAACCTGTCTAGTAATTCCCCTAGATGACTGACATAAATTTCAGATTTCTGAAAGAATATCGTCAAGAGTGTGTTATAGTAAGACTGAGCATTCAGTGTATGTATAAATAAACAGTAGAGTTTTCTATTGTCAAGATCCTCAAACAAAGTCCGGTCGTGATAATGGAAATCTGATCTTATTTTTCACTCTGGTAGATCTGGTTGTCGTTTTGGCAAGGAATTCTCAGTGAAATAGACTTGCTAAAATTGTCAGATTATAATGTAGGTTTTCTGCCCCTGCTTTTCCAGGCTGTTGGCACAAACGCCCAATCGACGCAATTGTTATTCGCGCCTCAAAGTATCAGCCAATCTTATTTGAAGGTTTAAATTTATGGCAACTTTATGATGAAATATTTTGCATGACTCAACTAGTGCAAAATTTCAAAATTGGGCTGTAAACATCCGATTATTACTTGGTCAAGTTACATCTCTCACACTTCAACATGTCCTCCCAGATTGGGGAATATCTAAATTGTCTATCCCATGTAATTCAACCGTCGTTATCAGACTATGACTCGGCGCAATTCGGCCGTCTTGTCTGGACATTTTGTGGTTTATCCGCACCTCCAATATGCAAATCTATTATTCTGTAGAATTGTAAAGGATTATTCCCATCTTGTGCAAACACCATCATTAGCCTTTCACTTTGGATCAAATGTGGGACCGTCACGTTTTTTGTGATCCAATGAGTCCCTCAGGATGGACCAGCAAATTTAAATGAATTGAAGTGTGAAAGTTATGTAAACATTGACACCCCACCCCCCTCTTCCACCCCCACCCCCCCCTGTCAAGAGAACTGTCGGTAACACAAGGCTGTCAAATATAACAAAGACAGTGCGCCCGAGAATTATGACTTAGTTCCAACGCACGTACTTAATAATTGCAGACGACAAAGTGCACGAAAGTGTGAAATATTAAATGATTTGTGTTTAACAGTTTCAATGGATCAATAATTCAAAACAAAAACAATTTTTGTTTTAAAAAAAAATAAAAACTCCAATCAACACTAACGAAGTGTAACGATACCCAATTTGGGACAAATCGCCGACCATCGTCAAATCTGTCTACCACTATTTGATTCAACCTAATCAAGTTCTAGATCACTGGTAGTCACTCATACAGTAAAATCTGGGTAAAGGCTGTCTTTAGACTAGTAAATTATGTCATTACTGAAAATTATTCTTAGTATTCCCCCCCCCCCCCCTCTCCCCGGAGCGCTAATATTACAAGAAGATGCTACGGACCCCAGCCAATGAACAAAACACCATAGAATGAAGGCCATTGCCAGCATTTAGCATGCCCTAAGAGAAGACAAAGTTGAGGTTGAGCATTGGGCTCAGTCTCGTCAATATAAAGAACCATATAATGAAAATGAAAGTAGAAAACAACCAAAGCCGTACGGTACGTTTAATTAAAAAAAACAAAAAAACAACAACAACAAATCCAACTATAAGCGAAACGTGGCATTTTTGGCCAATATGGCGGCCTCGTGTCTACTGTCTCTAGCTTGGACCGCCATAAATATTATCATTACTAGAATAGCCTTGTAAGATGAATACGATTGAAGCGATAACCCTACCTGTACCACGGTGCTCGGAGAAGTTTCTAAATGGCGTCGATGAAGACGTTCGTTCAACATGATCAAAGGATATTTCATATCGGGAATTCGGTATGACGATCAAAATATTTTTAGATCGGAAATATCCATTGACGGCAATCATTAATAGCGGTGTTCTGATGTTAACTGCGTGTTTAGTCAGGGGCGAGCCGATGGACCTCTGGTTTGGATGCGAAGGCACAGGGGCACCAGTGTCCCACTGAAGAAAAACAAACACACAATCGTTAAACATACCGTTACTTTAAAAGAAAAAAAATTGTAAAACAGCGGAAGCTGCAAAATATTACTCTATTAAAAACAATAGAATTTTTTTTTTTTCCCTTAACCAGCGGCACTTGGGCTTTCAGCCCTTCGGCCCAATGACATGTCATTGCGAGGCTGGGGAACCTGAGGACTTTCCTTCCAACCCGGTCAGGAGCTTCGCTCCTTCCCATCCACAGGGGGTTTATCACAGGAGCCGTTCAGGCTATTCAGTTAAATTTCTTCAAACGCTGACGCCCGGGTTTGAACCATGAACACCTGGTCGCCAGTACAACGCCGAAGCCATTACACCAGCGCGGCTCCCAAAAACAATAGAATAATACTTCCCAGCTTTCAATTGCGGCACTCCAGACCTTTCACACAGTTAAGATATTCCATTAATAGTTCGATGTGTGTTTACATTATTTTGCATACTTCTAATAAAGATGAAACATAATGTAGAAATGTATGAGCATTTTCTTTTTTCGAGCTAGTGGCTGTTGCTGAAATGGCTGAAACGATTCGGTAAATATTAGAAGAGAATGGACTGTTACTGTTGAATTCAGGAGAAAACTGGTATGGCAATTAATTAAATATGCCAGGCAAGTGAATTTCAAAGTCGAATATTTTCATTACGTCCACGAGCAATCTTTTTTTTTTTTTTTTACACGTGATCTTTTGATGGTAAACCATAATGCTGTATTACATTTCACACATAATTTGAATAACGCCTTAATAATCAGTTACTGTGAGCTACATGTGAACTGCATTAAATTAGAAACTGCAATAAGAGACAGTGATCAAACAAACATGCAGTATGTCACGAGATATATTTGGGGTGACCCCTTCTCGATCTCTCTTTCACTCCTGCAGTACTCATTTTAAATTTTACTGACTAATAGCATGCTTTTCCATGGTCAGCACTTTTTTCTTTCTCTCCTTTGTAGCAGATATTTTGCATTTTCATACTTACACTCCTTTTAGTAATAATTCATCTTGTCTGTTTACCTGCGCATCCCTGCTGAGATATTAGACAGGTGACTGATTAACACTAAAATCGCCCCAGCGTATTTGTTAAAGCGCTGATAAGGCAAGAGTGCGTTTGTTGTCAAGGTGGTAAAGAGATGGGTTTTGCGTGCTCAAGCAACATATAACGAGATTATATGTCTGTGAGACACATTTTGAACAAACATAAATGACATAATCGTTTCCTGTCCGACTGTCACGAAGACATTACTTTATATGAAAGCAATAAGTTGTTATTTCTGACACACATTGTCGTATGAAGTTACAGATGCGTTGGTGACTTTGCTGCCAGGCTATCAGACATTTTATTACCATAAATGGGAGAGGTGACCTCTGCATCATGCACATAATTTTTCCATATTGGGAATAATTTTAAATTTCCCCACACGACGCGCATGTTTGAAAACGATTGGCGCTTTCTTAGTTAGCTTCGTAACAAACCAAATGCGTGGGCAGACTTGCAATATAATCTGCCAATTTTTGCAAGTCTAGTTCACTGTGAGAAATCGCTTGCCAAGACTACAACCAGACCTTGCCAGAAGTTAGAATCCAGACGGGCCTTTTATTGGAGTATTTTGGAACGACTTACACAGCCCAGGAAAGCTCTATCATTTTAATAAGGAAACCGAGATCTGAGGACACCGAAACACATAGAGGGAATCTGTTATTACATTAACGACACCGAAGAACACGTGTAAGAGGCCGATTCAACTGCCTTTATTCATCTGAGCAAAGATATTGTGAGCCAGGATTGGCGTAAGTTGTGCATTTTACCATTACTAATATGTGAACTAATATGTATATATTGCCATGTGAATATTAATATGTGACAATCGCTAATGGATGTCCAAGTCATTTGAGGCTGGCAACCTCAGCGTATAGAATGATTTCATGAACGACCACTGCAAGAGCTGGTGACTGCTTTATTGCTAATTTTTTACAGAGAACTAAAAGCATACTTAGTCCCAAGTTCCATTTGGAGCAGGGGGGGGGGGGGTGAAAAAAATGATGTACATTCTAAATATAAGATTTACATTTTTTCAAACCTAAAATTAATGAAAGTTTCAAACTGTTCAACAAGTGTAAATATAAATGAAGACATATTCAATTTATATTGTGAACACTTTTCAATCAGTGGAGATGTAAATGTAAACATATTCTATCTGTACTATTAACCTTTTCATTTAAATGTAAAATAAAGATAAAACTATTCAAGGTAAAGAAAGTTTTCTCTCGAGGGATTAAGATTAATTCTCATCGAGGGTAAATTCTGAGGTAGATGGGATGGTGGAATAGAGAGAAGGGGACCCATAACTATCGGTTGGAAAACACAATACTCAAGAGAGCATTTCATTTCTATTTTCGTTTCCATAGTTGTTAGTGGTTGTCGTAAATTTATTTTGAGAGAAAAGAGTCGTAGAAATAGTGGTCCGGTTTAGAGTGGAAAATGATGATGGAAAGCTCAGTGATAGAAAATGTAGAGATTAAATAGTTGCTTCACAGCGTGCTGGAGGAGAGTAAAGACAGACTTATTTATGACAAATCGCTTCTCTCAATCTTCTCTTCCGCTCTCCTGGTCAAACAATTATTTGCCAGTTTTCCAGACTCGCTTCTGCGCGCACACCGATTTGGTGTTTTTCACACACACAGACGATGTAGATACAAACTATATTAAACGAATAGGGGAAAAGTTGGGTTGTGGGTATATCCAACACACAGAACTAAATGAGTTTATGTGATTTTATTCACTTTAAACATCAATCACTAACAAATATCAGGTATTACATAAATTATCATAAGTACACAAATGCAAATAACAAATTTGGGAGGGGTGAAGAAGATTGGTATCGACTAAACCCTTCCCGCTTATTAGACAAAGACAAACCCAGTCCAGAGATAGATAATATCAGGAACGTAGGTACGTTAACCTAACAGTGAAGTTAATTACTCTGAAAGAGGTGTTACAAAGTTAGGTATAGGTGATAGAAAAAAAAACCTGTTCTTCCCAGCTGTTCTTCCCTTTACTAAGCAAATGGAAAGGAGGGGGGTTTTAAACACAGCTAACCAATTATCATCTCCCCCTTAAAGGAACAATGCAGGGAATACAGAAAAATTATATTACTAGGCAAGAAAGTTAACAACAGGTTTACAAAAGAAAACGATTAAATTTCCTGTCATTCATACACACGCGTGAGGATCCACACTCATATACTCACACTTACCGAATGCAGCCTCAGACGATCCATAAAAGTATATAAAAACAGCAAGTACTCTTTCGACATATGAACTGTCTAGTCCTTCGATGTCCCGCCCCAGATGTTTGCGAGGGTTTGTTGGTAACAAATATTCTCACTTATCGCAAGACTTGAAGACTAAGAGTTCTCGTGTTTTTATTATATATATATATAAGGAGTCTATGGGATGGCACTAACCCAGTTCGGCACAGGGGTGAAAATGAAGTGGTCTCTTTTAATCCTCCGCTATGGTAAAATTCCTTCAATGCGTGATGATAGTTTTATTAAATCCAATTGAGGAAAAAACTAGGCTCATTCACAGTCAGGAAAAATATGTACTCTCTCACAGTAAACAGTAAATATGATATCGCTACTGGCGCTGTTCATCTTCCAGTTTATCTTACAGATTTAATTTGATGATAATAATCAAATGATCTTGGGTAGGCTTTCTTTCATGTAATTATGTTAGCTAGGCCGTACCGGACCACCACAAGATTTACTTTAAAAAAATGTCTCATCAAACTGTCTGGAAGTTTAAGAACCGAGTATGGAAACTCTGAAAGATTTCGTTATTGCTGGGATTGCAAAAGGTGATCAATCTAGAGAAAAAGATAGAAAACCCATAACAACATAATCATACTTTAAAAAATCAAATAATCTTCTAAGCGCGCGATAAATTTCCCGTTAAGCCTATAATACACTCGAGTATTTAATTATGTATTTAATAAACACTGCGCGAGTTCTAGTGGTTAAAAACACACATCTATAAAACTAGGACTTAACTGAATTTATTAATTATAAATTCCTTCGCGACTTTAAAAGTTAATTTAAGCATCTATTATCTTTTGAAATAATATAATAGATAGATCATTATATTTACAACTGGAACTATTGAGACGGTTTAATTTAATAGGTTTAAATTAACACAAAATCCAATGAAATATAATGAATGAACTAGACCACTGATCACTTTACACAATATATATATATTACCGCTTTGCACAGAGATAGAATTCACTGCAAATATAAATGAAAATCCATGGGATAATCTAGCAAGATTTCAAATATCGCTAGTGCTTCTATCAAGTTCTGGCCAGCGAATGATAACGTGTCTAGTCTTCATGGTCTATTTAGCTAAAATGGAATGTAAGTTGAGTGGGACATGATAAACTTGACAGCTTATTTGATCTCACGAACTTTTGGGGATCTGACCGCCAAATCAAGAGAAGAAGCCGCCCCCTGGTCTTCGTATCTCCGTTCGCTGCTGCCCGTTTCGGCTTTCCCCCGTTCGCTCGATTGCGATTGACACCGAGACGCGAAATTGCGGCAAGCAACTGCGTCTCGTATCAGGGACCACTACTGTCTTTGATAACGCCGATAGTCTCCCCTGAAATCCCTCAGTCTGTCTCTTTGATCTCGTGCCGCCTACTAAATGAGTCCCGGTGGAATGAGTTCTGGCAAACGAAAAGTTACAACAAATGTTCAGGGGTTCTATTGTTATGAAAAGCTAAAGGTCCCTTTAAATCATCCATCATATCAGGGAAAATTCACTTGTCAAACTAGACGTACGTCACAGTGGTACCAGTTGAGGGTACTATCTCTGGAACAAGAAGGGAACAGTGGCCTGAGCTTTAAGACGAGGGACCAACTTTGTAGACACTCCCTGACACTTCTGGGAACGTGCTACGCCCTACATCCTTGACCAGCGACGAGCGTTATCAGTGACCTACCTATCTACACTGAACCAAACCATCAGCAGCAGCAGAACCTACCAGTTGCAGATAAGTGAAACCTATAAGCTGCCACGCGAACTCTTTTATAAACTTTCATCCCATCACAACAGTGGTGACCACTTTCTGTTAAATCATTATTCAAATTTTCTAAAACCTTGTTAAACCTAAATGATTATTACATTTGTTATTTGTAATTATACAAATTTGACTTCGAATTAATCATTTTAAATGTACTGCTTGTTTGTCTCAGTCAATTTACTAAATTGTCAATTTACTTAAACAGAGCTATACATTAATAATAAGGGTTCCACTGAGTAAATCAGAGTGGAGACTTGACGAGCTGAAATTAATAATTGCTTGGTTCTTCGTAAAAGGCGGCGGACCGATATAAAGTTAATTATTGCCCCGCCAATGCAGCATTGTTCTTGACTTCGGAAATATCTCCTTTGAGATAAACGCGCCATTATCCTTCTATCTACCACTCTACCAAGAGTAATCTTGTGCGAAGGTAGACACACCTGAAGGCCCATGTTAGATATTCTTGAGTTTTGGCCCAGTTGGACCACTACTCCAAAGCAGGGGAGGCTATCCGTGACACAGTATCCGAAACTCATTTACATTAAGAAATATGAGACTCAGTGTGCAAGCAATAGAAATGTGGTCATTCTCCCCAACAATTGTTACAATTCATATGTTCAAATAATCTTAATCTCTCATCGTCAAATCTTTTTGTGACAATGAGAATTATTTTTCTAAACATTGCCAGTACCTGTGGCAACTGAAGAACAAGTTAAAATTAGTAAAAGAAAAACATTTCTACGTATTTAATTACACAGGTTCGTCTGGATGCGTTAGCAACATGATCAATTAACCATGCTTCCGCCAAAGACTTGGATCAAGCAGATCTGATCCAGCAATATGCAGCTATTAAATGTAGGAAGATTTTTCCTGCTCATATATATCATGAGGGCACCAAAAAATAGTTCGGCGACTGAGCTCCTAGAGACGGCCACTGTTTTTAAAATACGTTTCTAAGACGTCGTGGGAATTAAATAAATAAATAAATAACTTCGGACACATTTTTATTACATTCACAACTACCAAATTCCAGGGGCGGACTGACATTGATCTGGGTAATAAGATACACTGGTCTCTAGCAGCTACATAGAGGCTAGGGTAGAGTGGGCCACCTAATGCTGTGGGCCCTCGGGAACTGCATGAATGCACGACTGTTCAGTCCGCCCTTGCCACATTCTCATTACCCCATTAACATTACCGAGATCATCACATCTACCACAGTTATTACACTCACCTCACCATCACCAATCACTGCCACCACTTCACTATTACTATAGTCCTTATCACCATAAACACTTTTACTGAGATCATCCTTGTGTGATCTAAGGGAGAAGATCGGAGCTCTGATGAAGTTGTCCGTGTGCAGTGAAGACAGTTCTCAAAACCAAACCAAACCAGAGCTAAACGTCGTAGCATGTCCGTTTTCTGAAGACAGAAATGAAAAGAGAAGAAGACATGTAAAGATCTTGAGCGGATGACACAGGACAGGAAGACCTTGCACAAATTTGTCGAAGATCTATGCTCCTTTTGGAGCCGAAAGGTGATAATGGTGATGTATTAAATACATTTTTATACAGGTCTACCGTATACTGATATAGTGTTGAGCATCATATAAAAAAGGGTTCCACTTAATTTAGAGATATGAATGTTGATTGTTCCTATTAAAACCTACTGTATGTATGGGGTCGACTTATACGTGAGTATAGGCCTAAACCAGAATTGTTAGCTAAGAATCTAAGGTCAGCTTAAACAAAGTCGACCTATTTAAGCAATTTACGGTAAATTCCATAAAAACCGCGGTAGCATAGTGGTTAGTGCACTGGCTTCCTAGCTCAGTGGTCTGTGGTTCGATCCCCAGATGTGGTGGGACTATTTTAGGCCGCAAACGGCTCCTGGGTCGACCCAGCCCCAATTGGGTACCAGAGCAACTCTGGGAAGGTTAAGGCGGCCGGCGTGATGCTGAGCACATCACCCCTAGTGTGCCGATGGTCAAGAAAATATGGGCATAACACCATATTCCCAATATGCCTCAATGGGCGTGTAACGGGATCCCTCCCCCCATAAAAACATTAATAAAAATGATAGGGTCCGTAAATAGAAAACGCCGCTGTAACACCGGTAAATCCCAGCGAGAAATATGCTGCCATTGGTAATTCCCAATTAATTTTTGAATTTGGTTTACGGATGTTCCCACACATAATTACAAAATGCGCGGTATAGAGCAGGGCTTCTTAACTTGTGGTCCACGCACCCCGTGAATGGATTGTTGAGGGTCCACGTACGGAACCTTGAATTTGAAATGTAAAAATTCTAATTATGCGTTGATGTACATTTTTTTTGCTACGATGGGGGCCTCCAGCTTTCATCTGACAATCTGTTTTTTTTTTTTTTAAAGGAAATGGGAGGAGAGCGGGCTAGCATCAGATGATCCTTTGTCTTCGCTCATCCACCACTTTGGTCTACCCTGTTCAACCTACTTGTCGGTTATAATTACGGTATTCGTGCTAAGATCCTCCTCGTGTGATCTAAGGGAGAAGATCGGAGCTCTGATGGCCTTGTCCGTGTGCAATGAAGATGGTTCTTAAAAACCAAAAACCAAATTATGGTATTTAGTTAGTGTCATTTTAGTTTCATGTTTGTGGTAATTTGAAATACATATCGTTATCTGCAATTGATTGCTGGTGGCATTGGCAGATCCCAGGGGGTGGGACTTCAATAAAAGTAATCATTAGGTCAGGCGACGGAGGCATTAAATCATGTCTGGTACTGTACAATGGTAAGTATCCTAACGGCCACAAGCGTGGAGTTTGCAAGTAATTCTGCCTGGCGGGACAATGAAAGGCAATAAAGGGAACCGCCAAATGAGACAAAAGATGGCACCAGGAAGGCGACTTCACTCGAGCTGCAATAATAGAGGACTTTATGACAAGAGGGGGATAATTTCTGTATCGGGTGGCAAATTCAAGATAAAAAAATGTTATGCTATAATAAAAAATATGTATGAATTTTTTATCAAATGTTGTCTCTTTGTAGTTGTACATTACTTTTATGTAATTATGTTATAAATAGTTAAATTTATGTGTATACAAGTGAATATTTTTGAGTTACTGTAAAAGAAAAAGAAAAACTATAAAAACAAAATTTTTTTTCAGAATTCGATATATTTTTTATTTGTCTAAAAATATGTGCAAATAAGAAAAAAAAAGGTGGTAGGGGGAAGGGGGGGGGGAGAGGAGAGAAGTCTTATCCTTCTGATGTATCGCTCCTCCCTTTGACAATTTCTAGATCCGCCAGTGGCTGGTGGCGGCAGTTCATATTAAAATTTGTGTTCTTACTTTTCTTGTTTTGGCAGTTTTCGAGTCTCGTGTTGTTTGTAATACTTTATTGTTTATCCTCGTGTTGTTTGTAATACTTTATTGTTTATCCTCGTGTTGTTTGTAATACTTTATTGTACTTTATTGTTTATCCTCGTGTTGTTTGTAATACTTTATTGTTTATCCTCGTGTTGTTTGTAATACTTTATTGTTTATCCTCGTGTTGTTTGTAATACTTTATTGTTTATCCTCGTGTTGTTTGTAATACTTTATTGTTTATCCTCGTGTTGTTTGTAATACTTTATTGTTTATCCTCGTGTTTATTTGTAATACTTTATTGTTTATCCTCGTGTTGTTTGTAATACTTTATTGTTTATCCTCGTGTTGTTTGTAATACTTTATTGTTTATCCTCGTGTTGTTTGTAATACTTTATTGTTTATCCTCGTGTTGTTTGTAATACTTTATTGTTTATCCTCGTGTTGTTTGTAATACTTTATTGTTTATCCTCGTGTTGTTTGTAATTACTCGTGTTGTTTGTAATACTTTATTGTTTATCCTCGTGTTGTTTGTAATACTTTATTGTTTATCCTCGTGTTGTTTGTAATACTTTATTGTTTATCCTCGTGTTGTTTGTAATACTTTATTGTTTATCTTCCTGTTTTTAAATAAATGTGTGGTTTTTAAATGGTGTGTTTATTTTTATTTATTAATTATTAGCGCGTTTTGACTTTTTCTTTCATTTGTTTTCCTTAAATAATATTACTCTTATTATTATTACTATTAATATTGTCACAGTTATTACGCGTACGTGTAGAGAGACTATAGAATCCTTAACCAGTGTACATGGGGAAGGGTATCACCAGAATAGGAGGATTTTAATGCACCTCGAATTCTGTGTATCGGAGATCGGACAATCAAATATTGTTTGATTGACTGATTGATTAGACAATCAAAGAGGTTCATGGCACAAACGTTAATAAGCTGCCAGTTTTAAGATCGTATTAAGATCGGTGCAAGGAAGGGGCGGTTCACCCAAGGTGAGAGAGTTATTCCTTCTGACACTATTTGCATATCTAGTATCAAGCAACATAGAGGCTCATAACAGCCCCATTGGCACATCTGCACCATTTGCTTAAATACTAAACGGGGAACCACTGTAAAATTTGTTAAATAAAAAGGACAACGTAGTCCCATAGCAGATACTGCCGTAGTGAGAGTGAAGTGTTAGAGACTTCCCTATACCAGGTCCATTTTCGAGAGCAGAGTCAGGTACGAATTTACATTAGGGTATACTGGAGCGTGACGTCACCGTGTTGTCGAATCTGGTACCTTAGCCGCGACAGACCAGCGCTCTAATCACTCGGTGGTGGGGGAATGACAAGGAGGGGAGGGAGAGAACAGAAAGATGGTGTGGTCAGTTTGACTAATGAACGATACAACAGCAACACGGACGATTCGATGAGCTACTCACGTGACTAGGAATCACTGTAGACAGAAGAAACCTGCTTTAGAATAGACAGACCTAGAGAACTACACGTTGTAATAAAGAAGTATATAACAAGAACAATAAATAAATTAGCATGTAATGATTGGTGACTGTATCAATAAATACCATTTAGCTCCCCAAGGAGCATAGGCATTCAACAAACACATGTCAAGTCGTCACGTGCCATCAGCTCGTTCTTTCCATGTTTTCCGCATCATTTTCACTTCTGTCCCCAGTTCTCTTCTCCGTGTGTTTTTGATCGAATTCTCTTACCCTGTGGATTCCAGAACAAGGACTGCCTTGTAATGCTATCAACAGGTTTCCTCAATGTGTGTACTATCCATCGCCAGTGTCGTCGTCTCATCTCTTGTTCCACTGGCACTTGTCTGGTTCTTGTCATCAGTACCACATTTGTGATTTTTGTCATACCATTTCAATCCTTATATTCTATGCAAGCACCCGTTTATGAAAGTCTGTAGCTTTTTGGTTGTTATTTTTGTTGTTTTGGTGAGAGTATGGCGAGAAAGTAAAAGTCTAGTGAGGTTCTCGTAAACATACTGATATGGTCAAACTAATTGTGAATTTCCGTAATTCTAAACATACTAGTCTTTCTCATGCTCCTGCCCCTTATTAACAACACGACAGGTATGAGCAGTGGCCTACCGTGGGTCATTTGCGCCTGTGGCAGGCCAGGAAAAATGCGCCCCGGTGACCGCCAGATAAAATACATGCCCATTTTGTAGAAACATCCAGAAAAAGTTTAAACGACTATATTAAGTATGTCGTAAATTTAGAATTATATTAAGAACTACAGTATGAAGTGTTGGGAAATATGAAATTTAAGAATAAATTTAAAACAAAAGAAAAGAAATGAACCGTACATTTTTTATACGCTTGTTATTAACAGCTAAAACAGTACATTGCAAATTTCTATATTTCTACTACAGACTGATCTTTCGCACCTTCATTCCTGCAACTGATAGATTATATTGATTATATGAACAAAATGAATGTTCTCAAGAGTTTCTCTTTCAATTCTAAGAAGCGCCAGATTACGCAGACGCTCCTGTCCCATAGAAGTTCGTAAATACGATTAAAAAAATAGCTTTAGTTTGCTATAAGTACGCTCACATCTGGCTACAGAAGGAGAAGTCGTAGTGTCACAAAATGACTTTTGGGTCGTTCTCTTGTTCACTACTGCCGTATCCTGGACATTTGTTGTATTGATTATTTAAGTGTTTCGGTGACCGGCACCCTCTTTCTTTCTCTGCACTATAGCAGATATGTTGTATTTTCAACTCCTTTCAGTATATTTTGTCTCGCCTGTTTACCCGACAATCCCTGCTGAAGATAGTAGACATGTGATGCAATATTGAAACGACAGGCATATTCTCGTGTACTAAACCTTAGCTGCTACCGATTAACACGAAAATCGCCAGCGTTTTTGTCTAATTGCTGAGAAGGCAAGGTGCGCGACAGATAAGAGATTACTTGTCTGGGTGACACATTCAGGACCGACAAGAATGACTTAATCGCTTCCTGTCCGACTTGTTATGACAAGATTACTTTAGATAGTAATAATTTGTTACACCTGAAACACATTGTCGTATGAGTTCGCCTGCCAGGCAAGCGGATGTTTTCATACCATATATGGGAGAGGTGACCTCTACATCCAGAGTCATAGAGGGAATTATCTTATGAAAGTAACGACCCCCAAGAACAAGTGTAAGACGCCTAATCAAGTGCCTCAATCCATTCATCTGAGCAAAAAGTCTGTGAGCCAGGATTGGCTTATTGGTGGTACCAGGAGAGTACTAATCTCTGGAACAAAGTGAAGGTAGAAGTGGGCTGACGTAGAAATGCGGGACCAGCTTGGCAGTTACTCCTTGACATTTCTGGAAACGTGCAGCCCCTTTAATCTTGACAAGAGATGCGAGAAATCCAGTGACCTATCTGCACAGAACCAACCCATCACTGGGAGCAGAAAATGCCATTGGAAGTTAAGCAGCCCTATAAGTTATCAAGTGACCTCCTTACAACTAACTTCCCACCACAACCGTGATGAAAACTTTTTGCTTATAATTCATTATTCAAATTTTATAACACCTTGTTAAACTTAAACGATTATTAAATCTGTTATTTGTAATTATACAAATTTAACTTCGATTCAGTCATTTTAAATGTACTGCATGTTTGTCTCAGTCAATTTACTAAACACACTCTAAACAAAGTTATACCAGAATAATAATAATTCCACAGAGTAAATCAGAGGTAGGTGTTTGACGAGCTGAAAATAATAAGTGCTTAATCCTTCACAAAAGTTGTTGGCAGATTATAGAATTAACGTGCTCAGCCAATGCAGCATTGTTTTCGCTTTTCTGAATATCTTATGAAAACTCCCTTGGGATAGAAGCATCATTACTGTTCTATCTACATCTCTGCCAAGAGTAATCTTGTGCAAAGGAAGACACCTTTGACGACCCACTTTAGATAATCTTGAGTTTTGGCCACTGCTGGCTACTGTGGTTACTGTGAAGCAGGGGAGGCAACCCGTGACACGCAGTATGTTAAGAGGAAACAAATGTTCGCAGAGAAATGACTTGACGTTTTTACGTCCCTTCCGGTGGTGCTCAGGGCGGCCGCTGTAGTGGGTTTGATGGTATTGTATGATGGTGATGGTACTAAGTGTGATGCATGAGGTCAGCTGTGAAGGCTCCTGAGATAAAATGTAGCTGTGAATTTTCAGAAGGCCCTTCTTGCTACCACTACGACCTCACACCTATCTTTTTTTTACTAATGAATGTGGCTACGTTAAATGTCTAGGGTAATGATATGTAATGTGTTGTGGTAGTTTACATACACACACACAGATATTTACTAAGTCTAATAATATTAATAAAATGTTATAATACACTGAACTAACTCAAGTGTGTAAAATTTGGATAGTAATTTTCTTACATTTATTTGTTCTGGACCAAGGTTTTATTTTGGCCAGAACATATGAAAGGTTTAGTAATTATGAAAGAAATGCATGAATATTACATAATAAATGCAAGGTGTGTACATATATATGTTACTAGACTAGTTAATATTATTACTGTTTATAGTATTAATCTATTTTGGGAGAACATTTAATGGATGTGCTGTTGGGGTGGCCTCATCACTCCCTGTCTAAGGTGACTACACATTGTCCAGTTATTTGATGGAATTTTTATGGGTGTGTTAGCAAATAAGTTGAGTTGGTGAATTCTCAGCAGACCAGACGCTCACGTAACTTGAAGGTGTAGCTCTGGTGCTGAGATCTGGTGGCCCCACCTCTCCGTGCTTGGGGGC
Source organism: Oreohelix idahoensis (assembly GCA_024509875.1). NCBI lineage: Eukaryota > Metazoa > Mollusca > Gastropoda > Stylommatophora > Oreohelicidae > Oreohelix > Oreohelix idahoensis. Next base: position 217,607 of record JAMPIV010019524.1, on the reverse strand, counting down.
AATATCAGAAGTCTGGTGGCCCCACCTCTCCGTGCTTGGGGGCATATCAGAAGTATGGTGGCCCCACCTCTCCGTGCTTGGGGGCTATAAGAGGCTGCTCTGACAAAATGTTACTGCACGGGTCCACTCTGGTAAAATTCAACAACTCATTTGACACCGCATTGGTGCCAACTGAAACTCACAGCTCTGCAATCAAAATATTAGTTATGTGTCAGAATTCCATCCTCTAACCATTTCTGGACACAACACTACACAACAACAACACCATATAGACGGGTCAGATCTTTCTGACCAAACAACACATCTTATCAAGTTGGTTTCACATAGGATAAGTTCTCCCAGACTACATATTCTGAAATATGTTCATTAGTTTCCTGCCATAGAATAGGATAGGTGATATGTTTCACTGATCTCAACACTTGATCTATCCTTCATAATCCTTGCTGGAGTTTATGTATTTTATTTGTCTCTAGACCCTGAACTGGGGCGGGGGGTCTAGAGCGAACCCTTACTTGTTGTAAGGAACAGATTATGCTATTGCAGTATCAAATCATTCGAACCTTAAACAAATATTAAAATGTACAAAGAAATAATTTCAGTCTTACCAGAAATATGAATACAGTACACAGTTAAATAAATGCTAGCAAAACTCAGCTGAGCTGCTGGCTTTATGATGGCGTCCCTCTAATTACTACAATAGCTTCTGGGAATTACACCACTTAATAATTCACTGTGTCTACTAGGACAACTTATACTGAATGGCACAAAATGCGCGTCTGAGCGCCGATAATATCTTCATCTAGGGCCAATCACTGCCTTTTCTTTTTCAAATTCAAATATCCTACCAATAAGTCATTTCAGTCATACCTCATTTTCTCTACTTGCGTTTCACAAAAAAAAAAAACACACTTGTTTTTTTAACCAACCCTGCCTTCCCCTACACAATTCTGCCTTTAAAGTTATTTTTAGCCACAATTCACCATCCCACCCCGTCTCTTCATTCCAACTAGATTTTAGCACATGCGTCTTCAAGGCCACTATTTTTTGAAAATTAGTGACATGTTTTATCTCAATGCAGACACTCGCTGATATGAACAACACAGTCTTTTGTCAATATCTTTCTTATTATCTGTCCGTCTGTATAAATGAAAGCATATTATTTCACTGCTCAAGATGGGCCATCCGGCCAGCTAGGTTTTATATTCCTAACATTATTATTAAGAAAAGTTACTTTTCAAATATTTTCTAGAATCTTCTGGAATGCGTTCATCACTGCATTCGAATAAACGGACTAAGTTATCGCAAAAGGGTCCAAGAAATGACTGTGGCGTATAATGTCCAAGGTCCCTTTTGTCGATTTCTTTACTTTATGTCAACTTGGGGAACGTGACTTTTTTCCTCCTTTCCCCACCAATTTGCGTCCTTTTAGCCTCGCTAGTTTCAAGCACGCGTTCAGTCAGATTTTTCCTTTTGATCTCCGTTCCGTTTTGCCTTCAAGTCTAACAATTTAATTTCCATGGCGGGTGATGACCCGCGGCGTGGGCGATCATGTATTCTAGCAGCTTACGCATTAGTTTTTATCCTTACGTTGTATCATTGGAGATATTTTAACGTTGTATCACGGTTAATTTTGTGACACATCTCCCCACTTGAAAACATGCCTACGGCAAGTTCTAAAACCAGTGATACACATAGATAAAATCTCTCCTTACGCCTGCCATTACTCTAATTTTGATCACAGGGGTGCCGACTGAGGAAATCTGCACCGACATTCAATTTGCCTGGGATATATTGGATACTAAACTGATAAGGTTGAAGCAATAAAGACCACCTCAGCAATCTTGCGTTTTCATGCTTAGCCTGAGATAAGAATACGAGAGGCTGATGATCCGTCTCGACCACAAAAGTCCTACCATACAGATAGATTTGAAACTTCTTTATGGCCCAGATTAACGCTAAACATTCTTTTTCGCTTGTGGAGTATCCTTGTTCCGCCTTATTCAATTTGCGGCTTGCATAAGCGATTGGTTTCAGTTCCCCATCAGGTGAAGATGATCTTTGCAACAAAGCTGCTCCGAGTCCTACGTTACTGGCATCGGTTCTTAAGACAAAGTCATGTGTCAAATCAGGTAGTTTGAGAATAGGCTTGCTAGTGAGTTTTTCCTTTAAGTCTTGGAACGCTAATTCACTTTGCGCAGTCCAATTAATTTTATCTGGAAGTCCCTTGCGAGTCAGATCAGTCAGAGGAGCACAAATAGAGTTAAAATCTTTGATATATTTTTGATAAAATCCGCATAATGACACGAATGATCGCAAATCCTTTTTTGTTTGTGGTCTAGGTGCTCTCTGCAGTTTTTCCAAGTTCTTGGGATCAGGGGTCATGCTACCCTGATATACCGTGTGTCCCAAGAATTCCAATTCTTTGCATCCAATGCAACATTTTGTTGGCCTAGCAGTTAAGTTCGCCTCCCTAAGCCTATTAAATAACATTTCTAGAGCTCCAATGTGTTCTTCAAATGTCTCTGTGGCGACGAGAATATCATCCATGAAATTCGTGATACATGGGTTATTCAGGGGATCCAACAATTTGCGCATCATCCTTGAAAATACACTCGGAGCATTTTTCAGTCCGAATGGTAGCATGTTGAATTCATAATGTCCATCTGAAGTGCTAAAAGCCAAATAAGGTCTCACTTCAGGCTTCACTGGGATCTGGTAATAGCCTTTACTAAGATCCACCTTTGAAAAGTATTTTGCCTTTTTCAGTCTGGCAAATAACTGTTTTGTGTCTGGTAATGGATCCACTTGTCCTTCTGTGACAGCATTCAGTTTCCTGTAATCTATGCACAGTCTGTGTTCCCCAGACGGTTTTCTCAACAAAACGACACTAGAACTAAAAGATGATTCACTGTGCGAAATAATCCCCTCCTTCAACAAATAATCTATTTCTTCCTTCAATGCCTTCTCCTTCGCGAACGGAATAGAATAGGCTCTCATACAGATTGGGTTTGAGTCTACCAGTTTCATGTCATACTGTAGCAAATTTGTATGGCCTGGTTTATGTTAATACATCTGTATGTTCCTCCAGAACCTGTTGAACTCTCTCCCTCTGGTTTTTAGTCAGGTGCTTACTGACTTTTACCTGTGCTGCTGTTTCACAAGGATGTAATGGGTATTCATGTGAGGTGAGTGGTTCCTTTTGCATTTGAGTTGCGATAGCTAAGGTCAGTAAGGGGGTGCTTTCCTGGAGTGGTCTGTCCAGATACTTCTTTAACAGGTTTACATGATAAACTTTCTCCTTCCCCTTTTTGTCAATTTTATAGTTTGTTATAGACATCTTCTCTAGAACCGTATATGGACCTTGCCATCCAATTTGTAATTCCTTCTGGCTACCGGGTAGTAGAAGCAGCACCTTCTCTCCCACTGCCAGTTCTCTGTCCTTTGCCTTCCTATTAAAATATGCTGCATGTTTCTTCCTGGCTTGTTTCAAATTATCATTTGCCAGTTTCCATCCAGCTTTCAAACGAGTGGTCAGTTCGTTCACGTATTGATAAGATGAGGTAACAGTCTCTTCCGCCTTCTCATCTGTCCAGGTCCTTAATAGCTACATCTGGATTTTTAATTTATCATACGTATTTTTCATGGAACCAGTCTGGTCCCGTCCATTAGAAGCACTATAGTGAGGACTTTCTTCTCCTAGAATCATCACTCACAAATCGACTTGTCATCTTATCCTGGGTAAAATTTCTTCTTTGTACTCTTCGCATAGTGGCCATGTTAATCCATTCAAGTGAAGACTGGGTGTGAAAAGGGGGCTCCCATTGCACTTTGTCTCCTTGAGTACCATAATTTTCTTTCCAGGCCTAATTTTGCCCCGTGGCGTTTCTAGGTCCTGCACATATTTTCCCTTTGTGGGTGTTCCTTTATGAAATATGCCACATGCTTCTACAAAGTTTTCAATATCGACATTTACGTCGGGCCAATAGTATTTGCGAGCAACTTTTTGGCAGATGGTACCGACTTTTACATGGTCCCCATCTTTTCCAACATGTAAGCTCCTTATTAAATTTGCCCTATATATCTTGGGAAGAACCAACTGTCCGTGACCAGTGGATCTAATTCCTGTCTTCCTATATAAGAGTTTGTTCTTCATAAAATATTCCCCCTTGCTCAGAGGTGTGTGGCATTTGGGCAATTTTTTAAAACATGGCTTGAGTGTCCTATCCTCAGCCTGCGCCTTCCTCATCTCCTCTGGATGAGCATTTATAGGTTCACCTTCTTCCTCCTTCTTCTGTGACCTGGTCTGCACTGTCGCCATGATCACAGGTCTCTCGGGATTCCCCAAGAAGACGTATCTACACCCCAATATCAGAGGGTAGATTGGTTCATCTATCACTGCTGCTCTGATTTCTCCTTCCACATAGCGAGTTTTCACCGTTATCCTTGCGATGGGAAGTGTCATGAGTGGTATGTCCTTAGTTGCCCCTTGTATTTCCACTGTTTCTGTGGTATACTGACTTGGGTCCACTAGGCTAGACTTCACAACTGAATCATAATCCAAACCTGTATCATAAAGGCACCTTATGGTGACCCCATTACAAATAACATCCTCACAAACTGGGGGGTGATAAGGTTCCTGCTGTCCCTTAGGATTAACCTTTAATCTTTGAGTCCCCGACTTCATTGCAGCAATGTTTGAAGGTTTCCTTCTACAAAATTCGGTGTTATGGTTTTCTTTCTTGCACCATTTACACCATCTTTTTCCTTGGTTAAACGGTTTTCTTTCATTGGATTTTTGGTCATTGAACTGTGAGTTTCTGTCTCGGTAGTCATTTCTTGGCCGTTCAAAGTTTGTCCTACCTTTATTTCCCTGCTCTCTATTATCAAATTTATTAAATTGCTGTGGAGCTTTAAAATTGTCTATGTGCTTCTTTTTAGCACCACTTACCTCTGCCTGGGCTGCCTGATACCTTTCAGCGATATTTAAAACCTCTCCCAACTTCTCTGCACCTTGTTCCATGAGAAATTTTCTCATGTCTAGAGCCATGGACTCTCTCAATTGCTCAATCATGATCATTTCTTTAAGACCTTGGGTCTTCCCCAGAGCAGTCCATTTCTCCAAATAGGTTTCTAGTCTGGCAGAGAATTGGTGGTATGTCTCCCCAGACAACAGTTTGGCATTTCTAAATTTCCTACGATAAAATTCCCCATTTTTTTCGTACCTCAACAACAAAGCCTGCTTTAACATGTCATAATTGTCTTGGTCTTCTCTGTTCATTCTTGCGAAGACTTCATAAGAAGTACCTCTCAGTCCCTGTGATAGCTTTAAACTCCACCTCTCTCTCTCTCTCTAACCCATATGTAGTAGCTAATAACTCAAAACGTCCTAGGTACCCCTCTATGTCATCGTCTTTTTCAACAAAATGGTCTAAATGAAACCCCATAGCTGAGTTTGAGGCTCCCAGACTGGGCGTAGCATCTGAGGCAAAAGGGCTGGCACCATTTTCAGGGGCCGGGCCTTGTAGCTCCAGCTCCCTTAGTCGTAATTCGTGCTCCCTTTGCAACCTTCTATCTTCTGCCTCCCTTTCGGCAGTCAATCTTTTATCTTCTGCCTCCCTTTGCTGTCGTTTTTCTTCTGCCTCAATCTGCAGCCTCTTAATTTCTCTATCAGCCTCAATTTGTAACCTCTTCTCTTCAGCTACCTTTCTATCTTCCCTTTCAATATATTTATCACATTCAGCCGTTACATATTGAATTAAAATCTGACCATCCATTCCCATCTCCTTTGCCGTCAGCACAGCAGCTGATCGGAATTTTGCCAGCTCCGCCATACTTTTTAAACAAATCTAGCAATGTGCAAAATAAAATTTCCAACCACTAAAGTACTTCTAATTACTCTAGTCTAAATAATTCTAATTAATTAATTAACTACCACTGGCTGTGAAGATTCACCAACTTTTATTTTCAGGGACACTTTTAATTATAAGGGACACTTTTAATTTTTATAATGTGATCCCCTAATCTAATTCTCCCCCCAGGAGATCCTAATATTATTGATAGGCTAATATTCCCGGGACAAGAGACCCTAATATATGTGATTAATTTAAATCCCGAGACCGAGCTACCCAATATATGTAGTGGGTTTGATGGTATTGTATGATGGTGATGGTACTAAGTGTGATGCATGAGGTCAGCTGTGAAGGCTCCTGAGATAAAATGTAGCTGTGAAATTTCAGAAGGCCCTTCTTGCTACCACTACGACCTCACACCTATCTTTTTTTACTAATGAATGTGGCTACGTTAAATGTCTAGGGTAATGATATGTAATGTGTTGTGGTAGTTTACATACACACACACAGATATTTACTAAGTCTAATAATATTAATAAAATGTTATAGTACACTGAACTAACTCAAGTGTGTAAAATTTGGATAGTAATTTTCTTACATTTATTTGTTCTGGACCAAGGTTTTATTTTGGCCAGAACATATGAAAGGTTTAGTAATTATGAAAGAAATGCATGAATATTACATAATAAATGCAAGGTGTGTACATATATATGTTACTAGACTAGTTAATATTATTACTGTTTATAGTATTAATCTATTTTGGGAGAACATTTAATGGATGTGCTGTTGGGGTGGCCTCATCACTCCCTGTCTAAGGTGACTACACATTGTCCAGTTATTTGATGGAATTTTTATGGGTGTGTTAGCAAATAAGTTGAGTTGGTGAATTCTCAGCAGACCAGACGCTCACGTAACTTGAAGGTGTAGCTCTGGTGCTGAGATCTGGTGGCCCCACCTCTCCGTGCTTGGGGGCAATATCAGAAGTCTGGTGGCCCCACCTCTCCGTGCTTGGGGGCAATATCAGAAGTATGGTGGCCCCACCTCTCCGTGCTTGGGGGCTATGATAGGCTGCTCTGACAAAATGTTACTGCACGGGTCCACTCTGGTAAAATTCAACAACTCATTTGACACCGCATTGGTGCCAACTGAAACTCACAGCTCTGCAATCAAAGTATTAGTTATGTGTCAGAATTCCATCCTCTAACCATTTCTGGACACAACACTACACAACAACAACACCATATAGACGGGTCAGATCTTTCTGACCAAACAACACATCTTATCAAGTTGGTTTCACATAGGATAAGTTCTCCCAGACTACATATTCTGAAATATGTTCATTAGTTTCCTGCCATAGAATAGGATAGGTGATATGTTTCACTGATCTCAACACTTGATCTATCCTTCATAATCCTTGCTGGAGTTTATGTATTTTACTTGTCTCTAGACCCTGAACTGGGGCGGGGGGTCTAGAGCGAACCCTTACTTGTTGTAAGGAACAGATTATGCTATTGCAGTATCAAATCACTCGAACCTTAAACAAATATTAAAATGTACAAAGAAATAATTTCAGTCTTACCAGAAATATGAATATAGTACACAGTTAAATAAATGCTAGCAAAACTCAGCTGAGCTGCTGGCCTTATGATGGCATCCCTCTAATTACTACAATAGCTTCTGGGAATTACACCACTTAATAATTCACTGTGTATACTAGGACAACTTATACTGAATGGCACAAAATGCGCGTCTGAGCGCCGATAATATCTTCATCTAGGGCCAATCACTGCCTTTTCTTTTTCAAATTCAAATATCCTACCAATAAGTCATTTCAGTCATACCTCATTTTCTCTACTTGCGTTTCACAAAAAAAAAAACACACTTGTTTTTTTAACCAACCCTGCCTTCCCCTACACAATTCTGCCTTTAAAGTTATTTTTAGCCACAATTCACCATCCCACCCCGTCTCTTCATTCCAACTAGATTTTAGCACCTGCGTCTTCAAGGCCACTATTTTTTGAAAATTAGTGACATGTTTTATCTCAATGCAGACACTCGCTGATATGAACAACACAGTCTTTTGTCAATATCTTTCTTATTATCTGTCCGTCTGTATAAATGAAAGCATATTATTTCACTGCTCAAGATGGGCCATCCGGCCAGCTAGGTTTTATATTCCTAACATTATTATTAAGAAAAGTTACTTTTCAAATATTTTCTAGAATCTTCTGGAATGCGTTCATCACTGCATTCGAATAAACGGACTAAGTTATCGTAAAAGGGTCCAAGAAATGACTGTGGCGTATAATATCCAAGGTCCCTTTTGTCGATTTCTTTACTTTATGTCAACTTGGGGAACGTGACTTTTTTCCTCCTTTCCCCACCAATTTGCGTCCTTTTAGCCTCACTAGTTTCAAGCACGCGTTCAGTCAGATTTTTCCTTTTGATCTCCGTTCCGTTTTGCCTTCAAGTCTAACAATTTAATTTCCATGGCGGGTGATGACCCGCGGCGTGGGCGATCATGTATTCTAGCAGCTTACGCATTAGTTTTTATCCTTACGTTGTATCATTGGAGATATTTTAACGTTGTATCACGGTTAATTTTGTGACAGCCGCCCAGCAACACCCACCATGACCCCCATTCGCAACGCCACTCGGTTTGAGAGACTTCCATTTTGGAACAAAGGGAAACACACGCACACACACATTTACACAATTAGATATTTAATTTACTTTATTTACACTAACTGGAAATGCGAAATGACACCACGATTAGATATCGAAAATCAAAATTATTATTTGGAAGGAGTGACGCTTTATATCTTAATTATTACACATCAGAGGTTGGAGGGGTACCTTCATCTCGTCTGCGCCCCATGACTTTTAGAAGCGGGATTTCAAACATCAGTGCCTTGTCTGAATATGTCAATAGTAAGATATAGACGGCGGGGCAGACAAAGACATCAACATCAGAATGAATAAGGCAAGAACAGCCTTCTTTAGCCTAAACAACATCTGGAAGTCCTCCCAATACAGCACAAGCACAAAATTAAGATTATATCAGAGCTGTGTGCTTTCTGTGCTTCTCTATGGTGCGGAATGCTGGAGAGTTACAGAGAAGGAAATGTCGAAATTGTCCTCCTTTCACACATCTTCTTCTTCTTCTTCTTCCATCCTTAGCCGCAGACCGGCAAAGCAGTCCGTGGCCAGTACGCCTAGTGGCGTCTTAGGGCAACAAGAAATTAGTTGTTGTTCCGTTACGCCTAGTGGCGTTTATTGGTACAACAAAAAAATTAATTGTTGTTTCCGTAATCAGAGTGACTGGCAAGCGGGTGATCAGCCCACTGTTTCACACAACATGCCTAAGAAAAATTCACCGAATCTTTTGGCCGAATACCATCACTAACCAAGATCTGCTTACTCGTAGCAAGCAAGAGAACATGCACACCATCATAGCTGGCAGACGCTGGAGCTGGGTTGGTCATGTCCTCAGAAGAGACCCCGATGCCATCACAAGAACAGCTATGCTTTGGACCCCTGAAGGAAAACGAAAGAGAGGCCGACCAAAAACAATCTGGCGGAGGACTGTGGAGGCTGAGATGCAGGGAATGAACCAGAGTTGGGGCACTGTACGAAGGATGGCCACCGACCGAGCAAAGTGGAATCAATTTGTTGTTGCCCTACAAGACGCCACTAGGCGTGATGGCCACTGACTGCTTTGACAGTCGGCGGCTAAGGATCAAAGAAGAAGAAGATATAGATGATTATTAGATGACCGTGTGTATTAAATGCAAATGGGAAAATTCTAAAACAAGTCATGAGTTTCACATATCGTGGTCATATACTCGTAATAACAGAAGAAAGCAGATGCGAAACAGAAATCAAGAAGAGAATAGGAATGGCCAAAGCTACGTTCAACAAAATGAGACATACTAACACAGAAACAGCTAACTCACAAATTCAAACTGAGAATCATCAAATGCTGTATCCAAGGTGTTTCAAAATTATGTATACATACTTTGAATTCATATAACTCACATATAACTTAACACAGAATTTTTCTACTTTGCATGAATAGAACAGAATAGTGTTAGATACAAATGAATCATGCCACTACATTATTACTCATAATAGAAGGTTGTGCTCATCTCAAAACGCGCACATTGAGGGACCTGAGACATCAACTTAAAACGGCACATTTTGCTATTCATTTAGTAACAATACATAATCACACTCCGTTGTGAACATACATAATGACACTCCATTGTGAATAATGCATTGTTGCAGGCTGTCGACACTTTGAACATTTTGACTTTAAATATGAAAATGCCATAATTCTATTTCAAATGATATTTGAGTTATCAGAATTCAAAGTGTCACAGATTTGCCTCCCCTGCTTTGCAGTAGTGGTCCAACAATGGCCAAAACTCAAGAATATATAATAAGGGCCTTCAAAGGTGTCTACCTTCGCACAAGATTACTCTTGGCAGAGTTGTAGATACAAGGATAATGATGGTTCTATCTCAAGGGAGTTTTCATAACATATTTCCTAAGTCAAGAACAATGCTGCATTGGCAGGGCAATTGTTAACTTATATCGGTCCGCCACCTTTTATGAAGAATTAAGCAATTATTAATTTCAGCTTGTTCAAGCCTCCACCCTGATTAATACAGTGCAATTCTTATTATTATGGTATAGCTCTGTTTAGAGTGTATTTAGTAACTTGACTGAGACAAACATGCAGTACATCCAAAATGATTAAATCCAAGTTAAATTTGTAAATTTACAAATTACGAATTTAATAACCATTTAGGTTTAACAAGGATTTAGAAAATTTGAATAATGATTTAACAGAAAAAAAAAATCATCTCTGTTGTGATGGAATGAAAGTTTATAAAGGAGGTCACCTGGCAGCTTTTATATGTTACTTTGCTGCCACTGGTAGTTTCTGCTCCTGCTCGGTTTTTGGGTCCTGCGCCGATAGGTCACTGGAGTTCTCTCGTCTCTGGTCAAGATTAAAGGTGCAGCACGTTCCAAGTAACATCAGGGAGTAACTGCAAAGCTGGTCCCACGTCTCTAAGACCCTCTGATGATGGTGTCTAGTTCTACGTCAGTCCATTTCTACCTTCACGTTGTTCAAGAGATTAGTACCCGCACTGGTACCACCAAAAACTATGGTAAAAGAATAGAAACATAATGCTCTCTTGAGTATTGCATTTTTTAACCCATAGTTATGGGTCCCCTTCTCCCTATTCCACCATCCCGCCTAACTCAGAATTTACCCTTGATGAGAATTAAGCTTAATCCCTCGAGAAAAAAACTTTCTTTACATTTAAATGAAAAGGTTAATATTTACTTTACATTTAAATGAAAAGGTTAATAGTATAGATAGAAAAGGGTGACATTCACATTGGTTGAAAAATGTTCACAATAAAGATTGAATATGTTTTCAGTTACATCTACACTGGTTGAAAAATGTTCACAATATAGGTAGAATATATTTTCATTTACATCTACACTGGTTGAAAAGCTTGAAAACTTTCATTATTTTAAAGTGAATAGGTTTACATAGACAGTTACACTGGTTTGTACTTGTAAATGTTATAATTAGAATGTACATCATTTCTTTCATCGTTCACTCCCTGCTCCATATGGAACTTGGGACTACCTATGCTTTTCAGGTCGCTTTAAGAAACTAGCAATAAAGCAGTCACCAGCCCTCGCAGTGGTGGCTCATGAAATCATCATTCTATATGATGAGGTTGCCAGCCTCAAATGACTTGGACATCCACTAGCAATTTTCACCTATTAATGTTCACATGACAATATATACATATTAGTTCACATGATAGTAATGAAAAATATAGAATGTAAAAGGCACAACTTACGCCAATCTTGGCTCACAGACTGTTTGCTCAGAGAAGTAGGTTTAAGGCACTGGCAGATGCCTTTTTTTTCACGTGTCTGGGTTGTTGTTATTTTAACACTTGATACCCTCTATGACTCAGTGTTTCAGTTTCCTCGGATTACAGTTCCTTTTTAAAATGGTTTCCTGGGCTCTTTAAGTCCTTCAAGATGTTCCACAAAGTCTGGTGTGATAATGGGAATTTTGAATTCTAACTTCTGGCAGTCTGGTTTCATCTTGGCAAGCGATTTCCCACAGTGTCTAAAAACTGCAAAAAGGTCAGATTATATGGCCCTTCTTCTCCCGCATTTGTTTTGTTATGATGCTAAGAAAGCTCCAATCATTTCAAACATGCGTGTTTAGTGGGGTAATTTCAAAATTATGTCTGCCTGAAATAATATGCGTGATGCAAAAGGTCACATCTCCCATATATGGAATAAAAACATCCGATCCTCTATCGGCAATGTTTACAAATAACTTATTATTACTTTAATATGAAGTAATGTCTTTGTAACAAGGTGTGCCGGAAACGATGATGTCATGCATGTTTGTCCAAAATGTGTCGCACAGACAAGTAATCTCATTATCTGTCGCTTGAGCACACAAAATCCATCTCTTTACCATCTTGGCACCCTGGTCTTATCAGCGATTAAGCAAATACGCTAGGCGATTTTAATGCTACTCTGTAGTCTCATGTTGGCCACACCTGAGATTAACCAACATGGTTGTCAATTAATTATTATCTCAGCCATTCCTTGCAAAGCAGGGAGAAACGGGTAACCAAACAGACATGATGACTTATCAGTGAGAGGAGTGAAAGAATGTTTGAAAATACAAACTATCTGCTACATAGCAGAGAAAGAAAGAGGTGCTGACCATTGAAAAGCATGTAATAAGTCAGTACAACAAATGTCACTGATTACTACCGTAGAGAAGCAGAGATCGACCCAAATAATGTCACACAAAGTGTGTATACATAATTTTGCATGGACAACGAACAAGCAATCAGAGGAAAGAATTGAGGCCTTTGAGATGTGGATCTATATAAGAATGGGGCATCCTTGTGCAAAGAGAAGAAAACTAATAAAGAGGTCCTAGAAAACCTAGAAATGAAAAGAGGTTATTGAAGGAGATCAAAATTGGACGGCTAAAATATTTTGGCCATTTAAGAAGACATAACACCTTACTGGAGACCATAATAAAAGGAAGAGCTGAAGGCAAACGTGCAAGAGAAAGACAATGCAATACGTGGGAAAATAACATCAAGAGATGGATAGGAAACAGTCTATAAGAGTGCATCATCAAGACAAGAGTATAACACACTGGAGATCCATTGCAGCCGACCTTAGATGCGGAGATGGTAGCTGATGATTATGATTAAATGCACATTAGGTATCTGCTTCATTATATGTCTTCATTAAGGGGAGGTTAAACCGCCAAAATGAAAAACACAGAATTATAAGATAATAGCTATATCTGGTCATTTATACAAGCAAAATGACTGAAAAAAAACAACAAAATATTGAGGTATATACTAAAAACTTGCGGTCTATGGGGGAAAAGCAGTAGAAAAAAAGGCAAATTTTAGCTTTTTTTGAGGTATTTTGTTGCCCATGATATCTCAAATGTGAGTACAATTTGAGTTATAAAATTTGGCTGTTTCATTTGTTAATATATGATAATGATTTTGAATTAAAAAAATTTTGATTGGTTTCATATCTGATTTTTTTTGGATTTTAACATACCAATCGACAAAAGAGAGAACTGTGTAACAGCACAAAGAAGCTGACAGGGAAATACAAGCAAACAAGTTGCCTCATAAAAGAAAAGAATGGAAAACTGCTCAGCAATATACAAGAGCAAATGAAGAGGTGGACAGAATATTTTGAGGACCTTCTCAATAGACCAGCTGCACAAAACCCCCCTGACATCCAGCCAGCAGAAGAAGAGCTACAAATTAACGGTGAAAGACCAACGAAGGAAGAAATAAAGAAAGCCATAAAGCTTCTAAGAGATGGAAAAGTGTCTGTACCTGATGGCATTCCAGCAGAGACCATCAAAGCAGATATCGACACGGCTACAGAGATGTTATATAAATTACTTGGTAAAGTCTGGGAAAAGGAAGAGATACCAGCAGAATGGAAGGAAGGATATCTGGTTAAGTTGCCTAAGAAGGGAAATTTACAAGAGTGCACAAATTATAGAGGAATAATGTTACTATCAGTGCCAGGAAAAGTATTAAACAGGATTATCCTCGAGAGATTAAAAGAGTCCATAGACAAAAAACTAAGAGATGAACAAGCAGGTTTTCGACAAAACAGATACTGTACAGACCAGATAGCCACTTTGAGAATAATAGTTGAACAAAGTCTGGAATGGAATTCACCACTATACATCGGATTTGTGGACTACGAAAAGGCATTTGACAGTGTGGACAGAGAATCACTTTGGAAATTGATGAGGCATTATGGAATTCCCCTGAAGATCATTAATTTAATAAAGAATATATATGAAGACATGACATGCAGAGTTCTTCATGAAGGACAGTTTACAGAACTGTTTGGGATAAGAACAGGAGTGCAACAGGGATGACTCTTGTCTCCATTTCTTTTCTTACTAGCAATAGACTGGGTTATGAGAACATCGACAACACACAACAGAAATGGAATCCAGTGGACTCTGACTAAGCAGTTGGATGATCTGGATTTTGCTGATGACTTGGCTCTTCTGTCCCATAACGGTAATCAGATGCAGGGCACATTGAAAACACTCGATGAGAGGTCACAGCAATTGGGTCTGAAAATACACAGGGAAAAGATAAAGATAATGAGAATAAATGCAGGTAATGATAACAGGGTTGAACTTGAAGAAGCACCAATACAAGATGTAGAATCGTACACATATCTTGGCAGCAATATAGACAAAGTTGGAGGGACAGACAGTGATATCAAAATAAGAATACAAAAAGCAAGAGGAGCTTTCAATGCATTGGGACATATATGGAGATCAAAAGAAATCGGATCCAACACGAAAATAAGAATCTTCAACTCAAATGTGAAGTCAGTCCTATTGTATGGCTCGGAGACATGGAGAACAACAAAGACAACAACCAAAAAGCTAGAGACTTTCATAAATGGGTGCTTGCGTAGAATAGAGGGATTAAAATGGTATGACAAGGTTACCAACGTGGAACTGATGACAAGAACTAGACAAGTGCCAGTGGAACAAGAGATGAGAAGAAGACGATGGCGATGGATAGGACACACACTGAGGAAACCTGTTGATAGCATTACAAGGCAGTCCTTGTTCTGGAACCCCCAGGGCAAGAGAGGCAGAGGAAGACCAAGAAGTACATGGAGAAGAGAGTTGGAAACAGAGGTGAAAATGATGAGGAGAACATGGAAAGAACTTGAGATGATGGCACGGGACAGGAGGACTTGGCATGTGTTTGTTGAAGGCCTATGCTTCTTTGGGAGTGGAGGGTTATGAATGAATGAATGTTACTATCAATGCCAGGAAAAGTATTAAACAGGATTATCCTCGAGAGATTAAAAGAGTCCATAGACAAAAAACTAAGAGATGAACAAGCAGGTTTTCGACAAAACAGATACTGTACAGACCAGATAGCCACTTTGAGAATAATAGTTGAACAAAGTCTGGAATGGAATTCACCACTATACATCGGATTTGTGGACTACGAAAAGGCATTTGACAGTGTGGACAGAGAATCACTTTGGAAATTGATGAGGCATTATGGAATTCCCCTGAAGATCATTAATTTAATAAAGAATATATATGAAGACATGACATGCAGAGTTCTTCATGAAGGACAGTTTACAGAACTGTTTGGGATAAGAACAGGAGTGCAACAGGGATGCCTCTTGTCTCCATTTCTTTTCTTACTAGCAATAGACTGGGTTATGAGAACATCAACAACACACAACAGAAATGGAATCCAGTGGACTCTGACTAAGCAGTTGGATGATCTGGATTTTGCTGATGACTTGGCTCTTCTGTCCCATAACTGTAATCAGATGCAGGGCACATTGAAAACACTCGATGAGAGGTCACAGCAATTGGGTCTGAAAATACACAGGGAAAAGATAAAGATAATGAGAATAAATGCAGGTAATGATAATAGGGTTGAACTTGAAGAAGCACCAATACAAGATGTAGAATCGTACACATATCTTGGCAGCAATATAGACAAAGTTGGAGGGACAGACAGTGATATCAAAATAAGAATACAAAAAGCAAGAGGAGCTTTCAATGCATTGGGACATATATGGAGATCAAAAGAAATCGGATCCAACACGAAAATAAGAATCTTCAACTCAAATGTGAAGTCAGTCCTATTGTATGGCTCGGAGACATGGAGAACAACAAAGACAACAACCAAAAAGCTACAGACTTTCATAAATGGGTGCTTGCGTAGAATAGAGGGATAAAAATGGTATGACAAGGTTACCAACGTGGAACTGATGACAAGAACTAGACAAGTGCCAGTGGAACAAGAGATGAGAAGAAGACGATGGCGATGGATAGGACACACACTGAGGAAACCTGTTGATAGCATTACAAGGCAGTCCTTGTTCTGGAACCCCCAGGGCAAGAGAGGCAGAGGAAGACCAAGAAGTACATGGAGAAGAGAGTTGGAAACAGAGGTGAAAATGATGAGGAGAACATGGAAAGAACTTGAGATGATGGCACGGGACAGGAGGACTTGGCATGTGTTTGTTGAAGGCCTATGCTCCTTTGGGAGTGGAGGGTTATGAATGAATGAATGTTACTATCAGTGCCAGGAAAAGTATTAAACAGGATTATCCTCGAGAGATTAAAAGAGTCCATAGACAAAAAACTAAGAGATGAACAAGCAGGTTTTCGACAAAACAGATACTGTACAGACCAGATAGCCACTTTGAGAATAATAGTTGAACAAAGTCTGGAATGGAATTCACCACACTATACATCAGATTTGTGGACTACGAAAAGGCATTTGACAGTGTGGATAGAGAATCACTTTGGAAATTGATGAGGCATTATGGAATTCCCCTGAAGATCATTAATTTAATAAAGAAAACATATGAAGACATGGCATGTGGAGTTCTTCATGAGGGACAGTTTACAGAACTGTTTGGGACAAGAACAGGAGTGCAACAGGGATGCCTCTTGTCTCCATTTCTTTTCTTACTAGCAATGGACTGGGTTGCGAGAACATAGACGGCACACAACAGAAATGGAATCCAGTGGACTCTGACTAAGCAGTTGGATGATCTGGATTTTGCTGATGACTTGGCTCTTCTGTCCCATAACTGTAATCAGATGCAGGGCACATTGAAAACACTCGGTGAGAGGTCACAGCAATTGGGTCTGAAAATACACAGGGAAAAGATAAAGATAATGAGAATAAATGCAGGTAATGATAACAGGGTTGAACTTGAAGAAGCACCAATACAAGATGTAGAATCGTACACATATCTTGGCAGCAATATAGACAAAGTTGGAGGGACAGACAGTGATATCAAAATAAGAATACAAAAAGCAAGAGGAGCTTTCAATGCATTGGGACATATATGGAGATCAAAAGAAATCGGATCCAACACGAAAATAAGAATCTTCAACTCAAATGTGAAGTCAGTCCTATTGTATGGCTCTGAGACATGGAGAACAGCAAAGACAACAACCAAAAAGCTACAGACTTTCATAAATGGGTGCTTGCGTAGAATAGAGGGATTAAAATTGTATGACAAGGTTACCAACGTGGAACTGATGACAAGAACTAGACAATTGCCAATGGAACAAGAGATGAGAAGACGACGATGGCGATGGATAGGACATATGCTGAGGAAACCTGTTGATAGCATTACAAGGCAGTCCTTGTTCTGGAATCCCCAGGGCAAGAGAGGCAGAGATAGACCAAGAAGCACATAGAGAAGGGAGCTGGAAACAGAGGTGAAAATGATGAGGAGAATGTGGAAAGAACTTGAGATGATGGCACGTGACAGGAGGACTTGGCATGTGTTTGTTGAAGGCTTATGCTCCTTTGGGAGTGGAGGGTTATGAATCGACAAATAGTTGTAACTTTTTTTTTCGGGGGTGAATAACTTAGCTATTTTTGTACAAAACAAACAGTTTTGTAGTTTGTTAATATATATCCTTTATTTTAGTTCATTTTTATGAGCACTATTGTACAACAATTGGGCCAAAATTCACTGCTGTATCCCTAATAGTTTTTAAAAAATCATGGCATACGTGCCCACGTGTGTGAAAAATGCGGTTTTGAGAAAATTAAGAAAAAAGGGAAGAATTACACGTTTACACAAAATTTACTCACCTCAGTATCCCCCTGTTATGTAGGATTCATCTCTGGTATTTTCCTTTATTGATTTCATTGGCTGTTTCATACTTTGCAGCTTACTTTTCACAAAATTCTTCATTTCAGCACTGTTTGTGCTTTTTGTCAATTTCCGAAATAATTTGAAATTCATATTTACCAAAGTTTAGACCTAAATTATTAAAGATGTTTTTTCTCCTCAGTTCCTCACTGTTGTACACAATCACTGCATCATTTACAGCTATTTGCTGCCTACTCTTTCCAACAAAAACGTTCTTTGGGCACTGTTACAGTCGAAAAGCTGTTATATACCACAAATGGTGGTGAATTATTATCTCAGGGTCTAATTGATAAGGTTCTGTTGATAATGTCTGGTTGGTAAGAGTATCTCTCTGTTGAAGTGATTAGACTGATTGTAGTACATGCGCCCACACAGAGCAGATGATAAATAGGTTAGCTCTGTATTGTCCCTGTGTATAAAGTCTGTAGTGAGTGGTATGAAGGGTACAGTCACTCACCCTGTACTGTCAAGCATAGATCAACGAATCAGACTAGTGTTCATTTCCAATTGACAGCACATCATTTATTTACACAGCAACATCAATCCGATACGATACACTACACAGGTACAACAGGATACACAGAAATCAATAATAATCAATTGCGCAGAATGTTACAGCTGTTCAGTATGATGTAAACCCTGTTTACATCGCAGTTCTAATGTTACATCAGTAAATTCACCAGAACGACTGCTGACACTGCAGTTACAAAACCCGCCACACAGGCTTAGAGCTATAGGACTCCTCAACGACTGCATACCCTGCAGTTAACAAAACGCCATACAGGCTTGAATCTATATATATACTAGCAGTTCTAATGTTCCATCAGAACGACTGCTGACACTGCAGTTACAAAACGCCACCAGGCTTAAATCTATATATACTCAAAAGACTGTCCTCTCTGTAGTCTATAAGTAATCTGGCCTACACAACTCCTGGCCTTATAATCTCTTCAATTACTCTATCTGTTCCTGGATCCTTAAATCTATATATACCCAAAAGACTGTCCTCTCTGTAGTCTATAAGTAATCTGGCCTACCCAACTCCTGGCCTTATAATCTCCAGAAAACTCTCCCTCCATAAGGAACAATGGCCTTACTATCTCCTAGCGCCGTTCCTGCACAATAGAAATCTATCAGGGAGGTAAATATGATCCAAAACTTCGGCCTGTATACACCAAGGCCTCAGAACATGTCCTTAACATAAAGTACACCTTATTCTTCCCTTATCACATCTTATCTGCAGATTTATCACATCTTATCTGCCGATAAACACATCTAAATAGGCAAGTACTAGTACACCTCGAAAAATGGCCAAATATCGTTCCCGAACACTACCCTGGGAACACACACAAGATACAGGGCTGACTCTCCAGTCACCCGCCCAAACTTAGACTGCCACGGGATGACACATCTCCCGCACAAAAACAGTCACCGGACCCGGCTGTTCACGGACTAGCCGTGAGCTATTCACAGCCGGCCGAAACCAGTACAGAATAACTACATGACCAGCGCTCACACGCTTTCTGTACACACTGTTTTCTAACATATAAATGTTTAAACAACTCACAATTAAACAAGCCGACAAGTGCTACAACCCTGAATTCACACTGTATAATCAGTATAGTACGTATCATTCCCCTTTGACCTTAACAGTTACCACCCGGTCCGGAGAAAAAAAATGATTTATCATTTTTTTTGAAAAAACTACATCACCGACAAATGAGGGGTCGGCTAAGCTCTAATATATGCTTACAACAATAGTTTTATGATAAGGTCAAAATAATACATCGCCAAATAATAAAGCAAGTGTACAATAAACAAATTACCCATAATAATCTGCTAAATACACCGAAATAATCATTTACAAACAAAGTTAGGTATTATTACTGTAGACCAAACATGACACAATAAATAGAAAGTAAAGTCAAGATCAAACAAAAGAAGCATGATCAGCACAGAAAATCAACAAAGAAATCGAAATAGGAAGAAAAGATCCATAATACCTAATAGTAATAATTGAGCTAATCAATTCCTGCATGAAATACATAGAACTGTCACTAATAATTACATATACTAATCCATATTACCATACGTAAGAATACAAAGTATGGAAGTATAAGAAGTGTAAGAAGTAAACGTATACAAATAGTATCAAGTAACATCCAGATGAAACATGGAAGCATAACCAAAGTATAGACCGCTTCCAAAGAAATGGAGTGAAACGAAGAATCATACGAAAAGGAAGAAGGAAATACAAAATAATGAATGCATAGAAAAACGACAACAATACATCCCAACAACAATCCAAGTAACTAACGCATAATAAATAATTTAGTCAAATTACAAAACTTATTCATAACTAAAATGATTTATCACAGGTATCACACAAAAAAGTGCGATATATAAAAATATCACAATCTCAAAACAAAAACAAAAAATTACTATTTTAAATGGAATATCAACATATATTATTACACCTTATTAAGCGCTTTGGCGCAGAAAAAATATAACAATGTCAATGAAAAATACATTTCCAAAAAAAAAAATTACAGTACAAAAAAGTTTCTTTACAGCTAAGTTAAATAAAAATAGTATTTTAATTTTTTCTAGATTAAATCTATAACTAATATACCAAAATGAAATCATCTTTAACCAAATGAATGACATCTAACAAAAAAGAATTCCAATACTTAAGTAGACTCATAATAAACACATACTAGTTTAAACAAAATTCAGCAGAAAAAAACACATGGCAAAAAAAATATCAAAAACCAATGTTTCAAAATATGTTTACAAATACAAATACAAAAACATAAATAACACATACAAGTTTAGTTTCAAAATTACATTTCACAACACAATAGTTACTGCATATAACCTCTGTATATGGTAATATATTAATTAGACATAGCACCAGAATAAAAGAAAAAAAAAATAAATTTAATGAAAAACAAGACTCTCTGAAACAACTAACGCATATTCGTTGCTAATGAGTTTGTGCATAGGGCTGGCAAACTCATCAAATCCAAAATTTTCCTAAGAACCAACGCTGCAAAACATATCAATGTTTGATGAATCAACTATCATTGCTTCAACTTCACAACGTAGCACCTATGGTCATACATAATATGGTCTAAGTGGAATAGTCTTCCGACTAGCGTATGAAAAAAAAATCACAAATCCACAATTTCATTACAAAAATTAAAGATAAGTCACTACAAAGTGATATGTCATAATTTCATTGCAATCATAACACATGCAATGTTTATCAACAAAACAATCATGTAAATAATGACAGTCACAACAGTGCATACATATGAACATACACAATACCTAAGACATTATGTAATGTAAGTTACTATACAATACAGTAATTCATTATCCAAAAAATAAATTAAGTGTAAAAAACACTATAGCAATCTTAAACTAACTCCTAAACAAACAAAAAAAAATAAATAGGTCACAAATCCGCGGTCCTCGATAACATTCTGTAAACCGCACGGGGTAACGTCATACAACACCGTGTCAACAGGCTGGCTGGGTTGCGCTTGACTAGACACCTGGTCACAGGTTGACCCACATTCCTCTCACAGTAAAAAATAACTTCGGTGCGAAGATTCTTAACAAGCCGAATACTGTGGGAAAATATAAATGAAAATATCTATTTCAATCAACTTGTGAGATTTATTGAAGTAAAACAGAAAATTAGTCTTACATTTACCCAAACGTGTGGCAGTGAAAACGTCTGGTTTCTATATGATGCCATCATTTCCTCGTCACACAGCAGATAACACAGAAGGATAAGACATCCTGACAGAAATGAAGGTCATCACAACAGTAGGCTGAAATAAAATCCTACTTACACAACGAGATATTCTCTCGAACTCAAAATGCATAACAAGCAGTAGTATTTGAAACAATACCCTTACTGTTACCTTGTTTACAACCAAGATTGTTCTTTTGTTGTGCAACATTATTATGATTAGTATTTCTACTTCTATAAAAATATCTAACCGATGGATTTTGTTGTGTTCTAGAACCATCATTATAAGGCTGATAACCTTAATGTAGTTATTTCTTTCACCAAAACTGTTTCTATTCTCCTTTGTGACAATATGCTTACTAAATTGATCAGTACCAGTGATAACAAAATTCTTATGGTTATCAACATGTTGAGTTTTATTTTGGGTACAAGTCTTACTAATAGCTTTGTCCCTTATTATCTGTTTATCAGTATTTCCATAATCAGAATAATGGTTGGTCTTTTTAGCTCTGCCTTGAAATTTATCTCCATTTTTTTTTTGCAATCTATAGAACTGACTGTTATAGCAGAATTATCTTTGCTGGCCTGACGCCACGAGTCAGTAATGTTACCAGAAGTAGTACGTGGGAAATTGTATTTGCCACGTAGTGATCTCCGTCCATCATGTTCGACTTTCGTCTCAGCTTGTGTAAAGGGCTGGCTTCTTGCTTGTTTTATTTGGTGATAAACATTCTGTCTACCTTTGTCAACATTGACAGTAGACAAACCCTTAATACCTAAAACCACATCTACCAAACCATAAACTCTATTTCTCAGATCACTAATCTCAGCATTTCTAAGTGAGATGTCTTCAGTTTGTTTCTTAATTACGTTATTAGATGTTAAAACCTTACTCTTCTCCTCTATGAGTAATTTCTCAATATCAGTCATTTCCTCTTTCTTAAACGACAACTCCTTTACTCTCTTTTCTACATCCTTTTCTTTATTAGTCCTCAACTGCTCCAAGTCCACCTTAAGTTCCTCAGTGTCACTATCATGGCTATTTACTAGCTCATTAACCTTCTCCGGAACTATAACATTCTTCTCCTCAAGTTTATCAAAACAAACATCATGAAGCATCTCTATGTATAATTTTTCCCGCTCATTGGTCTCCACTTTCAACTTGTTGTACATCTGTTTATTTTCTTGGATTTCTTGAGTGAGATTTCTAACTACGCCCTGCTTATTCTTTATCTGAACTTCCAAGTCTTTTACTCTAATGCACGCAGAGTCTAATGCTGTTTTTACACTAGCAAGCTCCAAGTTTGATTTCTGTAACTCACTTGTGAGCCTAGACACTGTTTCTTGAAGTTTATTCTTTTCAGCACTATCCTGTAAAAACTTATCTCTTTCCTGTAGAGAACTCTGTTTGTTTACTCTTGTTTGTTTCTCATTCTTCAATTCCCTTTTTTTCACGTCAGAAACACCGTTGTGGATTATTTTAGATATACCTTGCACAATCTGTCTGTGTTCAACCTTCCTATACTGATACACAAACACACGAAGGTCCTCTATCAACTCCACCAAATCTTTAGCCATTATCAAATTATGATCAAACCGAAAATTATCTTCAGCAAACAACTCTAAGGATCTAGACGCATTCATCAAAAAATCGTCCAACACCCATGCTTCAAGTCGTGAGCCTCTCAATCGTTCATTATCCCTACCATCTACTAATGCAAACCTCAACATAGGCCTCATATCGCCTGGATTAATGTCACAATCCATGGTGATTCAATCGTTGAATGTACTATATTTTTAGATCACTTATAATTCTAATAAGTTTATATTACATAGCAATCAATCAATTATGCACTAAATCCTATATTAACCAGTTAATATAATTCATAATGAGCAATATGAGAAGACTTGATAGCATACATACATAAACACAGTTTCCACAACAACGAACACCACTTATCTTGCAAATAGCAAAACCGTCCTTCTTTTCCCGTTACAATCGATGGGCATCAGATGACACACCACAAGCAGACTCCCATGTCAACTCTCACTCCACCTTGACACAGCATGCTATGTTGTCGTAGACAGCACAGGAAACTGGAAATAGTATGCCATGTGATCGTACACAGCACAGGAAACTGGAAACAGTATGCTATGTGATCGTACACAGCACTGGAAACTGGAAACAGCGCAAGTTACCCACTTGTTCCCTCTGTCGTCGCGAAGGTACACTGTCTGTCACTCTTGTTGGAAAGAGCTACTTGATATTTTGAACTTGCATATAAAACTGGAACATACTGCAATTCTCATAATGCAGATATCGCTGATGATGACGAATCAGGACAGGTCGCCATAACCATGTCAAAGTTTACTTGAAAATTTCACTCCGAAACGTAGAACTGGAAACGTTGCGAAAATGTCATATGGAGGCATGTAAACACAAGACGCTTCACCGTGTCACCGATTAAAGGTCATGAGTGACACACAACTGTCTGTGTATTGTAGAGGCGTTGCCGATTACAGGTCACGATCAACACAAAAACTGTAGAAGATTCGCCTTTGTTTCTTAACAATGTAGAAGTAAGAACAGGCGTTCTAAATCCAAGCCACGCCCACATAGGGCACACTCTTAAACAGGTCAAGGTTCCGTAGAAACAATCTTACAACGCGAAGTCATGGGTCTAACGCCCGTAAGGTTGGCCCACCAAATGTTACAGTCGAAAAGCTGTTATATACAACAAATGGTGGTGAATTATTATCTCAGGGTCTAATTGATAAGGTTCTGTTGATAATGTCTGGTTGGTAAGAGTATCTCTCTGTTGAAGTGATTAGACTGTTGTAGTACATGCGCCCACACAGAGCAGATGATAAATAGGTTAGCTCTGTATTGTCCCTGTGTATAAAGTCTGTAGTGAGTGGTATGAAGGGTACAGTCACTCACCCTGTACTGTCAAGCATAGATCAACGAATCAGACTAGTGTTCATTTCCAATTGACAGCACATCATTTATTTACACAGCAACATCAATCCGATACGATACACTACACAGGTACAACAGGATACACAGAAATCAATAATAATCAATTGCGCAGAATGTTACAGCTGTTCAGTATGATGTAAACCCTGTTTACATCGCAGTTCTAATGTTACATCAGTAAATTCACCAGAACGACTGCTGACACTGCAGTTACAAAACCCGCCACACAGGCGTACATCTATAGGACTCCCTCAACGACTGCATACCCCTGCAGTTAACAAAACGCCATACAGGCTTGAATCTATATATACTAGCAGTTCTAATGTTCCACCAGAACGACTGCTGACACTGCAGTTACAAAACGCCACCCAGGCTTAAATCTATATATACTCAAAAGACTGTCCTCTCTGTAGTCTATAAGTAATCTGGCCTACACAACTCCTGGCCTTATAATCTCTTCAATTACTCTATCTGTTCCTGGATCCTTAAATCTATATATACCCAAAAGACTGTCCTCTCTGTAGTCTATAAGTAATCTGGCCTACCCAACTCCTGGCCTTATAATCTCCAGAAAACTCTCCCTCCATAAGGAACAATGGCCTTACTATCTCCTAGCGCCGTTCCTGCACAATAGAAATCTATCAGGGAGGTAAATATGATCCAAAACATCGGCCTGTATACACCAAGGCCTCAGAACATGTCCTTAACATAAAGTACACCTTATTCTTCCCTTATCACATCTTATCTGCAGATTTATCACATCTTATCTGCCGATAAACACATCTAAATAGGCAAGTACTAGTACACCTCGAAAAATGGCCAAATATCGTTCCCGAACACTACCCTGGGAACACACACAAGATACAGGGCTGACTCTCCAGTCACCCGCCCAAACTTAGACTGCCACGGGATGACACATCTCCCGCACAAAAACAGTCACCGGACCCGGCTGTTCACGGACTAGCCGTGAGCTATTCACAGCCGGCCGAAACCAGTACAGAATAACTACATGACCAGCGCTCACACGCTTTCTGTACACACTGTTTTCTAACATATAAATGTTTAAACAACTCACAATTAAACAAGCCGACAAGTGCTACAACCCTGAATTCACACTGTATAATCAGTATAGTACGTATCATTCTCCTTTGACCTTAACAGGCACCTATACCATATGAGATTATGTAATGATTCATTTGAATTCTGAGTCCCACCATGAGCACACTTTTCCAGAAGGGTATCAGCTGAAAGTTCGTCAAAAACTTCTTTAATAATAGAACATACAAATTCAGGAAGTTGACTCTTATTATCTGCAGCTGGGTCTTTCTTCACAGGGCACCATCTATCACAGGGCACCATCTATCACAGTCTTCATGTATTCCTTGTCTGTGTTTCCAGATTGCCCATATGCTCTTCTTCATTGCTGGAACATCTCCTACATTTCTGCTTTTGGCTTGCCCCATAGTGTCCCTGAATCCGTTTTATGGCTAACTTGGTTAATCTGCTTATTCCACCAATGCCGGTATAAGTTTTCCCATTCTCTGTGAACTTCTTGCATTTGTTTTCGGATACTTTATCCAGAAGTCTCTTCCCCACTCGCTTTTGAACATGTCTGCAACATTCAAGCTTTCTAATAGTTTTGCCTTGGTAAATGGGTGGCTGATGCTCTGCTATTGTCTTGTAACTTTTAGAATCCCCATCTCCCAGATATCCTGTGTAACACAAATCATACTGTTTCTCTGAACGATTAAAGTTCTTAGTATTCCATATGGCTCCATTAAACCTGCAGTACCATCATGATTTTTCTCACATTCTCCCGATTCTGAGTTTGAATTCATGGTCTGAAATGTTGCTCTTTGCTTTCATACAGCTATTACAAAAATTGCTGCTCACCTTTGCTGGTCCCTTTTGGCTAACAGAAATGTTAAATGTCCCCTTTGATTACACTAGTTAAGTTTAATTATAACTTGTTCTAGATGTTCTCTTGGCAGAGAGTGCAGATCTTGGAGCAATGGAAAAGCAGAGCTGGAGATTAATCAGCTAAGTGATCATGCTGGGGATGATGACGCCACTGTGTACACTGATGGGTCTGTAGTGCATGGTGAGATGGGGGCTTCTCTGCGAGAATAAAGGGTAGGGTCGTCGCTGAACAGTGGAGCCTACATGACAACCTCCAGCATAGCAATGGGGGTAGAGGAAGTTACTGCAGCACTGAGGTGGCTGTCTGAAACTCCATCAACCAGTGCACTTAAATTGTCAGACTCTCAAGCCATGCTTCGGAAAGTTCAGAACGGATTGCTGCGGCACGAATGGATAACGTCAATAGAATCCTCAAGTCTTCAAGAATTGGTATGGATCTACTGTCCTGGTCATGCAGATGTACGTGGCAATGAGAGAGCGTACAGACTGGCCTCGAGAGCACCCACAGTGGGGACACTGGACATGGATAAGGGAGAGATACTAAGGGCAATTAATGATCGTCTGTTGGATAATACCACTGTAATAGATGAATCAACAAGGCTGAGACCGTTGGAGTTTGGCATCAAAGGTGGGACTAGCAGAAATGGACATCAGAAAGGATGCATCCGTCGTATGTACAACCAGCGTGCTACAGGTACAATTAGCATTTATACTCTTCGACATTTGCTGAGGGAGACTGAGCACCTATTGGTTTGACTGGAATGCAGTGAGGTCGTTTATGATTAACAATAACAATATAACTTGTTTAATTTTTTTAATTTGCAAGTCGATATTGATTTTGCATTTGTTAACGGAAGTTGTATCTCTGAACTTCGACCTTAAGGGGAGCTTAGCCTTAAAACCATAACACAAACTTCGGTGAACTTTGGTTAAGAGTTTTGCTGCATATCTTGTTTTGTTCGACAGGCTTGAGTTCGTGACACATCAAGCTTTATTTTCTCTAACTGCCTTGTGGTCGAAAATCACGATGAATGCAAGGAGTGGACTGCTTTTCAGCATAAAATGTGCACGAAGATCACTGCATGTGCCAGATGCAGGGGTAAGAGTGGGTAATACGAAGTACATAATATAGTCAAACAGTAGGCCCAAGGCCCTATTTAACAAGAACAAAAGCTTAATATAAAGTGATTGGTCGGTATGTAGCAGCGAAAATGAAGGTTTATGGTGTTCTGATTAAACATATTAGGCTACTTATGTCAAATGAAAGTCAATTAAATGTATATGATCCACCATCACAAAACACCACACGGTTATACACCCCTCCCCTCTCTTTTTTTTTATTTGCCTTTTTTTGTGGTTTATTCTGTTTCTTTTTTTTTTTTTGGATAGCCTATACACACACAAGTTGGTAATTTTGCTTTGCTTAATTTACAATAATTGGACATCATATATGGTGCCACTTTTGCATATCGGCATTTGAACATATTATTTGGACTTTAAAACACTATAGGGCTTATATCCTAATTATAACTGTTCAGAAGTTGAATTGTAGGCCTATATTTCTCATCTTTAATTTTTTTAAAAATAGATTAGGTTAGGTTTAGGATTTCTGACCTATAGGCCTAGGCCTACCGCTTATTATTGCATCTCTTATTTGAAGCTGAATCAAACACTCGGCCCACTGTTCTTCATTTCAGGCGATAAGAGGACATTTTTTCAGTATTTTCTTCTCTTACTGAAGCAGTTTTGAGTCTTGTTTTGTAAGAGTTGAAATGAAGAACAGTGGAGCATCTGTCCAATTTCATCCAAATGTCTATCGATATGGCACCCAAATAACTCACTGATGTCATTATGGTTAGGGTTTAGTGTTAGGTTTAGGGGTTGAAATGAAGAATAGTGGGCCATGTGCTTCGATGTCATCCTAGTAAGTCACCAACGTCGTTACAGTTAGGATGGTTTAGGGTTAGGTTTAGGATATCTAAACCTAACGCTTACCTCTTTTTGCTGCGTCTCTGAATTCTTATCAACGTGGATGACTTAAATAGTAGGCCAACAAGACTGTGCTCTAGATTGAATGAAGACAAAAGCAACCTGCATTATAATGCTGAGGCCAAGTGTGCTGAAATAGGTGGAAATGAAGAATAGTGGGACATCTGCTTTATATTTACTACTTAGTCGTTCCTTTTCTACCGTGGGGTTTAGAGGTTTGCCAGAGAGAATGCCATACTATCTTATCGGCTGTCTTCCTCCTGGCCTGGTTCCAACCTAGCCCTCGGTCCTTCAGAGATTATCTAATGTCCTCCCTGTGGACTCTGGGTCATCTTGTAGGTCTGGATCCCTAGTTCTTAGTTTCCCATACTTGTTGTGGTTGCCGATCTCCCATTCTGCAGACATGG
The DNA here is from genome assembly GCA_024509875.1 of Oreohelix idahoensis. Classification (NCBI taxonomy): domain Eukaryota; kingdom Metazoa; phylum Mollusca; class Gastropoda; order Stylommatophora; family Oreohelicidae; genus Oreohelix; species Oreohelix idahoensis. The sequence goes on along the minus strand of JAMPIV010019524.1, from coordinate 188,402 downwards.
CAAACCATCATAGTTGGGACTGCTCTACTTGGGTCTATAGTGTCTGGGTTTTGAGGCCTTGCCATATCATCTGGTTTGGGCCATGTCTCTTCTTGTTACTTCAACTTTTCTCAGGTACCTCATTTCTGAGGTTTGGAATTAACTTTTGGCGGCTGTAGTCAAAACCCATGACTTGCATTCATAACATAGGGTGAGCGTTACATAGCCATCTTTGTCTTCTTGGCTACTTCTATTTTACTGAGGAATCCTCGATTTATGGCCTGAAAAAGTCACCTAGCTGCTGCTCTTCGGGTAGCCAACTCTTCTTTGATGCCTCCCTTTCAGTCTATGACAGCTTCGAGGTATTTAAAGCATAATCTGATGCCTTCTTTCCTCTCATGATATCACCATGGTTTTTGTTTTGTAGCTGCTGATGACCATCCCTTTCTTCTCCAGCTCCTCCTTCCAGACTTGCAGGTTGCATTGAAGATGTGCCTCTGATTAAGCAATCAGGCTACATCAGTGACAAATGCCAGTGCTGAAATACAAACCTGTCTCATCCTCCAGTACCCCACTAAATCCTTTTTTATCATCTCCTTACATCATTTAAAAAAAAGAAAAACAAAAGACTTCAGATACAGTAATAAGGGGTAAGGGGTTGAAATGAACAACAGTTGGTCATGTTCTTCAAAGTCATTTAAGCAAGTCACCAACGTTGTTAGGGTTAGGATAATGTTTATGGTTTAGGTTTAGTATTCATAACCCTATCCCTTACCCCTTTTTCACTGTTAAGGGATCCTAAATACTGAATGCTAACTCTAATGCCATGTCTGACCATTTGAATGACATCAAATAAGCGTCCCACTGTATTTCATTTCAACCCTGAAATCTCACTAGATCAGGATCAAATTTATGCTGATACGTGCACCATAAAAAATGGAAAAACAGTGTTAAAGAAGCAACAATGTATGACGTTGGCCAAAGCCATACACATTGTTCAAGAATGAAAACTGCTTCTTTTTTGGTCCTTTGTTGCTGACTGACAAAGCAATCGGTGACCATCACCCCCGTTGGCTTCTTGTACTGTAAGGCAACAACAAACTGTCTCCACTTTGGTCCTTGGTCGCTGACTGACAGAGCAATCAGTGACCATCATGCCTGGTGGTGTCTTGTAGGGCATCAACAAACTGTCTCCACTTTGGTCCTTGGTTGCTGACAGACAATACAGTCAGTGACCATCATGCCTGGTGGTGTCTTATAGGGCATCAACAAACTGTCTCCACTTTGGTCCTTGGTCACTGACAGACAATACAGTCAGTGACCATCATGCCTGGTGGTGTCTTGTAGGGCATCAACAAACTGTCTCCACTTTGGTCCTTGGTCACTGACAGACAATACAGTCAGTGACCATCATGCCTTGAGGCATCATGTAGGGCATCAACAAACTGTCTCCACTTTGGTCCTTGGTCACTGACAGACAGTACAGTCAGTGACCATCATGCCTAGAGGCATCGTGTAGGGCATCAACAAACTGTCCCCACTTCGCTCAGTCGACAGCCATCCTTCATGTTGTGCCCCAGCTCTGGTTCATGCTAAACATCTTGATGGCACAGTTTACACATAAAAATTAAATGAAATTATCAAAACAACACCCCAAAAAAACCTTTTATAATAAATCTTACAAAGAAGGATAGGTTGTAGAGCACATGTAAGGTTTCTTATTTTAGGTACATCAGAGGATGCCTAAGAAAAATTCACCGAATCTTTTGGCCAAATACCATCACTAACCAAGATCTGCTTACTCGTAGCAAGCAAGAGGACATGCACACCATCATAGCTGGCAGACGCTGGAGCTGGGTTGGTCATGTCCTCAGAAGAGACCCCGATGCTATCACAAGAACAGCTATGCTTTGGACCCCTGAAAGAAAACGAAAGAGAGGCCGACCAAAAACAACCTGGCGGAGGACTGTGGAGGCTGAGATGCAAAGAATGAACCAGAGTTGGGGCACTGTACGAAGGATGGCCACCGACCGAGCAAAGTGGAATCAATTTGTTGTTGCCCTACAAGACGCCACTAGGCATGATGGCCACTGACTGCTTTGACGGTCGGCGGCTAAGGATCGAAGAAGAGGATTGATATTGAGAATCTTCCTCTTTTGTGCTGCTAGATTTTGGCTAGCTCTTTCCTTATTCCTATCTTGTAAGTCCAGTTCTGTAAAATGACTGCTGAACATCTGCTTCAAAGTTGCCCAACATTTGCGGAACAGAAAAAGCGAATTGGGCTGACACCAGTACCATTCATGGAAAAGCTCTAGTGAGATGCAAATAGTCTCAAACAGACTACTACTTTCTTTGAAAACATTCAAGTAGACGTCGGAGAGTGTACGAAGAAGAAGTATCCTTTTACCTTAAATCCCCACCAAGACAGCTTTGTTTCAGAAACCAGATTTTTTTCAGATCTCACACAAATCATGTTAATAAAGCAGCCCAAATCACTCAAAACAGCCCAAGTTGTCCAAAATGTTTGAAAATAGCCCAGAGTTTCCCAAAATAGTCATAAATCTCACAAATTATCCCTACAAAACTGTTGACCAGCATCTCTTTGAGTGCCTGTGGTGGATTAGGTGTTATATAGATATAGATGTTATATTACTGGTATCTGGTGTGAGGTCAGCTGTGCAGGCCCCTGAAGTTTATTAAATTCAGATAAGTTTACAGGGAACCTGTCTGCTACCACCAATGACCTCACCCGATTATATATATTCCCCTACTGAAGTGTATTGGTGTAAGTATGTTGTCTAGCACGTGTCTAGGGTATATGCAATGTAATGAAGTGTAAGAACAGGACAACAACCACACCTAATAATATTGAACAATGATTAAACAAGTCACTGGTTAAGTTTTAACTTTGAATAATTTTTTTTACAATTTATTTTCCTGCATCTTGATCTTTTTGTAGACACAGGAATAACGAAAACTCAATTGATATGCAAGATATTTACATTAAAGTATTTCACAAAATATAGATGAGTGGATTATTCACAAAATTATATGTAGGTGTGTCAATATGGGACAGTGTCAATTATGTTTGATCCTTTGAACAGGGTAATGATTTATAAAACACTTTTCTTCATCATGGTCTGAATTTGTTCAATACACTTTTGGAAAATTGAGAGTCGTGTGGTTGAAATATCGAAAGCCCCAACTAATATGCTTATCTGGGGATGGCTGGTAACGAGCTGTCTTAAGATCACACTGTCAGTTTCCAATTTCCAATCAGGAATCTGATCTTGAAAGATATAAATGTAGAGGCACCCGGAGGATACAGCCTCACAGCTTCATATGCAGAACAAATTACTCAGGTGTTGGTTAACCTGGGCTCACTTGGAGTCAAAGATGAAACCCTGGAACAATATAAATTTGTTCGTCTCAACATACGATAGTCTCTCGCTTTCCCTACTCTAACAGTTCAATACATTTTGACATCAGCATTATAACTAAACAATTAGTTAGCGTTCTCAACTTGTTTTGTACCCCATTCATGGTCAAATAAACTTCAAACTACCGTTTGACACGTTCCTTGATAAAAGAAACATTTTACATTAATTATATCAAGTCATGTACAAACACGGTGACTTGCTGAAGAAGACGGCCAGTGGTTTTTCTGGTCTTATGTCACAATAACTGTACAACACTTTCCCCATTAATATTTACTTTCTTTTCTCCCAAAATATTAGAAAGCCTGTCTGGCTTTTCCACAACAGGTTAATAGATTTCCTAACAACTCTCTGAAACAACACAAAGTTTGATGTTGACTTCCCTCTTTATAATTCCTTCCCACATAATTTTCAGACATATTCAATAATACATGCATAATAATAATCACAATAATGATAATATAAATGTTTTCTGCCTTACCGCATCAGTGAAATAAACACTAGTAAGTTGAATAGGCGATAGTATGGAAACAAAATCCAGATCGCTGCTTGTGCAGAATAAGCAAACAAGGATGTACTATCTCCTTGACTTTTACACAACTTTTAGTGATCAAATTTCTTTAACAAGTGGCACCGAATACTAACTACTACTAGGTTTTATCTCTTGGTTAGTATATTTGGCCACAGCCAATCAGGGACTGTTTGGCTTCTAGCGTTCTTTATTCAAAACTGACCTTAATTTTCATATCTTGGACTACTTCCACTCTATCCCCCTACTGGGCAAACTGAGAAAGATTCAAGTCTGTCCGTCTCTCTGTCTTCTGTTATTATCTTCTGTATTTCTTAACAGTTTAAACTCATACTAAATATTTATTGATCTTGTTGCTTTCTGTCACAAAGTCATTACATTATTTTATTCTTGAGCTTATTTCCATTCACTAGTATTGTTTTTATTTCTACACTGCTTCAAATAATATTTCCTATCCTGCCTTATTCAAATTTGTAAACACGATCTAATGACATAGCTAGTCATATACTCCGTCACATCCAAAAAAATCTAACGTTCATCATAATTTTTCCTTTTATTTTTAAACTACCGTTAGCATGCAGACCGAACGTCGCTTTTAATATGTCACAAAAATTTAACAACTTGCGTGTGTGTATATGTCGATGAAAAATCCAGCAGTGTGAATATCTGCCACTAACAGCGTGTTGAGCGAAGAGGGGGTTCTGCTCGGCGTTTAGTAATATTTGTGTTAATTCTTACTGCAGTTTCGTTCTACACTACTGGAAAATGTCCGGATTACTACTATTACTAGCGTTAATGTTAAAATCGTTCGTTAATTTAGATCGGCAATTTTGCGTAACAGTTCTGGCAGAAGTAAATAGTTAGTCTTGAGGCCAAAGCTAGCAAAGCTTTTTATTAGACTGCGGGATAGTGTCTAAGCATTACTACTGCATACAATTGTGATTCCTACTGGTGTAGAAGAAGCAGTTTGTCAAGCACACACGGGCTGGTATATATATTAGCATTGGGAGTACAATTCCATGGAATTTAGCGTTTGTTTCACAGATTTCGCGACAGTGCCCAGCACTCGATGATGTTAGGAAAATGCTCCTTCCTCCGAGGCCAGGGAGTGGAACACCTTGTACGGAGAAACAAAGCAACATGTGAAAACATGCAGATATCACTACATAGCATTGGGCCGAAGGGCGAGAGCCCAAGCACCCCTGGATCAATAACAACAACAGCAACACATATTATGACCCAAAAAAAAGTAACCCAAAGAAATGTTTGATGTTCAGAATATTTCAGTTTTCTGGTGTTCGGGTAAAATGATATACTGTAGAACTGTACAAGTTTACATTTGTAGTTATTATTTTTATTGTATTCACCCTACACTGTATTTTTATGAATTGTCCTCTGATTTTCTTATTATTATTTGATGCTTCTGACTTTGTTTTTGCTTTTTTGCTGCTCTTAACGCAATTCTGAAATGATAATTTATTCACAGAGGCCGAGGCAGCTGTCAACATCACATGTATTTCTGGCTCAAGCACAAACAGCGACCGAGCCCTTGACCTTAACGACACAAGAAACAGGAATTCGGACCATTTGTCTCAATGATCCTCGTAAAAGGTTGAAAACAAAGATAAGAAATTAAAATATGCCATCATAATTCACTTTCTGTATGTCATCATTCATCATCTTCCTTTGTTCTCTTTATGGAGCATGGAACCACCACTGCAGCCAGTCTCACTGGAAGCCTGCACTGACCAGTGACAAGCTGTTGCAGCTGTGGTGTTTGTGGCAATTTATTTACATGATGAGGCTGCCATCTCATGCACAACCTCATTTTAGTTGGCTTGTTTGACATGCCTGAGGGTGCAGTAGTCCTGTTCTTTCTCTGTCTGTTGAGAGCCCCCCACCCCCAGGAACTAGATGGGGCACTTGCTGTACGTGAAGTGTTAAAATTACTGGCTCCTCATGAAGCATTTCTGTGAATTCATATTGTGAATTCAGTAAAATCTGGGACAAAATAAGTCTTGATACATAACCTGCTTCACATAATGTGAATTCAGTAAAATCTTGTACACAATAATTCTTGTTGTATTATCTGCTTAATATAACGTGAATTAATAAAACCTAACTTACTTAGTCGTTCCTCTTCTACTGTGAGGTGTAGAGGTTTGTAAGAGAGAGCGCCATACTATTCTATAGGCTGTCTTCCTCCTGGCTTGGTTCTATTCTAGTCCTCGGTCCTTCAAAGATTGTCTAATGTTGTTCTCCCAGCCTACTTTGGGTCGTTCTGGAGGTCTGGATCCCTGGCTCTTAGTTTCCCATGCTTGCCGTGGTAGCCGATCTCCCATTCTGCAGACATGGCCAAACCATCTCAGTTGAGACTGTTCTACTTGGGTCTGCAGGGGTTGGGTTTTTTAGGCCTTGACGTATCGTCTGGTTGTGTCCATGTCTCTTCTTGTTACTTCAACCACTTTCCTTAGATACCTCATTTCTGAGGTTTGGATCTGGCTTTTGTGGGTTGTTGTCATTGCCCATGTGTTGCGTCCTTTTTTGAATGCCTTAACAGTAGCATAGTGGACATAGTCTGGCTGCTGTTAAGAAGAGTATGCATCAAGTAAGATATTAAGAAGATAATAGTAGTTAAATTCATCGCGCACTAAAACGCACATATTTGGTGCGTGGTATTGGTTTGCGCTTTGTTGCTAAACAGGGGGATGACGTATGAATCTTGAAGCCAGAGGAAGCCTAGGATTCTTTGAGAGATTAATTTGTGATTTTTAACCCTTTTCCTTGGGTCAACTACTATGGATTCCTTGTTACATGGCCTTCCGGATGGAAGCTATTGCCATATGAATCCAAAAGTAAGTCATTCGTATAATTTATGAAATAATCGATGTATAACTTGTTTCGAAGGAATAATCTAGTCAAGTGTCAAACGGGAGGTCATTGCCCCATTTTATAGACGGCTTGAAAATGGATTATCTTTATTAAAATATGGATCTAGCCTCATACGGTCAATTACGTGCAAGAGTGAATTGCACTGAAGAATCTTAAAGATTATATATTTATAGTTTGCTATCCGTTAGACTTAAGGATGAAATTGGAGGTCAGTCAAGATTGAAGTCGTCAGAATGTTTATGTACTGTTTATTACCAAGTCTCAACAAGGATATGCCGATGTTACGGACTTTGATGGTCCATGAGGCCAATTTGTAAGAGAGTATTCTTCTGAAATTTATTGTCTACCACTTGATCATAAAATGTTTGACTGCCCTTGAAGGGTCAGCCGTTATTAAGAACATTGTATAAAGCAAGCTGTTCTACTAGCTGAAGATGAATGTTGGAAGATGTACCACCTTGTGATGTTCGAATATACTGATGCCATACATCAGTAACATGCTGTAGTATTTTGTCGATGTGACTGTCCAAATAAATTGTCGTGAATCTGTCAACTAACCACGAGTTCCAGCATATTACGATCGCCACTGTTGGTGTTGACATTACCTTTTTATTCAACGTTATCTTGCCTGAATTTTGCCCCGACATTCGCGTAACTAACTACAACATCTCGTGGGTCAGTGATAGCCCTTAAGACAGAAGTCTATCAACTGCTATTCACCCCGAACATTTAGTCTACCACAGTAATACGTCCAGAAAATAGACTATTACACCATGACTCGAATCCATATGTCAAGACTGGGACATAGGTGGAGCGGTATACAGCCATATTTGTCTTCTTACCAACTTCTCTTTTGCTGAGGAATCCACGATTTATGGCTTGAAAAAGTCTCCCAGCTGCTGCTCTTTTGGTAGCCAACTCTTCTTTGATGCCTCCCTTCCGGTCTATGACAGCTCCAAGGTATTTAAAGTGGTCGACCTGCTCCAGGACCTGTTCTCTCAGCTTAATCTGATGTCTTCTTTCCTCTCGTGATATCACCATGGTTTGTTTTTTCGAGCTGCTTATGATCATCCCTCTCTTCTGCAGCTTTTCCTTCCAGACTTGCAGGTTGGATTGAAGATGTGCCTCTGATTTAGCAATCAGGGCAACATCATCAGCAAATGCCAGCTCTGAAATGTAGACCTGTCTCATCTTCCAGTACCCCACTGAATACTGTCTTGTCTTCTCCTTACATGCCTTGATGACATCGTCCATGAGGAGTATGAAAAGATAAGGTGACATCATGAAGCATTTCTGTGAATTCAGTAAAATCTTGAATAAAATATGTCTTGATGTATTACCTACTTCACATGATGTGAATTCAGTAAAATGTGGAACAAAATAAGTCTTAATACATAACCTGCTTCACATAATGTGAATTCAGTAAAATCTTGTACACAATAATCCTTGATGTATTATCTGCTTAATATAACATGAATTAATAAAATCTTGCATGAAATAAGTCTTGCTGTAGGATCTGCTTCACATGATGTAAATTCAGTAAAATCTTACACAAAATAAGTCGATGTATAAGCTGCCTCACATAATATGAATTCAGTAAAATCTTGCATGTAATAAATATTGATGTTTTACCTGCATCAAATAATTTGATGCCGGTATACTACACAAATCATGGTGCTGGCAACCTCATGATATAAAACTAATTGCTAGAGAAACTGCTGCTGTAGGAACATGCACTTTGATGCATACTTCATGGGGGGAGGGGGGGAAAGCTGCAGTTATTGCTTCATGATCCGGTGATGATTTAAAAAATCAAAAACAAAGAAAAAAGTCTTGGTTTCTTATAGCTTAACATTTTCTGGAATCAATTCTTGCCAGGAATGCCTTGTCTCTGGCCATGCTGCAGTCCTTACATAGTGATCTGATACATGACCAGGACAGCCTCAGAGTTATCATCATCAAGGCCAAGGGTCCTGTCTTCTCAGCTGGTCATGACCTGAAGGAACTTGTAAGAACAACTTGTCTTGTTGCCTCTCTTTTGCATCATCTCTCATTCATTTCTCATGGGTCATATTCTGTGCTGTTCTTTAGAGACAATTATCAGTTATAATTTCTTTCTTGCTCTGTATTAAAGATACATACTTTCAGAAATGTCTTCTAGCACAGAACAGAAGAATTCAATTGATGTAACAGGATCACCAGTGTGTGACTGTTGGAAGAGGTCAGGCAAGTGCTGGTGGAGCACGAGATGTGATAAGAAAATGCTGGTGTAGGATGTAACACACTTTGAGATAGCTAGTTGATGACACTGTAAGACAGTTCTTGTTCTAGAATACCTGAGCCAGTTGATAACATTGCAAGACAGTCTTGTTCTTGAGTCCCTGGGGTAAGAGAAATAGAGAGAAACAAAAGAACACACGGAGAAGGGAATTAGACATAGACAAGAAAGGATACATGGAAAGACCTTGAATGGGCAGCACAGTACAGGGAGGCCACGGGTATACAACACTGAAGACATGGAAAGACCTTGAATAGGCAGCACAGCACAGGCAGACCAGGCGTATACAACACTGAAGACATGGAAAGACGTTGAATAGGCAGCACAGTACAGGGAGGCCAAGGGTATACAACACTGAAGACATGGAAAGACCTTGAATAGGCAGCACAGTACAGGGACCTCTGTCTTCTTGAAGACAGAGGTCATGACGCTCAATGTGAGCAACCCTGAGCCCATATCAGTAAGGATCCAGCAACTGGAACAGACAGATGCCTTCACATACCTAGGATGCATAGTAACACCAGACCGCGGAGCAAGCAAAGACATCAACAACAGAATTAACAAAGCAAGAACATCCTTTTTTAGTCTAAACAACATCTGGAAGTCCTCTCAGTACAGCACAAGCGCAAAATTAGGATTATATCAGAGCTGTGTGCTTTCTGTGCTTCTCTATGGCGCGGAGAGCTGGAGAGTTACAGAGAAGGAAATGTCGAAATTGTCCTCTTTTCACACAACATGCCTAAGAAAAATTCTCCGCATCTTTTGGCCAAATACCATCACCAACCAAGATCTGCTTACTCGGAGCAAGCAAGAGGACATGCACACCATCATAGCTGGCAGATGCTGGAGCTGGGTTGGCCATGTCCTCAGAAGAGACCCCGATGCCATCACAAGAACAGCTATGCTATGGACCCCTGAAGAAAAACGAAAGAGAGGCCGACCAAAAACAACTTGGCGGAGGACTGTGGAGGCTGAGATGCAAAGAATAAACCAGAGTTGGGGCACTGTACGAAGGATGGCCGCCGACCGAGCAAAGTGGAATCAATTTGTTGTTGCCCTACAAGACGCCACCAGGCGTAATGGCCACTGACTGCTTTGATGGTCGGTGGCTAAGGATCAAAGAAGAAGAAGACAGTACAGGGAGACCAGGGGTATACAACACTGAAGACATGGAAAGACCTGTAATAGGCAGCACAGTACAGGAAGGCCAGGGGTATACAACACTGAAGACATGGACAGACCTTGACTAGACAGTACAGGGAGACATGGACAGACCTTGACTAGACAGTACAGGAAGACATGGACAGACCTTGACTAGACAGTACACGGAGACCAGGCCAACACTGAAGGGATATGGATCTTCATCATTTTCCTTTACTCTCCTTGTAGAGCATAGAGTCACCACTGACGCTGGTCCACTTGCAGGAAGCCTGTACCAAGCATTCACATACGTTAGCAGTGGTAGTTTCTGTAGGAGTTCGTTTTACACCATGAGATTGCCAGCCCCATGCACAACCTCATATTAGTTGCCTTATAGGACATGCCTGAGGGTGCAGTGGTCCTGTTATAAGGGGGTATGGATACTATTATAATTAGCAGTATACTTGTCAGTATTAATACAAATATATTTGTTGTGCACAAAAATATGTCACGTGCAGTTTGAAAGGCACCGAAGAGTCAACAGTAGAATGTGAACTTATCAAGAGAAGTTTATTGGTACATACAACACAACTTTCCAGGTAATCCATTTATGATGAGATACAGCATTGGATATTGCTAGATTTAGTGACTTTACATCACTTAGTCTTACTTACTTTGGTGTTTCTCGTCTACCTTGGGGTGAAGAGGTTAACCAGAGAGAATTTCATTCTATCCTATCAGCTGTGTTCCTTTTGGCCTGGTTCAAGTCCAATCCTTGGTTCTTCAGGGATTATCTGATTATCCTCCCAGCGAACTCTTGGTCGTCTTTATAGTCACAAAAATGTTCATTTCTATAGTGTGTAATTTTCCAACAATTAAACTAGAATAATTGGAGTGAAGCAGCAACTTGCGAACAGATGCAGGTGTCACTACATGGGGTAAACTCGAGGCCTGTAAACAGTAAATAAATAATACACACATAAAGGTATACGTAGCTAGGTAGTGGCACCATTCAAAAGGTCCTGGGTTCGATTCTCTGGTAAGCCTCTCACTTCTTTTGTTTTTCTGTTGTCTAGTTTTCTACTTCTTTATTTCTCACGAGTGCCTGAAACATACCTTTATGTGTGTATTATTTATCACTACATGGCATTGGGCCAAAGTTAACTCTTTCAGCCCCAAGCAAAAAAGTGGGTTTGGCCCAAGCAAAAATGGCCACCCCAATGCGTTTTTATTGTTGTTGTTTGGAAATATTTTTTTAAAATGTTCATATGCATAAATAACTTAGTTGTTGTATATGAAACTGAAGGTAATTGGATGTACTTTACTCTTGTGCTACAAGCATAAAAGCTTTCATTGAAAAATGATTAGTTATTCAAGGTAAAATGGAGGACAAAAGAAGAAGCCGGTGCAAAATTAGACTAAAAGTATTCATTAAAATTCTTCTACAATTGTTATTCATGAGAATATCCAAGTGTAAAGTTTAAAAATGTCTCAAACAGAAGTATTCTAACAAAGTTCAATCAGTTTTTAATCAATAAACACTCAGAAGATCATTAATTTCACAAATTACAACAACAGGTCATATTGTTGTAAAAAAAGAGGAAATTTCAGTTTATACATCAGAAAGATGGAAATTATATTATTTATACATGAATAATTGTTAGTAACTGCATCTTGTGCATAATTTAAATTTATCAATAAAACTTATTAGTTAGTAAAATGTAAAGTAAAATGGAGGCTGAATAAGAAGCAGGTAAATTTGAAAGAAATAGATATATTCTTACCTTGCCGAGCTGCTCCTCTCCTCTTCTGAAGATATTATCCATAGGAAAACACATAATCATAATCCATAGGAAAGCACAAAATCCATAGGAAATCACAAAAGATCACTTTTTCTAAATACATTAACACTAGGGGCCTATAAATAAACACTATTTTATAATTAAATCCTAAGTAAAATAAAAATTACAAAAAAAAAAAGTCCCTAGCATTTAACAAAAATGAAAATTTCAAATGGTAGGCCCTATCAAACATCAAAAAAAGGGAAAAGAAAATTTTATTTACAAAGCTCTTTCATATCTAGGCATACCCTATATATTGTTTTGCTTATGATAAGCTACAAAGCAATTTTTTGTACAAAGGTGGGGTCTGCCGGTGCATCCTATACACACATAGCTTGATCTGCGACAAATTCCATTGGCGCTACAATGAACACAGGCTCTGCTCTTTCCATCATATTCCACTAGATGTCTGGCTCCAATCATCCGTTCCACTTCATTTCCTTTCATAGAGTGTTTAGAATTTTTGGGTGGACAATCTATTACACCGCCTGGTGTCAGCTGAGCAGCTTCTTTGGACAGATCCTCAATCAAACTCTGTTTAAAATCTTGAAGTGTGAGCTTCCTTTTTGTTGTCGCACCTTCCTGACACAAATTGTATAGGATGTGGGCATTTACCTGTGTCACTTCAATAATCCAGTGGTAAATCTTCTTCCACCACTTTCTGGTTTTACGGTTGTGCATACTGTAGTAACCAACCATTTGATCCATCCGGTCGCAGCCATTCATACACATATTGTAGTCATGAACTACCTTTGGCTTTGTAACTTTGTTTAGACCCTTGCTCTTCTCAACCGTTGCAACGGCTGATTTAGTTGACACAAGTATGCAGGGTTTTTTTGCTTTTTTATCTTTCCAGGCAACACACAATGTTGTATTTTCCGAGTCCAAAAACCATTTCATCTCTTGATGGCCAATCTTGAGATTTTTTATTTCAGGAGGAAAACCGACACGGTTTACATTCAGGGTTCCTGTATAATTATAACTGTGTGCAAGCAGATATTCAATCAGAGCTTTGGATGAATAAAATCTATCAGCAAAAATATGATGTCCTGACCTCAGTGGCTTCAAAAGAGTGCCGAACACTTTCACGGCATGAGCAGAGCTGGGATCTAAACTAGGATCATAGGCTGTATTTTTTCCAAAATAAATTTTCAAATTGAAAACATAGCCGGTAGCTGAATCACAAAGTCCAAATGTTTTGATATGGTATTTGTGAGGTTTGCTTGCATTGAACTGTTTGTGCCTAAACCTACCTTTCCATCCTATAACCATCTCATCAATACAAACATCTTCAAATGGATAGAAAGCATTCTGAAATTTGGTCAATAGCATGTCGACAAATGGCTCAATTTTAGCTGCGTCCTGATCTTCTGGTTCACAAACATGCAGCATACTGTGATAAATAGTTTGAAAACGGTTTCTCGAAAACATCTCGTGGTACCAAGGTGTATAAAAATTTCCTGCGGTGCGCCAGTAGTCTTTGATTTTTGGTCTTCGATCCAGTCCCATCGCAATCATTACAGCTGTAAACTTGAGCCATTCATAATAAGTCAGCGGTGTCCATGAAGAGAACAATGAATACTTTCTATGTGGGTTGTTTGTTTCAACAACTTTTGCAGCATAGGAATTAATGCTGGTTATCAGAGTGCTAACAACACCATCATCCATGTAAAATTTTAAAAAAATCAAGAGGTGTTTGCAAACTATACAGACCTGGATTTATGTTCTGTCTTGTCTGGCGAAAAGTAAAATTTGCTTTAGTTTCTCCAGTGGTGACCGAATGCCAACCGCGTTGTTTGTATTAGGCCTAGTCCTACTAACGAAATCATTAGGCCTATTTCCATCCCTCCTGATTCTTTTTGGCTTGGATATATTATCTGAATTTATTGCAGTCTGATTACATGCTCCTGTATCCATAACTTCATTATCGACACCAGACCTTCCATTAGGCCTATCAATATCATCCTCGGTTTCCGAAGAATCGATATCGTCGATATCAGGTTCAAAGTCCTCTTCGCTATCTCGTGAATACATACTGCATTCACTTTCACAAATTTCTTCAAATAACTTACGAGCTTGATCTGACGTGAGCCGTTTGAGCCTACCATTTGAAGAAGTGGGTGTGGCCATTTTTTTTTAGAAAATATGCGCTTTAAAAAATCGCTTTAAAAATCTAAAATAAATATCTCAAAACAGAAACCACGTTCACTCTTAAACACATGTGGTATTTAAAACAATAAACTTCCTGTCGGAAATGACGTTTTGGGTGGTTTGTGGGTAGTTATAATTAGAAACAGTCTCAAACAGAGGCACTATACTAAACGCTATTTAAAGTCGATTGGGTCAAGCGCGTCGAACCGCTGAGGATATTTAAAGTCGATTGGGACTTAAAGAGTTAAGAGCCCAAACGCAGCTAGATCTACAACAACAACAACTGTCAACAGTTATTTGAAGTTTTAGTAGTATTCATAGCATCATCTTCCACCAGTGACCAGTCATCAGATGTAACTGTAGATCTAGTTTGGTTGCCTTTTGATAGACCAGACCATTAGCATTGCTGTGGACTCAAACAGCTAGTTTCTTTTCAGCCAAAATGTTGTTTATAACTTTGTTAAATGTTACACACAGTTGTAGGAAAATAAAGTTTTATCTAGGGACAAAGACACAAAAAGCAGCACTTCTGTCACACAGATCTATACAGGCAAGAAACTAATTGAAATAAATCCACTGTATATGTTCCATAACAGGGCATTTACTCTGATAAAAAGTTGAGCAATACAAAGCTTTTCACAAAATAAATGGGTTTTTCTCCCATTTGCTAAGGTCTGTCACTGACCTTTCTGTCTTAGATAATTTGCTGATGTTTCATTTTCTTTCACTGACTTTTCTCGCCAGGTTCTTGTTGCTGTTCGTTCACTGAGCTTTCTCTCTAAGTTCTTTTGCTGATGTTTCATGTTATTTCACTGACTTTCTGTCCAAATTCTTTTGCTGATGTTTCATGTTATTTCACTGACCTTTCTCTCCAAATTCTTTTGCCATCATCTCATTTTCTTTCACTGACCTTTCACATTTTTTCACAATTTTTTTATGTGATGCATGAATGTCGGTATATGAGAAATATCTTGGTCAGCAATATTTTTTAAATATATTGATTTGTTTGTTTAAAAGGTGTTAGATTATACCCTGTGCTTTAAATTATAAGTGTTATTATCTCTGTGTTGCCAGACACAAGAGAGGGGCAGTGATTATCATGAAGAGGTCTTTTCAACCTGTACAAACGTCATGAACCTTATTCAGGTAAGTACTGTACTCACCTGGTTCATTTAGTTTCTAGAAGTCTCTGAGGAGACACAGAATAGGATTGTGCTCTAACAGGCACGTTGTAAAAGACAAATAATATGAGGTTGTACATAGAACTGGTAATGTCATCATATAAAACAGTTTATACAGAAACCAACTCTGCAGTGGCCCATTTGTTCAAGCTTCCAGCTCAAGATGATCAGCTTTAATGGTGGCTGTATGCTGCATAGAAAGCAAAAACAGGAAAAGATGGGGATGAATGTATTTACTTAGTCTGTGTTATAATAAAATTGAGAGAGGTGTGAGTAGTGTTTCTGTCTGATAATATCATGAAATTGATAGTGGTATGAACAGTTTCTATCTTCGCAGTAGGAAATTGATAGAAGCATGAGCAGTGTTTATATCTGATAACATAATGAAATTGATGTACTTGATGATGCACACATTCATCCACATGATGATATATATATTCACCCACTTGATGATACAAACATTCACCTACTTGATGATACACATATTCACCCACTTGATGATACATACATTCACCTATTCAATGATACACATATTCATCCTCATGATGATACATACATTCACCCACTTGATGATACACATGTTCATCCTCATGACGATACATACATTCACTCACTTGATGATACACATATTCACCCACTTGATGATACACACATTCACCCACTTGATGATACATGCATTCACCCACTTGATACACATTCATCCTCATGATGATACATACATTCACCCACTTGATGATACACATGTTCATCCTCATGACAGTACATACATTCACTCACTTGATGATACACATATTCACCCACTTGATGATACATGCATTCACCCACTTGATACACACATTCATCCTCATGATGATACATACATTCACCCACTTGAGAATGCATATATTCACTTGATTATACACACATTCACCATTTTTATGATACACATATTCACCCACATCATGTTACACATTCACCAACACTACATTCCACATATTCTCCTTCATGGGGATACACAAATGATGTATTTATTTTCAGGACCTACCAGTTCCAGTTATAGCTCAAGTCAATGGTAAGCCATACGTACAAACTAATGTTGAAAATTAGTCAGGCCGCATATATGGAAAATGTTGAAAATTAGATCGTATATACGGAGAATGTTGAAAATTAGTCAAGCCATATATACAGAGAATGTTGAAAATTAGTCAAGTCATACATATGAATAATGTTGAAAATTAATTAAGCCGTATATATGGAGACTGAACTCCGCCAATGCCGGTCCCAAGCCCGGATGAAAAAGGAGGAGGGCGGCCTGCATGGAGGCCGTAAGGAGGCAGCCCCTCCACCATGCAAAGGCACAACAGGCCAATCACCTGTTTGCTTTAAATCACGATTACTAGCAACACAAGAGAGAAAACTGGACTGATTCTAAAGGCGACGAACTGGAACGGACTACGGACTACGACTTATGGAACGTGGAACACAAGAAGTATAAATGGGAAGGAAGAGGAGCTGGTGGAAGAGATGAGGAAAGCAAAACTAGAAATCTTGGCTATAACGGAAACAAAGAAAAAAGGACAAGGAGTCATGGATCTCGATGGCAACACGCTGCTCTACAGTGGTGTACCCATGTCTGAAAGAGCTAAAGGGGGCGTGGGTTGCATTGTGGCCCAAAATCAAAAAGATAGTATCAAGGGATGGAACTTTGTCTCGGAGCGCATTATGGTCGTTAAACTAAAAGAAGGAGAAACCATAGTCAACCTGGTCATAGTGTATGGGCCAAATGAGGATGAGAGAGCAGAGGTCAAGGAGGAATTCTTCGAGCTGCTTCAAAGGACAGTGGATGACTGCCTAGATGAAGTTATCATGCTCGGAGATTTTAATGCCAGAGTTGGAAATGACCATGCTAGATGGGGTGGAGTTATCGGAAGATATGGAGAAGATACTCTCAATGACAATGGAAAGCGACTCCTTAGATTCTGCAGTGAGCAAAATCTGATCATTACAAACACAAAGTTCCCCCATAAGCGCATACATGCATACACTAGATGTGAACCAACAAAGAATGAGAAGTCAGTGATCGACTATGCCATTGTTCGGAGAAGCTCATTCAAATATGTCCGAGATGCTAGAGTCTGGAGGGGGCCAGAGATTGGAAGTGATCACTACCTGCTAACAATCAAAAGAACAACTGAAAGAGTTGCTCAACCTAGGAACTGCCCAACATCACGCAAGAAACCAAGTAAACGAGCAGGAGAAATGAGCATTAGGACCTACAAGCTGAGAGAGCCAGAAATTAAGACCAGATATCAGGGGCTTATTGCTGCAGCGGTGAGCAACACAGAAGAACGACCTGATGACTTGGAAACCCTCTGGATTAAATTCAAGGATATCATAAAGACAGCTGCTGCAGAAGCATGCGGTGAAGTCCGACTTGGGAACAAGAGAAAGAGGACACCTTGGTGGACAGAGGAAGTCAAAGAGAAAATAAGAGAGAAGAAAATGGCATGGAAACAATACTTAGGAGCTAAAAACACAACAGGACAAATGGAAAAATATAGAGAATATGTGACACTCAGAACAGAAGCAAAGAACAAAGTGCTAGCAGCAAAACAGAAGTCCTGGGAAGAATTTGGAGAAAAGCTAGAAAAAGATGCACAAGAAAAACCAGAAATTGTTCTATAAGACCCTAAAGAACATGAGGAAGGAAAAACAATGCCCTCTCAAATTTATAAAGGACAAGCAAGGCAAATTGCTTACTGCCCCGAAGGAAGTAATGGAAAGATGGAAAGAATATTTCTCAGAACTCCTGGATGGTGAGCATGGTGAAGCATCAGAAATGATAAACACTAGCACAGAAGAGAAAACCAATGATGGTGAAGATGACATAAAGATGGAAGAACTGAAGGCAGCACTGGAGAAAATCAAGATGGGCAAAGCAGCAGGGCATGATGGTATAACACCAGAAATGGTTAAGTTCATGGGAGCATCAGGCGACCTATTACTCTTAAGGGTTTTACAGGCAGCGTGGTACAACAAGACCATACCAAAGGATTGGGAGATTGCCATCATAACACCAATTTTCAAAAAGGGTGACAATCGACAGTGTGGAAACCATAGAGGCATATCCCTTCTCAGTGTCCCTGGTAAAATCTACTCTAGAATCCTAGAGCAGAGACTCCGACGCCTAGCTGAGCCACAATTGGATGAGGTCCAGTGCGGATTTCGAGCAAACCGAAGTACTCAAGACCTAATCTTCACACTCAGACAGCTGAGTGAAAAGGCCCTTGAGTATAAGAGTGAGATGCATCTTTGTTTCATAGATCTGGAAAAGGCGTTTGACAGGGTCCCCTGGAGTAAACTTTGGGACTGTTTGGTAAGGAAGAATATTCCAGCACCTCTGATTCATGCTATACAGAGCTTCTACAAGTCTTGCAGAAATTATGTGAGGACAGCAAACCATAAGTCAGAAGAGTTCAGGACCACCACTGGTGTAAGACAAGGTGATATCCTATCACCTTACCTCTTCATACTCCTTATGGACGATGTCATCAAGGCATGTAAGGAGAGAACAAGAAAGTATTCAGTGGGGTACTGGAAGATGAGACAGGTCTATATTTCGGAGCTGGCATTTGCTGATGATGTTGCCCTGATTGCTAAATCAGAGGCGCATCTCCAATCCAACCTGCAAGTCTGGAAAGAAGAGCTGGAGAAGAGAGGGATGGTCATAAGCAGCTCTAAAACAAAATCCATGGTGATATCACGAGAAGAAAGAAAACATCAGATTAAGCTGGGAGAACAGGTCCTGGAGCAGGTCGACCACTTTAAATACGTCGGAGCTATTATAGACCGAAAGGGAGGCATCAAAGAAGAGTTGGCCACTCGAAAAGCAGCAGCTGGGAGACTTTTTCAGGCCATAAATCGAGGATTCCTCAGCAAGAGAGAGGTTGGTAAGAAAACGAAGATGGCTGTATACCGCTCCACCTATGTCCCAGTCTTGACATACGGATGTGAGTCATGGGCAATGACTACAACCCATAAAAGCCAGATCCAAACCTCAGAAATGAGGTATCTGAGGAAGGTGGTTGAAGTAACAAGAAGAGACATGGTACGCAACCAGACGATACGTCAAGGCCTAAAATCCTACCCCCTGCAGACCCAAGTAGAACAGTCCCAATTAAGATGGTTTGGCCATGTCTGCAGAATGGGAGAAGATCGGATACCACGACAAGCATGGGAAACAAAGAGCCAAGGATCCAGACCCCGAGGATGACCCAGAGTCCGCTGGGAGGACAACATTAGACAATCTTTGAAGGATCGAGGACTAGAATGGAACCAGGCCAGGAGGAAGACAGCCGATAGGATAGTCTGGCGCTCTCTCTTCCAAACCTCTACACCTCACGGTAGAAGGGGAACGACTAAGTAAGTAATATATGGAGACTGTTGAACATTAGTCAAGCCGTATATACGGAAAATATTGAAAATTAGTCACGCCTTATATATGGAGAATGTTGAAAATTAGTCAAGCCGTATATATGGAGAATGTTGAAAGTTAGTCATAATAACATATTTCAACACTGATTTTGATTTTTTTTTTTATCTTCTAAATAATGTACTGGTAGTTCTCTGTTTACATGTTGTCAATGGCGTACTAAGAGGGGTATGAGCTGGGCGGACCTCCCTGGGGGCAGCCAGGAGGGAGGCAAACCTCCCTAGGTGACAGCCAGTAAGGTGGGTATGAGGGAGGATGAACCTCCCTGGGGGACAGCCAGAACAGGGGTACCATCGGACACTTATTATAGTACTTACTGTTAAAAGTGTACTCGCAAGTGCTTTTTTATTGGGGGGGAGTGCCAAATACTCTAGGGACACCTTTGCATATGTTTCATTTACATGAATTCCAACATATGCGGACCAATTTTCAGGTATTTTTGATTTATTTACGCACCAAACCCGAAGTTACGCAACCTGATGTTTACACATTTTTACTGGCCAATAACTTGCAGTGAAACAATTAAAGGAGGCCTTCCAATTTCTTGAATTCTGCCTTAGGATCTTTGAAGAAGATGATCCTGACATGGTCAGGAGGAAAATGATGGAATGTGCTGCTGTTCCTTCCAAGAAATCCTTCATAAGCAGAGGAAGTCACAAACTCAAACAACTATAAACACATTCTTCAGGAAACAGTTAATTGCTGCTCACTTGTTTCTCATTCAGATGACTCATCACCCCACCCTCATTGTATTAGAAGTTTACGAAGATGAAGAAGGTATTTGTCCTGCCTCTGTCAGTGTTGTAAAAATTTGTATCCTTTGCAAATGTTGTTTTAGAAAGATGCATGAGCCCCCCCTGAATGAAGAAGGTGTCCACCGTTTGTTCTGCCTTCCAGGTGTCAGTTTGTTGTAAAAATTTGTTTCCGGGAGTGTTGTTTTAGAAGTGCATATTTTTCTTCTTCTTGGTCCAATTCTGATGAACACTTTGAAAGTGATAGTCCTACCCCCTGTTAATGTTGCATAATTTGTTCAGTATTGTTTTTCTATACATGTACATGCACTTAATATGAATCGTATGTCTTAATTTACAATGTTTAGTATTATGTGTATTTGTTTTTATTATTATGTACGGCATTTGGTGGAACACATCCCCCTTACTTTACATGTATCTGAATGAGAAAATCCTGTTCCATTTATGCAATTTATGTTTACGCGAGAGTCTCGGGAATGCATTTATTATGCACACGAAGAACTACTTGTTTGTGTAAAACTGGGAACCTTACTTTTTGATCACCCTCGTATATTAAATACCAATATTAGGGAATCGTATATTTGTGACTTCTTAAATTAAAAAAATGTCTGTGTTAAACGTAGTTTTATTAATAATAAAATATTTCTGTTTTCAGCAGTAGGTAATTGAAAGTAATGAAGATTACTTTAATATATAAATAAGAATTTTAGAAATATTAATGTGTTCTGTTACTGCCACAGACCCTGCTAAGTTGTTACTGTAATATATGGTTATTGTTAAACAGAATCAACATCATTGCATTCCGGGTAAACGCATAGGTGCTCAGTCTCCCTCAGTATATGTCAAAGAGGGAATGCTTGCAGTTCCTATAGCTTGCTGGTTGTATACACGATGAATGCATCCTCACAAACGTCCATGTCTGCTAGCTTTACGTTTGATGCCAAATTCCAACAGTTTTAACCTTGATGATTCATCTGTTGTAGTGTCATTCTCTAACAGGCGATCATTAATTGTTCTCACTATCTCTGCCTTTTCCATATCCAGTGTCCCACTGTGGGTGCTCTTGATGCTAGTCTGCATGTATAGTACATGTACCTTTACGACCATTCTGAGAACCGAAAAATTCAGAAACATATCTGGCCCTAAGAGTTTTGGATAAGATGTTCAGGACCTGCATACAAATTTTTGGAAAAGATGTTCAGGACCTGCATACAAATTTTTGGAAAAGATGTTTAGGACCTGCATACAAATTTTTGGATAAGATGTTCAGGACCTGTATAAAAATTGTTGGATAAGATGTTCAGGACCTGTATAAAAATTGTTGGATAAGATGTTCAGGACCTGCATAAAAATTGTTGGATAAGATGTTCAGGACCTGCATAAAAATTGTTCAGATAATCAAAATGTTTTCATTGCTGGACCTTCGGGCTTAAAAATGGTGTTTTGGTCTTATTTGGTGACTGTTTCAGGACCTGCTTAAAAAGTCCATTGTTTCTGGATAAGATCCGTTCAGGACCAAAGCTGCATAACAAATTGTTGGATAAAGATGTTCAGGGGGACCTGCATAAAAATTGTTGGGGTCTCTTCAAGATGTTCAGGGGCACCTGCATAAAAATTTTTGGATTTTAGATCTTCAGGACCTGTATAAAATCCATTGGGCTAATGGAGATCAAGATGTTCAGGACCTGTATAAAAATTGTTGGATAAGATGTTCAGGACCTGCATAAAAATTGTTGGATAAGATGTTCAGGACCTGCATAAAAATTGTTGGATAAGATGTTCAGGACCTGTATAAAAATTGTTGGATAAGATGTTCAGGACCTGTATAAAAATTTTTGGATAAGATGTTCAGGACCTGCATAAAAATATATATCATCATCATTTTCCTTAGCGTTCCTTATGGGGCATTGATGCCACCACTACAGCTGGTCACCTTGCAGGAAGCATTCACGAAGCAGTCACATGTTCAGTCACATGTTCAGTCACATGGTCTTGCAGTTGTGGTTTGTGTAGTAATTTGTTTTACATGAAGAGGTTGCCAGCCGCATGTACAACCTCAAATAAGTTTCTTTGTAAACAAGCCCGAGAGTCAAGTACAGGTCCGTATCTACTGTATTTATTCAAACACCCGAAAGCCAAAATATTCAGAAAATCTAAAGTTTCATTGGGGGACTTCGGGCTATTTAGGCTTCGTTTGGCAACTTTTGGGCTTCATTTGGTGACTTTTGGGCTTCATTTGGAAACCGAAAAATTCCCTGAGGATTTTGAATAAAAGGATACAGAGCCCTGTTCTTTCTTTGTCTCTTCTTCTTATAATATCAACTGTGGGTTCTAATGACGATGTTTGTACTTTTCAACATATTTTATGTCATGCTTATAAGTAGTTAATGTTAATATGAGTGTGCTATTTTATTTTACTTTACAACGTTGAATTCCTTGACATTGATATGTAAAATGCATATGAGAAAAACTGAAGTCTGTATGAAAGGTGAGAGAAAGGAAGGGCAAAATGTCAGACGGGCCTGCGTGCCCTATTCTTAACCCTTTGAAAATAAAGTTTGTTCAATCGTTCGTTTGTTCCTCAGAGACCCCCATGAACTCCATGGGGCAAGGAGATATATACACATATAAAACCTTATCATGTTCTTGCTTTTATCTCCTCAGAGACCCATAGAAACTACACTGGATTTATTCATAGTTACTCTACATATTTCAAACTAAATATGTTTCTTAGTTCTCTTGTTATTGTACTATTTCTTTTTTTCTGTTCTGTTATCATTGGTCAATTTTTTAGGCATAAGCTTTCATTTTCCATTCTTTTGTTTTGTAACCTTTACCAGTTGATATCAGAGAACTCGCCTTTTTAAAAGTATCATAATCTCTTCTTCAAGTAGCATTCCTGGTATCATTGGTGATCATGTCTCTCCACAACTTCTGTCTCCAGTACTGATTATCAATTCTGTTGTTGACTTTTTTCCCTGCCATGATGTAAAACTATGCAGTAGCTTCTCTCTCTGTTATCCTGTATTTCTGCTTCCTTCAATCTTTCCTACTGTCACAATATATTTCAGCTTTCCTCTTCACATAATGTGCCCAAAGAAAGTTGGTTGTTTCCTTTTAATGTTAGTAAATAAGCTTTACTTTCACACTGGCTTCTTTCAGTAATCTCAAACTCGTAATCTCTTGTAATCGTAAACTGAGAATTAATGTTGATCAAGTTTATCATTGTTTTCTTGATTTCATTGAAAGCGAACAAGCCAACAGAAGCCAGATTTAATTGTGTTGGTTTTGTTTTATTTTCAAATAGGGTTGTTTTATAATCCAACAGGTTTAGCAACGGCAGCAGGGTGTCAGCTTGTTGCAACCTGTGATATTGCTGTAGCTTCAACCATCTCACAGTTTGCTACCCCAGGGTAAGAGACTTAAATTTACCTTTATGGGGCATATAGAAAATCTTTGAGACTTTAATATAAATGTGTGATTGAAAGGACCTTCGCAGTTTTCTGATCTCCTTTCAAATGTCTGTCACAGTTTGAATAATTGCAAGTGGCATCTAATTTTACTTACTTATTCGTTCCTCTTCTACCTTGGGGTGTTGAGGTTTGCCAAAGAGAGCACCATGCTATCCTATCTGCAGCTGTCGTCCTTTTATTTTAGCCTGATATCAATCTAGTCCTTGGTCTTTCAGAGATTGTCTAATGTTGTCCTCTCAGTGAACTCTGGGTCATCCTGGAGGTCTAGATTCTTGGCTTTTGGTTTGTCATGGTAGCGGTCTTTTCCCATTCTGTAGACATGGCCAATCCCTCACAGTTGGGATTTTTCCACTCGCGTCTGCAGGGGCTGGGTTTCAAGGTTGTGAAGTATCATCTGGTTGCAGACCCTGTCCCTTCTTGTCACTTGGACCACTTTCCTCAAATACCTCATTTCTGAGGTTTGAAGCTGGCTCTTGTGGGTTGAAGTCATTGCCCACCACTCACATCTGTAGGTCAAGACTGGGGCATTGGTGGAGGGCTATACAGCCATCCTAGTCTTCTTGACTTTATGTGGGGCATGGAGGAAATGTTTGTGAGACTTAAGTATAGATGTGTGATTGGAAGGACCTTTGCAGTTTTCTAATCTTCCAAAAGTTGGTCACAGTTTGCATAATTGCTAGTGACACCTAATTTTAATTTTCTTATTAAGTTCATTAAGATGTGGCACATTATATATTTTGTTTTTCAGTGGGCAAGAACAGTGAAGGATATTTTGGTGTGTTGCTGTTCTTCTTTCAGTAAGAACAGCACAAACACATGAAAAAAAAAAAAGAATTAGACAACAAACCAAAAAAAGAGACAAATACAATAAAAATGCATAAAAAGATAATCCCAAAACAGATACTGCCATAGAGGAGTGAAGCGTTTGAGACTTCACAAATACTAGGTCTCAGCTTTATTTAGTGGGATGACCTGTTTCCTTTTTCAATGCTTTTGTTTTAGCAGTGCCCATTTACAGCTTGGTGCACTGTATTGTAGCGCTACCTGGTTGCAAACTCTGTAACTTTGCCTCGAGAAGGCTGTAATGAATGTGCCACTCAAAAGTTGAAAGAAAATCATATAGAACCATAAAACACAACAGTTTCTTGCTTAAGAGAGATATTAAGTTTTTTTAGATGCTCTATCCGTTCTGATCACTGTCTCGGATACTTATGAAGTGAAATATTAGGCGCTTTTTAAAAACTGCTTCTTAACCAGGGGTGCATGCATCCCTTTGGGGTACAAGAACCACCATCTGTGGGGTGCAAAGAGATGCCAGATATTTTAGGAGGCAAATCATCATAAACACAATATAACACAAAATTCAAATATATTTATACAACATATAACAGCAACATTATGTTTTAAATATCAAGCTATTAATCAAATTTTGTGAATAACACTTTCTCAAAACATAGTTTTGTATTTTTTACTCATTTCTGGCATATTTTGCGAGCTTGAAAGTAATGGGGTGCGGGACTTGTAAAAAAAAGCTGTAAAGAAGTGCAGGGCTTCTTAAGATGTAAATGAGTCTGGGACATTTAAAACGTTAAGAAACAGAAGTTGAAGTATATTATTTAGTCAAACATTCTCTTTTTTTATTTCCTCTTTTTCATAATTCACTTTCTTATGATATTTTATGTTTGAACAACAAGCACACATGAAGACAATTCTTGATTTTATGTAACATTTCTTGTGTCAACTTTAGTGTGAATGTTGGACTGTTCTGTACCACTCCTGGTGTAGCAGTTGGCAGATCTGTACCCAGAAAAGTTGCTCTGGAAATGTTGTTCACAGGTCGTCCAATTTCTGCTCACGGTAAGTCTTCTCCAGGATATCTGCTACACTAAGTGCAGAGCATTGCCACTTAATTAGACTTTTGTATGCATTGGAAAAAAAAAATGAAGTGTTAGAAGTGTCAGGTTAGGAAATGATTGAGGAAGTGAACAACAGTAGAATGCATTATGTTAATAGAAATTAAAAACAGAAAAAAAGCCCCCATTATTATAAAAACTAAACCCCAAAAAAATATTACAAAATGGAGAGAGAAAAAAAAACAGAATTGAACTCAGGACATTCCATTAACAATAGATGATACTGCTTAGTGAGCATGTCAGACCAGTCATAGATATTTATCTTCATCATTATTATCAGTCATTTATACCTGTTTTTCCCCCCACACGTAGATGCTCTAATCCATGGGCTTGTCAGCAAGGTTGTACCTGAGGAACAAGTTGAGGAGGAGGTAAGTAAACAGTATAAGTATATAAACCAGTAAAACAGTATTGAATCAGTTCTACAAATAACGGTTCACATGAAACAAGGGACGTTTCGGGTTTTACCCTTCGTCAGCCACAGTTACAAACGTGACAAGGACAAGAATTACATATTACAACTCTCTGGTGTCAGGATCAGAGTGGAGAATAGGCAGATGTCGAAACAGAATTCTCTTCACCGCCAGACAGTGAGGATGAAAAGTTAGAACCAGTTTGAGTCTGTCAGATTGGACAGAAGGTTTAGTAGTGAGTGCCATCTGACGAGTGACGCATGTGATGTGATTAAGAGCATCAGATAAAACATGTTCTGGATAAAGATGTCGGCGAAAGAACTCGAGCATCTCTTGAGCTTGCTGATGGAAATCATCGTCATCGTGACATAACCGACGCAAGCGAAGAAGTTGAGAAAAGGGAATGGAATTTTTACAACTAAGAGGATGCGATGAAGTGTAAAGAAGGAAACCATGAGCGTCAGTAGTCTTATAATAAACAGACGTTTTAAGACCAGTAGGGCTAATAGTCACAGTGATGTCAAGGAAGTTCACTGAAGTTGTAGAAATTTCAGAAGTGAATTTGATGGCAGGAACACCAACAAAATTAAAATAAGTAAACAGTATGGGTTTATCACATAGCGTGATTTACTTGATCTGATCATCTTAGCTCCACATGGATCACGAATTTTTCACTATGCTCTTCATTACATTCAGATCTGAGTAATTGTTGTATGCTTTACACTTTTGTCAGTCTTGGTATCAGCATTTTAGATTTTATCAGTCAGGGACATCAGAATTTTGTGTTCTGTGCTTTGCATGAGCAGAAATATCTACTGTTTTTTTTGTTCTACACTTTTTATTTCTATCAGGGACATAAAAATTGTATGTGCTTTCAATCAGCAGAAAGATCTACATTTTTTGTCATGCATTCAGAGAAATAAATTTATATTTCACATTTTTGCCAGTTAGGAACATTACTTTTTTGTGCTTTAACACTTTTATCAGTTAGAACATCTACATATTATGCTGTAAACATTTGCCAGTCACAAGCATTGGTATTTTTTATGTGCTGCAATTTTGTCATTTCCAAACATCAACATTTTTTGTTTTCTGCTCTGGCACTCGGTCAAGAACATCAGAATTTTATGCTCTACAATTTCCTTTGTCAGGAACACCAACACTTTATTTTGTGCAGTTTCAATGAGTCAGAAAATATTCAGTGATGTTGTATACATTTTTTTCATAACAAACATTTTGTTAGCTGGACAATATATTTGTGAGTTGAAGATTTCTAATATTTTAATGTTTTGCTTCTGTAGAATGTCATCATCTTCATTATCAAACTTCAGCACTCCAAGGAGCATAGGCCTTCAAGAAACTTATGCCAAGTCTTCATGTCCCGTGCCATCAGCTCAAGGTCTTTTCATATCTTAATCTTCATCAAGTCTGTCTCCAGTTCTCTTCTCCATGTGTTCTTTGGTCTCCCTCTACCTCTCTTACCCTGTGGATTCCAGAACAAGGACTGCCTTGTTTCCTCAATGTGTGTCTTATCTATCTTCAGTGTCTTCTTCTCATCTCTTGTTCCACTGGCACTTGTCTGGTTCTTTTCATCAGTTCCACATTAGTGATCATGTCATACCACTTCAATTCAACAATTCTACGCTAGCACACATTTATGAAAAGTCTGTAGCTGTTTGGTTGTTGTATTTTGTTGTTCTCCATGTTTCAGAGCCATACAATAGAATTGACTTGACATTTGAATTGAAGATTCTGTTTTTGTGTGCTGGACCTGATTTCTTTTGATCTCCATGTATTTCCCAATGCAGTGAAAGCTCCTTTAGCCTTTTGTACTTTCTGAAGTGTGTGACAACAGAAATAGCTAAACTTATGTTGTGTAAACACTAAGAGCTTAGAATGTGTTGTCTGAAATTTTGTTTAACCATGTTTGTTCCTCATTTGCAGTAGAATATCTTTGACATTTTTCTTATTAGTCAGTAATAATTGTTTTTGTTGGTAATATTTACAGACCCTGAAGATAGCAGAGAGGATATGTGAAACAAGCAAGAGTGTTGTAGCTTTGGGGAAGGCAGCTTTTTATTCTCAGATAGCTTTGGAAAAGAAAAATGCATACAGGTCAGATATAATTGTTTGTGTGTTTCTTGCTCTCGCACCATGCAGGCTTCAAACTTTAGAAGCATGTCTCTAAAATTCAGCCTATCAGGGTTGAGCTTTGTGACAGATTATGTAAAATAGATTACATGAATCCGCACGTCTTTGCTTCCCACCTTTGTTTCCTTATTAGTATGCACGTTTTGTTAAACGCAGAACCCATGCTCTTCGATATCTGTCTAACTCATAGTTTAGCCGGGACCCCAAGATGCAGCAATAGTGAATGCAGTCAGCGACCCATAGCTGTACTGCTTGCATCAGGACCAGCGAACCAGAGCTGGTCAAGACCGCACTCCACCTCCACATGGTGGTCCTGGAAACAGTCTGCAGCAGTGCAGTCTGGCTGAGCGAGTGCGGATCGCAATGGGAAGGCAAACCCGGTCCCTAAAAAATGCTGTGCAGAAGTCGGATGTGTCGACCGAAAGGTGCAGATATCACAGCTTAGGCGTAAACAGACACAACGCAACCACCGTCCTTTTCAGGACGAACGAAGAAGAAGAAGAAGAATAGTTTAGCCATGCCTATTTTCTTTTTTTTCTCTATGTCTTACAGGCACTAGTGAGTATTTGCCAACAGACCTATTAGCTAGTCCATGAGTGGACAGGTAACCTCCAGCGAGTAAGAGCCATTAACTGATTATCATGCGAGCGATTGGGCAATCGTTGGATAGTGACAGATCAGACAAAGACCGCGCGTAGAAGAGATCGAGTCGTCTATTTGTAGAATCAAGGGCGATAAGACAGAAGACGTACCTTTGATGGTTACATTTGACAGGGGGAATTAAGCGAATGCACAAAAGGGGCGATAACCACAGTTACAGACATCATCCATTTGTTCATGATCCCCAGGGGGACGTAATTAGCTACAGTAAGAGACGGGATCAAAGAGTCTGCTCGCTAGCAAATGTCTATGCGGTCAGCATAAGTGTGAAAGAAAGCTTTCATTCAGGAATCGAACCGTAGATTTTCCCCAAATACGGGCTGAGGCGTGATATCTCGCACTAGAGAACGAAAGAAGACCTATTTTATATAAATACCTCATCCTTTAAAATCAATTATCTAGTCGCCTCAGAATTTTTGGAATATCTAGCTTGAATCCTAGAGCCATTGTACAAAGTGGATTACTTAGAATTTCGTTGGAGATAGTTTCATTTTCTGTGTTGCGGTAAATATATATACTAGCACTTGAGTGATTTAATTGTTAAAGTTCGTCATTATTTTTCACTAAGATTTACTGTGTTAATTGATTAGCGTATTAAATAGCATTTAGCTAATTTTTTCAAGCTGTAACGTAAATTTAATTACTCGCTATTACCAAGGAAAGTGATGTTTTAATTGACTAGTAAATTCATTAGGCGATTGAGTACTGATGAAATATATATATATTTATTTCTAATTCATTATGTGTAATTTTGTAAATGACTAGCGCTTATTTCACGGGGTAAATAAAAACGATAAGATAAGCTAGACACTTGTGGTTTAAAATCTAATTTAATAGTGGATAAGAAATCATACTTTTAAGCAGGGGTATGATAGAATACTGATATTGTGATTAAATGTTTGTATTTTCTTCCTAAATCCAGTACGGATCACAAACCAAACCTACCAGTGACCTAAATCTGAGAAAAGGGGTCTAAGTCAAAAAGCACCAAAAACATTCTTATGTAATATCGGTTCTTCGAGGTTGACCTGTTCGGCCCTCTTGTTTCACCCAGAGAAATAGAGAGTACGAACATATGACATTAAGAATAATTATAACTGGACATATAGCTACCCAGATTTCTCTTTTCATTTTCATTTACATTCAGCCCGCGGTGGCGAAAATATCAAACTTAACACTACCCAACTACCAACTACTGTGTTGTGGCGAGGATTTATCCAGAGAGATTTACACACCTGACATTCTCTTTAACTATCGGAAATTACAAGCTGCTGTACACTGTGAACACTATATCTCAGTAATTTAATCTTCTACCTGGACAAATTGATGTGACATAAACATATCCAATTATCAGCACCAAAGTAAGCGTTCCCCATTAGGAGAATTAATCAGTCTCGGAGGAAGTGGGGCTTATTTCGGCGAAACCCAACACTGGATTTGTACTTATATCATGGAGATATGTTCAAGATGTTGTTAAACAACTATTAGGTAAGTGAGACTGAATGTGGCCACAGGTTTGTCAGAGCAGAGAGAAAGAGGAGTGAATAATTCTTCTGTTGTATAATCATTGTACTCACTTTGTTTTTTTCTTCCTTTTGTTTGCTAATACTGTTATTTTTTCAGGATAGATTAATTAGGAACTCTGTTCTTTACAGTATAGTCGAATTCTATACCATAGCGCAAATCTTTTGACTTTTTGGGGTTAATAATTTCTTCATGGGGGATCTTGTCTCAACAGAGGGAATTGCACTTATGGGTCTATATTTTTTTAATTTCTGTAACCTATGATTTTCTATTTCTATTGAAATATTGGATGTTGTGAAGTTTTTTTATGATAATAAATTTTAACAAAACTTTATTACCTGTGTTGGTCAGCTCAGCTCAATATCCATACCCCATTTACTATAGTTTCACGTTTGTGCGTCTGGTTGTCGTCACTTATCTGTGTGTGTGTATGTGAGTGGTTAATAGTGTATATGTTAATATATATATTAAGGAAGATTGTCTGATAAACAAATTACAGCCGTAAAGATAGGCTGGACTAGAGTCTCTTCTCAATCCAGTGACAGATTCTACCTTAAACTATTCACTCGTGAAATCTATTTCTTTACCTTATCTCTCACTGAGTTACCATTTTTTTCAGTTCTATTCAGACGGGACCAGAATCTATCTTAAATACCTATCCAAATCTACGACAAACTTCAGATTTTAACATTCAAATGCTGGCGTGCAGATCTGTTTGGGCCATTTCTTGGAATATGTAAATCATTTTCATGATTACCCTTGTGTCAAAAGCTATCAAGGGGGTAGTCATGGGCAAGGGTGACCTGTTTATTTAACTTGTGGTTTCTGTTAAAAGATATCTCTTTTAATTATCCTCATATTGTTTGTTCAGCCATATCAGTATATTATCATCATCATCTCCTTATTTTGCCCCATATGGAGCATAGATCTACCACTGTAGATGGCTTCCTTAAGAAAGTTTATGCAAAGCACACCAGACTGCAATGTGTTTTAAATTTTGATGTGCACCCTAATATAACTGAAGGACTTTACGTCTAGGTTGAATGGGATTCCCCTCACCAAAATAAGGAAAAACTCCAATTTAAACAGAAGAAATCTCACAGTGGTTGTTTCTCAAGCAGTTAATTTGACAAGATGAGGTTGACTGTCCCACCCACGCACACACACAAGCTCGTGTTAGTCAACTCTTATGACATGCTTGACGGAACAGTAATTCTATTCTTTCCTTGTCTCCTCAGAGACCCTGAGACTACACATGACCATATCAGTACGTAACACATGACCATATCAGTACGTAAGACTCACTTAATACACAGCTGTATCAGCTTAAAAGGAACAGGTACTGGAAATGTGAGCAATTTCTCATATTTTGGACAAATAACAGCAGAGGAAGGCAGATATTCAACAGAAGTCAGAAAAAGAATAGGAATTATAAAACGTACATTAGTAAGCATCAGACTTATAGAAACAAATACCACAAATGAGAGTGTCAAGTGTTTTATATAGGTACAGGATCCTGTTATATGCCCATTGATGCATATTGGGAATATAGTGTTAGGCCCATATTTTCTTGACCATCAGCACACTATAGGTGATATGGTCAACATCACACCGACCACCTTAACCTTCCCAGAGTTGCTGTAAGTGTTTTTTATACTCCTTATTGTGCGACACAAAAATATTGACAGGAAACAAGCAATAAAAAAAAAAGAACTAAGGCTCTTGAAATGTGATATATACTGTAGAAGAAATAGTTGCATTTCATGAGAAATTTAAAGAAGAGAACCTATAAAAACAAGGAATCACATAACAAATAATGACAGAGGTACACATTAATCAAATAAGATAACTTGTGCATAAAAAGAAACCAAAAAAAAAAAAAACAAGCAGTCCTCAACTTACGACAGAGTTATTTTCCGATGATTCCACATTATTGAAGTTGTCATAAGTCAAATCACATCTTAAATGTCTTGACTTATTACATATTTCCAAGTCTGTATTCCATCATATCATCATTTGTTCAAGTCATACACTTTATTTACATAAAAAGTTTGAAATAAAACATTTTATGAAATTACAGTACATTTTACTGTACTAAATAGCTTACAGAAATACTGTTAAAATGTATTATAAAAATAGAGGTACAAAGTATGGTACACAACAGCCGCAAACACAAATTAAAAATAATCTGCAACAGTCTGTACATAAATACTCACACACAAATCAGTCATTTAAACAAGACAGCCATTAGTGGGTGCACTCTTCCTTTTGCTAGACATGCACTCTTCCTTTTGCTAGACATAATTGGGAAACAGTAGACACACACTTTTAACACAAGTGAACAATGGAGACTGATGCATGAAATCTGAGGATGTGATATCACATCCAATGGACATTAATGTTTATTATCAAACCTAGTCAATATTTTTAAAGTTTGATGCAGTAGAACTCTTCTATGAGCATGTTTACAATATTAGAAGCCATAAATGCCCCTTAGAACGTGAAAAATAAGATGGCTTAGGTTGAAAACCTGGAATAGAAAATTTTTTTGGACGATTTTCCTCGCTATGTAATTTTTAAATTTAATTTTTTTAAGGTCCTATAAGTCAAGTCGTTGTACATCGTAAGTCATGTACTCACAAACATCGTAGGTCATGTACATCATAAGTCTCATAAGTCAAGGACTATTTATAAAGTTTTGTTGCAGAAAGCCATCATAAAAGAAAAGATTTTGAAGAAATAGGCAAGTTGGCAACATTGCTATAAGTAAGAAGGGAATGACAAGAGCAAAAATTATCTGGGTATCCTATCAAAGTAAACTATGAGTATATTATGCTATGCTGTGCTATGCAAGTATATCATACTGAGTATACTATGCTGTTCATCACATCACAAGGCAGTCCTTGTTCTGAAACTCTGAGGATGAAAGAGATGGAGACTAAAAAAAACACAGAGAAGGGAACTGGTGACAGACATGAAAGCAATATAGACAAATTAAAGAACCTTGAACGGATGACACAAGACAGGAAAACTTGGCATTAATTTGTTGAAGGCCTATGCTCCTTGGGGAACTGAAAAGTAATCAAAAAATAATTATTTGCTGTGTAGAACATGCATACACAGCCTTCAGTTTTGTTGCAAATGTCCAAGAAATCTGGAAACTGACTCCACTAGTATGAGTTCATGATATCACATCCAAAATGCCCAGACAGAGACTGAACCCCCTGACTTTTTCTGTTTCCACATACCATGCCATCTGGCTTTGGAGAATGTCTGTTCACAGACTCCTGTCTCTTGTCTTCTTCTGCATTCAGTTTGTAGTCATGCTAAATCTGCGGCCTATCGCCAGGACGTAGTCCACAGTCTTTTCCAGGTCAGAGTGGCAGCTCCATAGTTTCTGCCTTAGCTCAGCACCTTCTGGCCAGGTCGGGTGTCATGGGTCATCATGGGTTGGGTAGTTTTGGAGAATATGTGTTAAGGAGTCTGGATTCCGATTCCACATGGACATTTGTTCAAATGGGATATTATGTGGCGATAGAGGTGGCCTAGTAATCTGCAGTGGCCAGTTCTCAGGCGGAAAATGATGGTCAGCCGGTGTCTACTATATTAAGCTGGTGGATTGGGGCATGTCTTTTGTATGTATCATCTTTGTTTTTCCACAGGCATTTGTTGTGGATGAGGGTTTTAGATACTTGATAGATCCAAATACTAATGCCAAACGCTCCAGAAATAGAACAGTCAATTGCTACTGGAGAACTCTCAACAAACTACAGGGCAGAGCTACAGGCAATCCTAAAGGCTACAGAGATACTGGGGGAACAAAGACTTAAAGGATCAAATATAGTCTTCTTATGCGACTGCATGTCAATTCTCCAGACCATTCAAAATGAACCTGAAGATCTAACAAGAATAGCCATACAACACCTGAATCAGCTGTCCGTCAACAACAAAGTATCACTGCAGTGGATTCCTGCACACTGTGGTATTGCAGAAAATGAGGCAGCCGACAGACTGGCAAAAGCAGGCACCCAGAAGGAACAGTTTCACCACAGAATCTCACTGAAGGAAGCAAAGACCCTTATCAAAAGAAAGTACAAAAATGCATGGAGCCAGAGAACAAGCAGCAGTTACCCACAAGACCCCATCCTAAAGCTAGACATAAAACAGCAAACTATCATTTTTAGGATCTGCACAGGACACTGCAGACTACAAGCCCATCTCCACAAAATGAAAGCTGCCCCAACTGACCAGTGCACATGTCAAAATGGCCCCCAGACTCCGGAACATGTTCTGCAAACATGCCCTCTCTTTTGCGATTTGAGAGCTCAAACCTGGCCCCAGGAGATGAAAGTGGAAGAGAAACTGTGGGGCACCCGCAAGGACCTCCTGCTGACGATTGGATTCATGGAGGCAACTCATCTCCTTGTTTAGACTGCCGAGCATAGGAAACTGATCGTAGAAGAAGAAGATACTTGATAGGGCAGTGGGTGGCTGAATTGTTCCATTTTACTGCCACTTCTATATAAAGCATCTGCTCTCTATTTCCAGTGATTGCACATTAGGAGAGTAACCACTGAAGGACAATGGTTGATGACCTTTTTGGATGATGATAAGCTCAGATCTGATCTCATATGCTTCTCTCTTTGTTGTCCACTATAACTTTTTCGTTCAGTCTTTCCTGCTGTCACAATATATTCAAGCTTTCTTCGTCTCATAAAATCTCCAAAGAAAATTGATTACTTCCTTCTAATATGAATAATAAGCTTCCTGTGTGTACTGGCTTGTTGCAGGACATCCTGATTACTCTATTTTAGTTGTCCATGGTATTCTTTAAAAGGCTAGAGGAGTTTTCATTGCATTGGGAAATATATGGACATACAACAACAAAATCAAGTCCAACGCAAAACTCAGAATCTTCAATTCTGATGTAAAGGCATTCCTGATCTATGGGCCTGAAATATGGAGAATAACAAAAACAAGAACCAAAGAGCTACAGACTTTCAAAAACGGGTGCTTGCATAGAATAGAAGGGTTTAAATGGTATGACAAGGTCACCAATGTGGAACTGACAACAAGAACTAGACAAGTGCCAATGGAACAAGAGATGAGAAGAGTTCACCGGAGAAGGATAAGACACATATTGAAGAAACTTGTTGATAGCATTGCCAGGCAGTCTTTGTTCAGGAATCCCCAGAGTAAGGAAAGGGGGGGGGGGGGGGGGGGGGGGGGGGGGGGGGGGGGGGAGGGGGGGGGGGCGGGGGGGGGGGGCGCGGGGGGGGGGGGCGCCGGGGTGCCAGAACACATGTAGAAGAGATGTGATGGGGATGAAGAAGTGATGGAAAGACCTTGAGCTGGTGGCATAGAACAGGAAGACTTGGCAAAAGTTTGTTGAAAGCCTATGCTCCTGGGTGAGCTAAAGGGTGTTGTTGATGGTATTCTATACACTCTAATGTAAAGCCACATCCCCATGGATCTAGGGATGTTCCTGCTTGACTACTAACTGTCTATGACTCACATCCACATATGAATCAGGGATGGTTAACTAACAAGTAGAACCCCCTGTGCTTTTCTGAAAACCACTTTACGTCTAGTCCAGCGTGATGCTGACCACATCACCCCTAGTGTGCCGATGGTCAAGAAAATATGGGCCTAACACCATATTCCCAATATGCCTCAATGGGTGTGTAACGGGATCCTTTACCTACTTTACGTCTAGTGCCTAACTTCTCATCAGCATGTTGCCCCTAGATTGCTGCCTCCGTTACATTGATCTATAACAGGTAAAAGTAGTTCCATATCAGATACTGCCAAAGGAAAATGAAGAGTTAGAGACTGCACTATACTAGGTCCAGCTTTATAGGGTGGGATGACCTCACTGCCTTTGCCTTCCCTAACTCAAGAGCAGAGTCAGATACCCATTTACAGGTGGGTAGACTTGAGTGTGATACCACCAGGTATCGAACCTGGAACCCTGTAACTTTGCCGCAAGAGGCAAGCACTCTAGCCACTCTGCCAATCAGATTATGGTATTAATGTATACACTGGATTATAAATAAATATAAATTCCCTGTACCTTCTTTTCAGGGCCAGTTTGGAATGTTGGCTTGATGAGTCAGTTTATTCCATGTTTTCCCTCTTTTCTCTTGCAGATATGCAGAGAAAGTAATGGTGAAAAATCTGATGCTGGTGGATGGCCAGGAGGGCATTCAAGCTTTTATACAGAAACGAAAACCAGAGTGGACCAAATAGGACAATTTCGTGTCCAAAATAGTATATTTTAGTTTGTGTATAATATTATATAGCCATGTTTAAGATACATATAAGACATCGAAATGACAGGGCCAATCAATATTCGCATGTGTAGTGTTCAAGTCTAAACAAAACAAAATTGTTTTAATAAGCCTTGTTGCAACTTTAGATTACTTAAACTTCATGTCCCATGTTTCTTGGGTATTCTTTATTTGTAAAATTGATTTCGGTAACGTTTTTCCTTTTCTACTTTCTATTATCAGTTCTACAGAAAGAACAGGCATGTAGTACAAGGTGACTAATATGAGATTGTGCATGAGGCTGACAGACTCAGCATGTAAAATAAATTGTCATAGAAACCACAGCTTCATGAGCATGTGTACACTTGGTACAGGCTTCCTACAAGAGGACATTCTACAGTGGTGGCTCAATGCTGCATTTATTATTTGCAATTAAAAGGAGATGTTATGAATGGTAGAAGTAACAGAACATGACATCTGCTAAGAATCATTCTAAAACTTGTATTTTTATAACTATGTCTGTGGTGTTTCAAAGATGAAAGTAGTATTATGGATGGTAAATGTAACAGAATATGGCATCTTCTAAGAATCATTCTAAAACATGTATTTTTATAACCATGTCTGAGGTGTCTTGAACATGAAAGTAGTATTTTGATTTGGTTAGTTCTTGAAAAATTTGGATGTATCATTGCCAAAAGTATTCAGTTTATGTAAATAATTTTTTTAATTGAGAATATGGCATGGCTGTGAACATGAATTTAGTGTGAGTGCTATTGTTATTGTTGAACAGAATCGACATCATTGCACTCCTGGCAAACCTATAGGTGCTCAATCTCCCTCAGTATATGTTGCAGAGTGTGAATGCTAACTGTTCCTGTAGCTCGCTGGTTGTACACACGATGAATGCATCCTCTCATATGTCCATCTCTGCTAACCTTACGTTTGATGCCAACAGTCCAACAGTCTTAACTTTGATGCTTAATGAATTGCAGTGTCATTTTCTAACAGGCGATCATTAATTATTCTCAGTATCTCTCTTATCCCTATCCAGTGTCCCTACTATAAGATGTTTGAGGAACAATGTTATTGAAACCACTTGTTGACTTGTTAAATTTGTGTGCTTGCATGCACCCATGTATATACGTAAAACAGAAGTAAAATAAAGTTCTACTATACATATATGTGTAATTTAGTTGTTTCTTGTTTGTTATAGCAATATGAGAGATTTATTGATGTTTGCTGTTTTTTTAAGTTATGGCTACACCTGATGAGGTTGTGGTAGCTTGTTTGTGTGTGTTTGTGATTGAATGTAATATAGTAATGTATGTCTTCTTCTTTGATCCTTAGCCGCCGACCGTCAAAGCAGTCAATGGCCATCACGCCTAGTGGCGTCTTGTAGGGCAACAACAAATTGATTCCACTTTGCTCGGTCAGTGGCCATCCTTCGTACAGTGCCCCAACTCTGGTTCATTCTTTGCATCTCAGCCTCCACAGTCCTCCGCCAGGTTGTTTTTGGTCGGCCTCTCTTTCATTTTCCTTCAGAGGTCCAAAGCATAGCTGTTCTTGTGATGGCATCGGGGTCTCTTCTGAGGACATGGCCAACCCAGCTCCAGCGTCTGCCAGCTATGATAGTGTGCATGTCCTCTTGCTTGCTCCGAGTAAGCAGATCTTGGTTGGTGATGGTATTCGGCCAAAAGATTCGGTGAATTTTTCTTAGGCATGTTGTGTGAAAAGAGGACAATTTCGACATTTCCTGCTCTGTAACTCTCCAGCATTCCGCACCATAGAGAAGCACAGAAAGCACACAGCTCTGATATAATCTTAATTTTGTGCTTGTACTGTGTTGAGAGGACTTCCAGATGTTGTTTAGGCTAAAAACGGCTGTTCTTGCCTTATTCATTCTGATGTTGATGTCTTTGCCTGCCCCTCCGTCTGGTGTTACTATGCATCCTAGGTATGTGAAGGTGTCTGTCTGTACCAGTTGCTGATTCCTTACTGATATGGGCTCAGGGTTGCTCACATTGAGAGTCATGGCCTCTGACTTCTTTAAATTGATGTTCAAGCCCACCTGCTGGCTAAATTTATTAAGTCTGTCCGTTTTTTCTTGGATGTGTTGATGTGAATGTGCTAGTAGTGCAATGTCATCTGCATATTCCAGATCTTCCAATGTAGAAAATGTAGTCTGTCTTATTCCTCTTGGACTGCCCTCTGTTGTCTGGCGCATCACCCAGTCTATGACTGTTAAAAATAGAGTGGTTGATAAGGGGCATCTCTGTCGTACTCCTGTCTTCACCTCAAAGGTTAGGCTGCTCTGCCCAACACTACACGTAAAGTTGGCATAGAGGCTTTTTATGATTGACACTATGCAGCTTGGAATTCCATAAGCCCTCAGTATTTTCCATAAACTGTCCCTATGTATGCTGTCAAAAGCCTTTTCAAAATCAACAAAATTAATGTACAGCTGTCTTTGCCATTCTGAGCACTGCTCTATAACGTTCTTGAGAGTGAATATATGATCTACACATCTTCTGTTCTTTCTAAATCCTGCTTGTTCTTTCCTCAGTTTGTGGTCTACTGCTTTTGAAATTCTCTGTATAATTATCGTGCCTAGTATTTTGCTGGGAACTGAGAGAAGAGTGATTCCTCTCCAATTATTGCAGTCTGCAAGATCTCCCTTCTTGGGCAATTTGACAATTACTCCTTTGTTCCACTCTGATGGTGTTGTCCCCGTTTTCCAGACTTGTGCAAATAGTGGTTCTAATAGTTCTGCTGCTAGCTCAGGGTCTGTCTTAAATAGCTCTGCATTTAAGTTATCATGGCCAGGAGCTTTTCTGTTCTTTAACCCTTTGATTGCTGTGATGATTTCTTCTTTTCGTGGAATGTCTGTATTTATATCTAGATCGTTTTCAGCCTCAGAAACATTCAGTTGTGTCTCTGGTGGTTCCTTGTTCAGAGTTTCTCTGAAGTGCTCTGCCCATCTTGTTTCCTGTCCCTCTGCTGTCGTGATGAGATTTCCTTGCTTATCTCTTATTAATGTAATATTGTTTGCACCTCGTTTTCCGCTGATGAATTTAGTTATTTTGTATACTGTGCTTTGTTCATTTCTCAATGCTGCCTCTTCTGCCTGTCTTGCAAGATCGTCTAGGAAATTCCTTTTGTTGGCTCGGGTTTGGCGTTTAACTTCCTTGTCCAGCTGACTGTACTGTTCGCTATATAGTTGCTTTAACCTGGGTGTTACGGTATATGCTATTAACGCCGACTGCTAAAGGTTAGCAGACGTGCAATTGTAAAGGTTAAGACATTTAATATATTGCGATAGATGTTTCAAGTATTGAACGCTCCATACACGATCGATTATGACGTGTCTAGCGTTGTTTGGGTCACAGTCGGTAACTAGGAGATGCTACCCTTTGTTACTTGACCGCCAAGCTGAATAGCTGCGTTTTTCTAACCTTCCAATTCAATGGCATGATATAGCCATTTATATGTGCATTTATGATGGACCAGGGTCAGTCCTAGAACTCTATATGAGAGGAAACGTACGGAGGTTAGTGTTTAACTAGAATCCTCAGAAGGAGGAGAATAATCATCAAATTCGTATGAATATTCAGACTCGCAGTCTCACTGTCGGCAGGTAGCCATGTCTAGCTGCGCGTGCATATAGCTGTGATGTTCTGACGACAATACTGCATTGTATCCTTAAACGGACATTGACACGTAAAACAGCAGTCTACGCTATTGATTGATTGATGCATGTACCTCATGTGTGAATTGAACTGTTTATGTATGTGTGTAATCCATATTAAATCGTGAAGGACTCGAACCGGAGGCATTATTCTTGTTGAATCACGTTACACCATTCAACCTTATGAATTACGTATTTTATGTCAAGTTGCTGAGTTAATAAGATGAACAGTTGTTTACATCTTGATGCCAAGTTCAGGCATTACGACAAACCGAAGGTGAGGTTCACCCCATTCGCGTAAGAACATTAGCACGATCAGAATTCAGGCAACACAACCAGTAACCACACACGAAAGTCCTTTCAGCAAAAGTGGCGGCCAATGTGGGGAACGACAGAAAAAAGAAACAAACTTCTGTTCCTTACGCACAGATTAATCACAATATTTACGTTTGAATGAAAATCACATGACCATTACGAAGCTGACGTGACGCACGTGATCATGAATAGCAACATGACGTCACTGTTGCATTGTTGCCGTGAAGAAGACATCTTTTCAACGCCTTTCTAGTTCGCTTCAAATTTATCAAGATGCACAAGATGGACTACCGTTGCCTGCCCATCAGGAGCAGACAGTCAAAGGCACAGGCCTAGCCGTCGATGACAACGAGCATCAAGTGAAGCAGCAAATAAAGATAAGTTTAGCTCAATAACTATTGTCGTTAATGTGACAGTGCTAACTGAGTCCACGCCTTCTGCCTACATCGGCATGTTTTTACCTATGTTTAATGTACTTTTTGTTGTTTTAAAGTGTTGTTAACTAGCGGGCCGGTTGGAGGGAACTGAAATCTCTGGGGAATGTCGCGAACACAACCTGACACTACCACCTAGATTTCAGTCGGTCTTTAGGGCAGTTAAACGATTGCATTTTTGGAAAGCCCATTGAGGTTTGCCATTGGACCACCTGTCCAGATCTGCTATCGTTTGACGATTTGTGTTAGCTGTGCCGTTCCGTAGATAACTGGTGTATTTTATTTGTACTAAGTTCACATTTTTATTCAGTTTTGTATCATGTTCGTTAACTATTTCGTCCAGTCTACTCTTACTATCAATTTATTTTATGATTGTTAAATGTTCGTCCGTTATGAGTCCTGTGATGTCATCATTTTTTTGCAGTCATTTTTTTTTGTGTACTTTGCATATTCAGTTGACCTCGGGTCAATCTTTGACCCTTCGTTTTCCGTGTGACACTTCCGCTTGTTTTATTTAGTTCATAAATTCATTTTTAATTGTGAAAATGTCTTGTTTGCGTCTTGACATTGTTTGTACCCTTTAGTTGCATCATTGTTTTGTTTGTCTTCATGATATATATTAAATACTACATTAATAATATGATATTATATTCAATAATACACTTGTAATTTAATTTAATTAATTTTTTCTGATATTTAAGATTAATATGGGACATTGCATAATTATGCAGTGATAGTCCAAGAAATTAGCACTACAATTTATAAGAGATGCCTAGGGCATAATAATATAATATATATATTGACCAAATAAAATAATCTTATAGTCTACCTTTGAGGTAATAGACCCATTGTATATTATTTAATATACTTTTTTTGGTACTAAGAGAGTGACTTAGTACATTGAACAATATAATTACTAGGAATCATACCCAACATTATTGGATATTGAGATTAATTGTGTGATGTAATTACATTATAGTTAACAGATATCATAACTATTTATGATATAGTTAGTACTTAGATACAATATTGTTACAAAATATTGTCTATTGGTTGAACTTAGACATAAGAGTTCAGTACTATTGTGATTATTTATATTGAATATTCCTAAGTTGAGTAAGTATAATAATTACTCTGAAGCTACTATTGACTATTTTAATCAGTAATTATCAATAATTACTTACCAGATAAAAGTCAAAATGCTTACTATCGACCATTTCGTTAAAATTGGTAAAGAATATGGTTATAAATCTCAAGAACTTCGTCAGTTTGCTGAGGCAGAACTGGAAAAACATAAAGCAGAAATAGAGGAACAAAAGGTTGCATTAAGGAAAGAGGAGGAGGAACGTGAGATGAAGCAAATTGCCAAGGAAAATAGATTAAGAGAGATTGCTCAACGTGAAAGAGAAGAGCAAAGAGCAATTAATAGACAGGAAGAAGAGAATAAATTGAAACGAGAGGAAATTATTTTACAACAAGAAATGGAATTAGCGCGTATTAAATTGGAGACAGCAAGATTACAAGCACAAAGTGCTGATGCAAACCAGAATAATAACGCACAAAATGGATCGTCATCCAGCCAAACTAAACATTTCTACAACTTTAAATTACCCACTTTCAACTTAAACGTGGACGACCTTTCATCGTTCCTGTCACGTTTTGAACAGACTTGCAAAACAAACCATTTGCCTGAAGAGTCATGGGTACTCAAGTTAAATGAATTCTTGGTTGGAGAACATTGACGGCTTCTCAAAATGCTGACCCATCAATAGCAAATAACTACGGTGCTATTAAGTCCTTGCTTTTACGAAGGTTTCACCTGGACGAGGAACACTGTAGGTTGAAAGTTAAGGGAATTTTACCTGAATCTCCAAAAGATTTTGCAGGATTCATTGCGAACATACGCAATACATTTAATAGATGGGTTGAACTGGCAGAAGTCAACAAATCGTACGACAAATTAGTTGATTTGCTACTACGGGATAAGGTATTATCTTCGGTTAGCCAGCCATTTTTTGCATATTTGCAGGAGCGTAAACCAGGTACTATGGACGAGTTAGAAAAAATTTCTTTAAACTACTGTTCGGCACATCCGAATGCAACCATTTCTAACTCCTCATTAAGAGAACCTCTAACTGTGGCGTCTAATATGGCCTACAATCATAATAACAAACAAAGACATCACAGTGTAGACAGAAGCAGGTTCCAAAGAAATCACAATGTTCACTTTCAGAAGGGACATAATAATGATTTCAACAATAAAAATGAGTTCAACAGAGGTAGATCACGAGATAGAAATTATTCACCTCAAACAAACTACCACAATAGTCAACATAACACTAATTATAATCGATCACATACTCCCAATAATAACAATAACTGGAATGGTAATAATTATGGCTCGAGACATCGAGATAATAGTTACTATAGAGGACGACGAGATAATTCTAACAATTATACTCGGAATCGATCTTATTCTCGGGGATCATCTCATTACAACCATAATACAGGGGCGGCAGTTACAAATAATACTACCCCTATAGCTCAGGTCCCACTTGACAATAATACAACACAGTCTTCTGCTGCATGTTTTGCTATTAATTATAATGTGGCAAAAATAGTTGCCAACAATGCAATCTTATTTTTCAGAAGGCGAAAGAAACAGTGCTTAACTGCGGACATATTACACCAGAGGTAGGTCTTGCAGTCAAACGATG
Organism: Oreohelix idahoensis; assembly: GCA_024509875.1. Classification (NCBI taxonomy): domain Eukaryota; kingdom Metazoa; phylum Mollusca; class Gastropoda; order Stylommatophora; family Oreohelicidae; genus Oreohelix; species Oreohelix idahoensis. The sequence continues at coordinate 144,197 of JAMPIV010019524.1, read as the reverse complement.
GAAAACAGGCTTACTAATTTTTAAAAGGGGGATTAGTTAATGGATCCGTCGTCTCAGTGCTGAGGGATTCAGGATCCACGACGATTGGTGTACGTCAGTCGCTGGTACATCCTAGCTGTGCGACAGGAGAATATGTACGCTGCATGACATTTGGTGGAACTATTGAGTTTTACCCCACAGCTATTGTTCATATTAGAACACCCTTTTTCACAGGGAATGTAAAAGTATGTATGCTAAAAAAGCCTATAGCTGATCTGATGGTTGGTCGTATACACGGTAGTAAAGATTGTACTCCAGATGAGATCATAGATTGGGAGAAACATAACCTATGCACTGGAAACGCCGTGACGACTAGAGCGCAGACTCAACTCATGGAGAAAGTTGATGATAATAAAATGGATGCAGACAACCAAGAGGAGTTTGTAGTCAATTCACCTATTGACAGGGAAACATTTGCAACCAAAAAAAAAGAGGATAAATCATTAAAAAAATATTTTAAGATGGTCGATAAAGATGACAATCTATCCTCAGGTAATAATAACAAACATTGTTTTGTTATTAAAAATGACATATTGATTAGATGTTTTAATGACAAATCACAAATGAAACAACAAGTTATGGTCCAATATACTTTTAGACGGTACATTCTTCAACATGCACATGACTCACATTGTGCTGGACATATGGGATATACTCGAACACGATCTCGAGTACTGTCTTCATTCTTTTGGCCAGGAGTGTCAAGAGATATTTCGCAGTATGTACGTTCCTGTACTACATGCCAAGAAGTGAAAGCACGTGGAGCTTTTCACACGGCGCCTATTCAGGCTTGCGATATCTCAGTAAGACCGTTTGACAAGATGGCCATAGATATTATTGGTCCATTGCTACCATCGGCCAGAGGACATAGATTCGTCCTTACGTGCATTGATTTGTGCACACGATGGCCAGAAGCTATCCCATTAAAGACCACCACTACCACAGATGTAGCTGATGCACTACATCTCATCTTTTCTAGAATAGGGTTTCCTAGAAAACTTTTATCAGACCATGGGTCACAGTTCATATCTGACACCATGAAGGAAGTCATGAAAACTTGGAACATTGATAGGAATTTAAGTAGTATTTATCATCCTATGAGTAATGGTGCGGTTGAAAGACTTAACCGTACACTTAAACAACTACTACATAAGGTTACTGTTAAGCACCCTCATGACTGGGACAGAGCACTCCCAGCTGTTCTATTTGCTTATCGGGAGGTACCGCATGAACAAACTGGCTTCTCTCCCTTTGAATTAGTTTTTGGTGCTCCCCCAAGAGGTCCTATGGGACTAATAAAAGACTTATTAATTGACGCGGATATGACTCAGGACACTCAGTCATCTTACGAGTATGTGATTAATCTTCGGAAGAACATTATTGAGTCTTGCCAGTTGGCAACAGCTTCTTCTGAGGCTGCAAAAGCTAAGGCTCGATCTCTACAAAATAGGTCTCGACGATTACGCCAATTATTCCCAGGCGACGAGGCTTATGTGTTACTTCCTCACAATAACAATAAATTTTTGATATCTTGGAATGGTCCTTACAAAGTCATTGATAAAATTTCCGACGTTGATTACGTCTTAGATATCAAGGGACACAAAAAGATATTTCATATTAACATGCTCAAGCAATTTCATACACGTCCTGAACACTTACAGTCAATTTTTTCATGAACTAGATGACAACACAGTATCTACTTGTTATTATTCCAACTTATCCGTCATCCAGGAAGAAGAATCTTCTTTTCCTGAGGTACAGTTACCGTTACCGGTACCAGTAGTTCAACCTACTGAATCTTGGCGGGATGTAACCATCTCTTCAACGGTTACACCGCAACAGCGTCTACAGATTGCTAATCTATTACAATCTTATCCAGATGTGTTGACCGACGTCCCGGGTCGCACATCGGCTATCAGTCATGACATTACTCTCAATGATGATACACCTATTCGTGTACATCCCTATTCCGTTCCTTTACATTTCCTTGCTAAAACTACTAAGGAACTTGAACAGATGTTGTCTCTGGGAATCATTGAGACTAGTAATTCGCCATTCTCTTCTCCATTAGTGATTGTCCGGAAGAAGGACAATAACATCAGACTATGTGTTGACTATAGAAATTTAAATGCTAAGACTATAGTTGACAGCGAACCACATCCACTTATCGACGACTTACTGCCACGTCTATCCAACGCAACTATATTTAGTAAGATAGACTTAACTAAAGGTTATTGGCAGATACCACTGACCGAAAAGGCTAAGTACTACACCGCATTTTCCACTCCACAAGGTCTATACCAGTGGAATGTGATGCCTTTTGGGCTTGTTTTGCGCCAGCTACCTTCATTCGCCTGATGCGACAAATTTTATCAGGTAGACCAGACGTTATTACATATATTGACGACATATGCTTGTTTAGTTCGTCGTTTGAGGAACATGTTTCGGGACTTAGATATGTTTTCGACACTCTAAGGAATTATCATCTAACTGCTAAACCTACAAAGGTGCAGATCGCGTGTAATGAGATAACCTTTTTGGGACATATCATTGGATCGGGATATATCCGAACGTTACCTAGTACAGTCTCCAAAATTCTAAACATAGCAGTTCCTCAGACGAAGAAACAGGTCAGGAGTTTGTTAGGACTTGTTCAATATTACAGTAGATTCATACCAAACTTGTCATCCATCACGGCTGTATTGTCTTCATTGTTAAAAAAAGACATGCCGGTGAAGGTGACATGGACTGGTATATGCAATGAAACTTTCAACAAAATTATAAATTTGTTCTCGCATGAACCAATTTTAAGACTTCCCGATGCTTCCAAAAGATTTTTCTTACGAACAGATGCTAGTAACTACGGCATTGGTGCATGCATGCTCCAGAACCATGATGGCGTTCTACATCCTACCTTATATATTTCAAGAAAGCTAAAGCCAACAGAAACAAAGTATTCCACAGTGGACAAGGAACTTTTATCAGTTATATGGGCAATAACTAAACTGGAAAAGTTCTTGCTTGGTGCTCCATTCACCATACAAACTGACCAACGTGCTGTAGCATCTTTGCGTCGATCTAACCACAAGAGCCCAAAACTCGCCAGATATGCGATCATCCTGCAGCCATTTGAATTCTCCATTGAACATATTCCTGGCACTGAAAATATTGTGGCGGATGCATTGTCACGTAATCCTATTGACGACGAATAATCAACATTGACATTCCTAAACTACGTCAATCATCACTACATTGGATAGAACGAAGTATCAACCATAAGGAAACTAACCTTGCCTTCAATTTAATATTTATAAACACTATATGCATCACAGAATTGAACTAAAGACAATCAAGGTTATCATATTAACATTGAAACTTCGTCTAACGTCCATACACAATATATGAATATTCGTTGAACAATCATGGAACAATATCTGACGACAAGTCGAACTTATTATCCTATGTGCACTTAATTCTTGGATCCTAGGATAATTGACATTTCTGTCCTACGGAAACGTTTCAACACTTTGTCTAAAAGAATTCATCAGGATCAGGACTACGGATGGATCATCATATCCTATACTAATTAATTAGTTAACTTAACTTCTTAATTGAATTATTATCAATAAAATGAAATGTGAGAAAAAAATGAAATGAAGGAACAAAAAAAAAAGAGAACGAAATATAAAAAGAAGAAATTATGAAAAGAGAAAATAAATCTCACACAAGTATTAGATTAATATTTTTTTTAATGTACCTACACGTTATCTAGTTAGTTAAATTAGATAGTTATTATTCACTAACACTTAACACACACAATTAAGTTAAAACTTATATTCGAATTTCTTTCTATTTCTTCTCACTTATTTTGTCTTTTCTTCTCTCATAACATCGCGTTACATTAGAATCTTAATAATTTAACTCTTAGTTTAATTAATTAATTTAATTTTAATTAGTCAAATTAATTCCTATAGGACATACTAATACGACAGACCTTACTTTAATTTAATTCTGTCATTCACTACTGACATTAGATAATTTATTTAGTTGATATAATAATATGTATAATATTGATATATAATGTGATTAATGTTAGATGACTATGACAAATAGTTAGTTGACATGACCGCGACACGGTTCTACTCAGAACATCGTCGGCCATATGTCACGATTGTGTTAAATTTTTTTGAAAAATTGTTAAGTCGGATAGATCTTGAAAAAAAATCTATCGATTTTTTTTTCCCCCGGTGTACAGGGAATTGTTACGGTATATGCTATTAACGCCGACTGCTAAAGGTTAGCAGACGTGCAATTGTAAAGGTTAAGACATTTAATATATTGCGATAGATGTTTCAAGTATTGAACGCTCCATACACGATCGATTATGACGTGTCTAGCGTTGTTTGGGTCACAGTCGGTAACTAGGAGACGCTACCCTTTGTTACTTGACCGCCAAGCTGAATAGCTGCGTTTTTCTAACCTTCCAATTCAATGGCATGATATAGCCATTTATATGTGCATTTATGATGGACCAGGGTCAGTCCTAGAACTCTATATGAGAGGAAACGTACGGAGGTTAGTGTTTAACTAGAATTCTCAGAAGGAGGAGAATAATCGTCAAATTCGTATGAATATTCAGACTCGCAGTCTCACTGTCGGCGAGTAGCCATGTCTAGCTGCGCGTGCATATAGCTGTGATGTTCTGACGACAATACTGCATTGTATCCTTAAACGGACATTGACACGTAAAACAGCAGTCTACACTATTGATTGATTGATGCATGTACCTCATGTGTGAATTGAACTGTTTATGTATGTGTGTAATCCATATTAAATCGTGAAGGACTCGAACCGGAGGCATTATTCTTGTTGAATCACGTTACACCATTCAACCTTATGAATTACGTATTTTATGTCAAGTTGCTGAGTTAATAAGATGAACAGTTGTTTACATCTTGATGCCAAGTTCAGGCATTACGACAAACCGAAGGTGAGGTTCACCCCATTCGCGTAAGAACATTAGCACGATCAGAATTCAGGCAACACAACCAGTAACCACACACGAAAGTCCTTCAGCACTGGTGGACTTCGCTTCTGTTTTCTTTCTTTTTATTTCCTTTCTCAGTGTTATGGTGTTTAATGTTTATGGTGTTATCCAGTCTTGCTTCTTCCTTTCCTGGAATCCCAAGCATGATTTCCTGCTTTCCTTATATATTGTTGAAATGGTGTTGAATTTCTGGTCTATATCATCAGTCAATGTCTTTTCCTGACTTTTGGCAAATTGATATTGTTTCTTTATGTCAGCCGCAAAAGCTTTTCTGGTAAGGGACTTGCTGATGTCAAACCTTTTCTGTGTAGTTACAGTTGGTCCAGCCTTTCTTAGTTTCACTTTCAGTTTTGCTACTACTAAATGGTGATCACTTCCCACATCTGCACCTCTTCTTACCTTCACATCTTATAATGCATGTCTCCATCTACCGTTAATCATGATGTGATCTTTCTGGTTTCTGTCCCAACCAATAAGGGGATTCCCATGTTAATTTGTGAATTTCTTTATGTGGGAAAAGTGTTCCTCCAATGACCAGGTTGTTAATACTACAGAAACTTATTAATTTATCCCCATATTCGTTTGCTGTTCCGCTGCCGCATTTCCCCATTACTCTTTCATTATATGTATTGTGTGTACCAACTTTCGCATTGAGGTCTCCCATTACTATAATAAGATCATATCTAGGTGTGTCTTCCATTTCTTTCTGCAGTTGTTGATAGAATTCATCCTTGACCTCTTCATCGCTGTCATTCGTTGGTGTGTAGCATTGTATTATTGTAGTATTGGTGAATCTACCTCTCAATCTTAATCTTATCAGTCTGTTGTTGATGGGTTTCCATTCCAGTAATGTCCTTTCTATTCCTTTCTGTAGAATAATGGCTACACCTTCATTGTGCTGTCCATCCTCTTTTCCAGAGTAAAGTACTGTTTCTCCTGTTGCTGTTTTAACTTTTCCTGCCCCTGTCCATCTGCTCTCGCTTATCCCTAGAATGTGTAACCTATAGTTTCCTTTTTCTGCCGTGACCTGTTTTAGTTTACCTGTCTCATTCATTGTCCTGACATTTCAAAATCCTATTCTTGTATCATGTTTTGCGGCCAGGACGTCCGTTCTCATGTCAGTGGCTTCCTTTTGGCCTTAACCACTGACAGTCATACGAGCCCCGGATGTCCGTCCCGCAGCAAAGTTTGTTTATTCGTTGTTGTTTCCGTAACTTCAATTTTTTTTACATAGACAGGGGTGTCAGCCCTATGCTAAAACCCCCAACCTGGAGGACCAGGGTGTCTGCTTTAGTCTGACCCCTGCCCGCGCAAACCTGTCCAGCTTGGTAGAACCTTCCAGGAGTAAAAACTCTCGCTGGCATAGCTCTGGGGGTAATCAGGGTATGCAAGCCGCCATACCTTGACAAGGTATTGACACCGGTGATGGCAGAGTTATGTATGTGGTGGCACATAATATTTAGTGTAAACAATTTTTGTTTTAAGGTCTGCCTTCATTGCACACGGACAACTCCATCAGTGCTCTGATCTCCATTTGATCACACAAGGAGGATCTCAGCATAGTGCAAAAACTCTGTAGCACCGGCGAGAATCACAATGTGTGTTTATAGAAATCACATATTCTATAAATAGGTTTCTAGTGTTTAAATTTTTTTTTGCCAGAGCAGCATCTTCTCATCTCTTGTTCCACTTGCACTTGTCTGCTTCTTGTCATCAGTTCCACATTAGTGATCTTGTCATAACATTTTAATCCTTCTATTCTACGCGAGCACCCATTTATGAAAGTGTGTAGCTGTTTGGTTATTGCTTTTGTTGTTCTTCATGTTGCAGAGCCATACAATAGGACTGATTTGATATCTGAGTTGAAGATTCTGATTTTTATGTTTGACCTGATTTATTTTTATCTCCATGTATTCCCAGTTCTTCAGTGTTATATAGAACCAATCCTGTCATATGGGAGTGAGTCATAGACAGTTAGTAAACAAGCAGGGAAAGCATAGAGGCCACAGAGATGGGGTTTCACAGAAAAATGTTAAAAGTACCATAGACTGCCAAAAAGAGTAATGAGGATGTCCTGAAAGAGGCCAGTGTGCGAAGGAAACTTATTTCACAAGTTAGAAAGAAGCAATCCACTTTTTTGGGCATGTTATGAGAAGAGGAAAGCTGGAACAAATTGTAACAACAGGTAAGATTAAAGGTAAAGAGATATGGTAAGACAAAGAGAGCAAATACTGGACAATTTGGTATCAGAGGAGGTCAAGATCAGAATTGATAAATTGTACTCCACCTCCAGGTGATGGTCCTGGAAACAGGCTGCATCACTGCAGTCTGGCTGAGAGAGTAGGGATTGAAGAGGGAAGGCTAACCCGGTTCCAAAAATGCCATGCTGAAACCGGATGTGTCGGGCCGAAAGGCGCAAATACCGCAGCTTTGCTGTAAACGGCGACACCACGTAACAAACGTCCTTTTCAGGACGAACGCAGAAGAAGAAGTACTGGAGACAGAAAGTTGTGTAGAGATATGGTCTCCTACATCATTGGGCAAGGTACTTGAAGAAAAGAAGTATTTCCCAGTGTAATGACAGTTACTCTAGCCTTATGTATTCTATTTTTGTATCCTTGTTTGTCCCTCCAACTGTGTCTTACTGTATATTACATAAATTACTGTATATTATGTATATTACTGTCAAGGTATATATATGATTGCACCCGTGTGTTACCAGGGCCCGAAAGGGGAGCAAAGAATAGTAACACTGTACCCTACCATGCAATCATAAAAAGTGACTAAGTAGGGTTGGAATGGTACCTATACCTTGTAGCGGTATGGCAGCTTGTGTACCCTGACAATCCCCAGAGCTATGCCAGTGGGAGTTTTACTCCTGGTAGGTTCAACCATGCTGGACTGGTCTGCGTGGGTAGGGGTCAGACAAAAGCTGGTACCCTGGTCCTCCAGGTTGGGGGTTTTAGCACAGGGCCGACACCCCTGTCTGTGTAAAAAATCACACACGTTACGGAAACAGCAATAAATGGAAATACTTTGATGCGGGACGGACATTCGGAGTCTCAGGCTCGTATGACTGACAGTGGTGAAAGCCGAAAGGAAGCCACTGGCATGAAAACGGATGCCCAGACCGCAAAACACGAAACCAGAATTGGTTTTTGGAATGTCAGAACTATGAACGAGGCAGGAAAGCTGAGACAGATTACAGCAGAGATGAGGAACTACAAACTACATATCCTGGGAATAAGCGAGAGCAGATGGACAGGGATGGGGAGAATAAAAACAGCTACAGGGGAAACAGTACTTTATTCTGGTAGAGAGGACGGTCAGCACAACGAAGGTGTAGCCATTATCCTTAAGAAAGGAATGGAAAGATCTCTACTGGAATGGAAACCCATTAACAACAGACTAATAAGAGCAAGACTGAGAGGGAGATTCACCAACACCACAATTATACAATGTTATGCACCAACAAATGACAGCGACGAAGAGATTAAGGACGAGTTCTATCAACAGGTACAAAAGGAAATGGAAACTGTACCCAGGTACGATCTTATTATAGTAATGGGAGACCTAAATGCGAAAGTTGGAACACACAATAATTATAACGAAAGAGTAATGGGGAAATGCGGCAGTGGAACAGTAAATGAGAATGGGGACAAATTAATAAACTTCTGCAGTATTAACAACCTGGTCATCGGAGGAACACTTTTTCAACACAAAGAAGTGCACAAGTTAACATGGGAATCACCAAACGGACGAGACAAAAACCAGATAGATCACATAATGATCAATGGCAGATGGAGACATGCACTACAAGACGTGAAAGTAAGAAGAGGCGCAGATGTGGGAAGTGATCATCACCTAGTAGTAGCAAGACTGAAGGTGAAACTCAGAGCTGCTGGACCAGTTGCAGTCAAACAGAAAAGATACAACGTCACGAAACTTAAGGACCCCCTCACCAGAAAAGCGTTTGTGGTCGACGTAAAGAGACGATATCTGATTACCAAAAGCCAGGAAAGAACAGAGACCGATGATGTGGACCAGAAATTCAACACCATCTCAACAATATATAAAGAAAGCAGCAAGTCATGCTTGGGATTCCAGGAAAGAAAGAGCCAAGACTGGATAACACCAGAAACGCTAAACACACTAGCGAAGAGAAAGGAAATGAAAAGGAAGAAAACAGAAGCTAAGTCTCCCAGGTTAAAGGCAATATATAGTGAACAGTACAGTCAGCTGGACAAGGAAGTAAAACGTCAAACCCGTGCTAACAAAAGGACATTTCTGGATGACCTTGCAAGACAGGCAGAAGAGGCAGCACTGAGAAATGAACAAAGCACAGTTTATAAAATAACTAAAGCTATCAGTGGAAAACGAGGTGCAAACAACATAACGTTAGTAAGAGACAAGCAAGGAAATCTCATCACCACAGCACAGGGGCAGGAAACAAGGTGGGCAGAGCACTTCAGAGAAACACTGAATAAGGAACCACCAGAGACTCAGCTGAATGTTCCTGAGGCTGAAAGTGACTTAGACGTAAATACAGACATTCCACGAAAAGAAGAAATTATCACAGCTATCAAAGGGCTAAAAAATGGAAAAGCGCCTGGTCACGACAATCTGAATGCCGAGCTATTCAAGACAGACCCTGAACTAGCAGCAGAACTATTAGAACCACTATTTGCACAAGTCTGGGAAACTGAGACAACACCAACAGAGTGGAGTAAAGGAACAATTGTCAAATTGCCCAAGAAGGGCGACCTTGCAGACTGCAACAACTGGAGAGGAATTACCCTCCTCTCAGTTCCCAGCAAAATACTAGGCAGGATAATCATCCAGAGAATTTCAAAAGCAGTTGACCATAAACTGAGGAAAGAACAAGCGGGCTTCAGAAAGAACAGAAGATGTGCAGATCATATATTTGCCCTCAGGAACATTATAGAGCAGTGCTCAGAATGGCAGAGACAGCTGTACATTAACTTTGTTGATTTTGAAAAGGCTTTCGACAGCATACACAGGGACAGCCTATGGAAAATTCTGAGGGCTTATGGAATTCCCAGCCGCATTGTTTCCATTATAAAAAAGCCTCTATTCTAACTTTACGTGCAGTGTTGGATCGAGTAATGTAACTTTCGAAGTGAAAACAGGAGTACGACAGGGATGCCCCTTATCAACAACATTATTTTTGACAGTCATAGATTGGGTGATGCGCCAGACAACAGAGGGCAGTCCAAGGGGAATTAGATGGACAACGTTTCTACACTGGAAGATTTGGAATATGCAGATGACATTGCACTGCTCGCGCATTCACACCAACACATTCAAGACAAAACTGATAGACTGAATAAGTATGGCCAGCAGGTTGGCCTGAACATCAATCTGAAGAAGACAGAGGTCATGACACTAAATGTGGGCAATCCTGAGCCAATAACAGTAAGGAACCAGAAGTTAGAACAGACAGACACATTTACTTACCTAGGAAGCATAGTAACACCTGACGGCGGAACAAGCAAGGACATTAACAACAGAATGAATAAAGCGAGAACAGCCTTTGCTATTCTCAACAACATTTGGAAGTCTTCCCAGTACAGCACAAACACCAAATTAAGACTGTATGAGAGCTGCGTACTTTCTGTGCTTCTCTATGGTGCGGAATGTTGGAGAGTAACAGAGAAGGAAATGTCGAAACTGTCCTCCTTCCACACAATCTGCCTAAGGAAAATTCTCCGAATCTTTTGGCCAAACACCATCAGCAACCAAGAACTACTTATTCGGAGTAACCAGGAGGACATGCACACCATCATAGCTGGCAGACGCTGGAGTTGGGTTGGCCATGTCCTCAGAAGGGACCCTGATACCATCGCAAGAACAGCTATGCTATGGACCCCCGAGGGAAAGCGAAAGAGAGGCCGACCAAAAACAACTTGGCGGAGAACTGTGGAAGCTGAGATGCAAAGAATGAACCACAGTTGGGGCACTGTACGAAGGATGGCCGCCGACCGAGCAAAGTGGAATCAATTTGTTGCTGCCCTACAAGACGCCACCAGGCGTGATGGCCGCTGACTGCTTTGACGGTTGGCGGTTATGGATCAAAGAAGAAGAAGAAGTAGGGTTGGGCATGGGGCTGCGTTACCCCATCCCGTAAAACACTTTTTACCTAAAAACTTCAACAAACGTGGACAAGTCAAATAAAGAATATAAATCAACTCAGCCGCCTAAGACAGAAGAAGGTCCTCTGGAAAGGAGGCGCATAAAGCAACCTAGAGAAAGCCGAAAGGAGTCTGGGTTGCCGACTGTACAGAGGTGAAAATGATGAGGAAAACATGGAAAGAACTTGAGCCGATGGCACAGGACAGGAAGACTTGGCATGTGTTTGTTGAAGGCCTATGCTCCTTGGGGAGCTAAAGGGTACTGATGATATGTATGATTCTACATCTACTAATGGTGTTTCTTCGTGTGCAATACTGTTATCGTGACCTACATTTATTCTCATTATCTTTGTTTTCTCCATGCATATTTTCAGACCCACTAGCTGTGACCTCTCATCAAGTGCTTTCAAGTTACATCTGTATTGTTTATTTATTTTCTCATCTTTGTGTGTTACTCATCTTATCTTTGTTTGATTTGTTCAACTCATTTTCCACATGTGTTCATTTTCCATTGTCTTTACTTGTCTATATATCCTGTCTTCGTCTCATGTTTGTGACATGGCCTTCTTCTTTCTCAGAGGGTGACACAGATAAATCTTCGCCTGCTCCGTCCTTCAAGAAGGTAGGCCATCGGGATCCATTTCCCGTGTTGTATAGTACCCTGGGGACTGTGATATTTGCATTTAATTAATTCTCAAAACTCTTGAAATGATATTTGTTGTAATGATTCACGCATATATATGAGTGACCTCTGATGACTGGTTCCAAACTGCTGTCCTATTACACTGTCTTGACCGCACTCCTGCACTAAAATTCTTCGTTCAAAAACAGTACGCGCAGAAAAACATATCTGTTCAAAACATTTAGAACGCTGGCAAATGTGACTGGCAGACGAAGGGTAAACCCCAAAACGTCCCATGGTTTTAGTGTATCATCCATTCATAAAACTGACTCCATTGTCACGAGTGGTGTACAGTATGTCTGAGATAAGACACAGAGTCTGAGTGATGTCTGAGACAAGACAAAAGTCTGAGTGGGGACTGAGAAGATAGATGAGTTATGAGGTTGAATGTGGATGGAGTAAATCATAGCTATCAGGAGTAAAAGATCAGATAATGACTCTCCCCTCCTGCCACTCAGTGACTCCACCCCTCTCTCTGCTAGGAGTAAGGACATGTGCACGTTAGTGACTTCACAATCAAGTACAAGTACAGATAGGACAAACGTCTGATCCACGATTTGGGGTCTAATTTATTAAGGAAAAAACTATGGCAAAATAAGAAAAATGTCCAATCACAAACCATCAAATCATAAAAATGCATTTAACAAAATTGAGAGACAAACAATGCTAGTAATAATAAGAATAATCAAACTAGACCATTACCAATGAGCTTGGCTCTCACGTCTCAGTAATTCAAACTCCCACTATTATTTGGCTAGATATTCTACCACTCCTTCTGCAGGGAACCCTGAAATAAAAAAGTCCCTTCACACACACAATATCCCGCTGACTTCTTCTGGTCAGCAACACAGCTGTTTAATCCAATTTAATGAACCATATCCCACAGTTACTTCAAGCTCCCCCCTCACCATAATTTATCTGAGTCCACCTCCCAAAGTCCTTTGTCCGGCACACTTGTGTTTATATTCTGCTTGGTGTTACAGCTTTCGGCGGATGGCCAACGGAGATTTGATGACCCTTTCCTCTCCTGATGTGGGAAGAAAAACCCCAAAACTATAACTCCACCACGGAAAAGAATTTTCAGGACAAATGTTAAGTCCTCCAGATCTACAGGTGTGCTTTAAATCCAGGATCTAGAGGGGTGGCGATGAATGCACTCAAGATTAAAGGCGGTGGAGGCATTAAATCCACTATTTGACGCAAGCCAGTCAATCCTGTGATAGCGCATAGTACTATTGATGCACTAGAGCTGAAGATGGCTACAAGGTGATAGAGCTGGAGATAATATGTAGCTCTTTGACGTTGAGGCCGGTGGAGCATGGGCGCTCAACGTATTAGGTGGGGTTGGCGTAACATTTCCCAGCCAGGGAAATCACCTAAGTGTACACGTGGTAGGGTGTCGGGAAAATAAACAACTGTAGTTGGTGGGAACACCCCAATGTAAATGGCTTGAAGATTTATCCTGCCTTTCCTGGAAGGCAAATCCTGCCGATTGCTCATAGGTCCCTTAACTCAGCCGGAGTTAACCGGTTCTCACTGAAATTAAATCATATTCAAAAATCTATGATCACGAAGCCAACATAAATGTTACAACATCGAAAAACAAAACAATTACATGAATAGGTACATATTAACTTATTACAACCATTCCCACCCCAAGTGGCCCATACTGCTGGTCAGTGCTGACCTGTCCCGCAGGTTATCTCTCACTGTTCCTTCTCACTGAACGCTAAATAGACGAGCGAGAAAGTAGGTGCCTGGGGCAGGCCTACATGATAAACTCGCAACTTGCGTAATTAGTGGTTACCAACAGCTGGTGGAGGGAGGGGATATGTAAACATTCCTGCCCCATCTACCTGGCGTGGAACTGACCGTACAATGTTATCTGCCAGTTCTGTCTAACACAAAGGCGTCTAAACGAAATCGCAAGGCCCGTCTAAGGTTATCTCACTGGGCTGCGACACGCTTAATACCATCATATTTATATGTACTCCATATGACAACATATAAAGCTACTCTGGGTAAATCTCTAAATGAGTTAAAAGTATCCATACAGTAGACAAGTAATCAAACAAATTAAAGTTACATGTTGTGGAACAAATTATTAGGATCTGCCGCGGAGGCCAGGGAAAAAAAAGAAAATCGCTTATGGTTGCACTCTGTTTTAAAAAGAGCTCCCTCCACATAACGATCAGTTATATAGTTACACTTCGAGGGGGGAAAGTATTCTTTTATCACTGACCTGACTCATCTTAAGGTACATTTACAACTGGGCTTAGCAACAACAACCGTAAGTAGCATACACACACAATTTCCTTTAAAAAACTAACTATAGCTTCTTAGTTCGTGTTGGGTAAAGGTCGCGCCTTTAAAAAAATGCTATAACCCACTATAAATGAACTACTTCCGTCTAAGTCCAAAACCCAAGAAAAAGAGAACAACTACCAAGTTACTTACCGAGATTGGGAAGAATTTCCCACACTAAAGTAGCTGGCAAACTGCACAAGATCCCTACCACCTCATGACAGAAGTTCCAGGGACTAAAAGCATTTAGAAACAGAAGGGGACTCATTTTTTTACTGTAAATCGGGCCACCGGTGTTCGAACACCTGGAAAGAAAACGAAAACAATCGTAACGTCTTCCCGGAGGATTTCTCCTAATGACGCACTACAAAAAGGTTTGCGTAACAGAGCGATCGCTCTTACGCTGCTAGGGTCCCAGACTTTCCCTGGAATAAAAAAAACCACAGGGAAAATTTTGCCGCCCAGCGAGGAGCGTTGCGGACGCGTCACATAGACACTCTTACCAGCATTAAAAGACTTTTCATCTTCGCTGGACACTTTCGTGGGAGCAAAGGGGAGTTAACTTGTCAGATCAAAGTGACATGCTAGCAGCGACCGAAAATTAGAAAAAGATGAAAAGTGGGCGTGCCTACAATCAAGAAGTTAGGGGGGATGGTAGATCCACCCTAGGGCCAAAATTTGGAACCCAACGTCACATCCATACCAGTTTCTTTTTTTTTTCTTTTATTTTTAAACCCAATACCATAATTCCCGGCCGTAAGGTACTTTGGTCTGTCACACTTTGCATACCGTCATTTGCGCACTTTTTTTCTATTTCCGAGAGAGTGCATTAACTTTCGACCACAGCTAAGGAGGTGCAACTGTGTTTGAAAGTTAGACAATAATTGTATTGTTTCCCCTTATATGTACTCTCCCGAAAATAGAAAAGTGTGACGTTGTGCGTTAAATCAACAGACAATCAAGATACTCTTCTGTCCAGTTTCATTCGGGAAACGGACTTGACTCATATTTTTTCTTAAAAATAACCTTAAAATGTAAGTTTTTTTATTGTTTCTTCGAGACAAAATTTTAATTTAAAGTATTGCTGACTTATTATTATGGATCAAAATGATAAGATGGTTAAAAGGAAGAGACGATATCGTCATTCACTGCGAGCAAGCAAGACTATAGAAGAAGCAGAAATGTAATACGTGTAACAGAAACAACACACTATAATCAAAAACCTGCTAATTTTGGGGGGTTGTTGCTAGTAATATATTATTTCCCGTACCAGTTTTACCGCAGCTGCTGTATTTGTAAAAATGAATATATAATGATTAGTATGGTCGGAGTGTTAATGTCTAGTGACGTTCTAGTAGTACCAATTCGGCTACTTACGTCAAATAAATGTGGGGATGAGTAAAACAGAGATCAAAAGCTTAATTAAAAGAATAATAACTCTGGAATGGTCAGTAGAGTGGGCTGTAAGTCTAAAGGGCAGACATGCATTTAAACTGTTCAAGGCCCCAACAAGAACATGTCAGGTATCTAGAGAACTAAAAATTCCCAGCAATAAGAAACTTCTTAGACTGCAGCTAGGAATGGGCTGTTTAGAATAGAAGAACTTAATCTGCAGTGTCTAGAAAAAAATAATGTACAACATTTTCTACTAAAATGTAGGAAATATAAACAGAGAAAACCAATATTAGATTATTTACAGGCATGCGATTCATCCATAACCGTGGAACAGGTGTTGAGAATAGATAGACCTAGAGAATTGCTTAATATAGTAAAACAGTGTATAACAAAAACTGAAATTAATATTTAAGGATCAAATATGGTGTGAGGATAAAAGGTAGTCTGATAAGGTGCTCGTGTGGTTGAAAGCAGATAATTGGTGGAGTTGTTGTAACCTCAAACACCCTTGTGCTTCTTTTCACCTTGTTAACAACAGGACAGTTAGAGACTTTACTTAGTTTGGTTGTGTGTTTGTTTGTTTTTTTCCGTTTTTCCCCCATGTTTTTTTTAAAATATTTCCATTCTTTGTTTGTTTCTTTGATATAAGTATATGAGGAGAACTGCCGTAAGACGGGGGTAAAACAGTAGGGGGGGGGGGGGGGGGGGGAAACAAAAACACGAATAGTAATACGTCTTACAAGGAGAAAGGACAAGAAAAACCTACGTTGCGGCCACAAGGCCTTCGTCAGGGACAGACAAACAAGACAGGAGGGAAAGTAAGAAAATATTTTTTTTTAATTTATTTTTTTTTATATTTTATTTTATTTTATTTATTTTTTTATTTATTTATTTTCTAAATCGCTTTTCCCTCACTTTATATATATATATATATATATATATATATATATATATATATATATATATATATATATATATATATTTTTTTTTTTTTTTTTCTCACTCTTTTCCGGTCCTTATTTTCATTATTTCTTATTTTTTATTTTTTTTTATTTTTAATGCACTATCGACTTCCGCTTTCCGGTTTAGTGGCAGCCATCTTGCTTCTGTGACTGGACATGTGACTGGACATAAGGGAGTTGTTTTTCTCTTATTTTTATAGTTTCATGTTCTCTACTTAATTCTCATTTTCTTTCTTTCCCTCCTGTCTTGTTTGTCTGTCCCTGACGAAGGCCTTGTGGCCGCAACGTAGGTTTTTCTTGTCCTTTCTCCTTGTAAGACGTATTACTATTCGTGTTTTTTTTCCCCCATTCTATTGTTTCTTTGAAAGGAGAGGTCACACACACATACCCAATTTTGGTTTTGATTGAGTCTAAATGGACTGAGTGGAGGCAGGAAGAAGTTACTATATTGTCTAGAATTTATTACACTATATATCCTAATTATTGCCCATCGAGGGTTGAACAGGATACTTTGTTTTAAAAGAAAAAAACCACGTCAAATATAGAGTTAATTACATAGTCTTGTAACCCAAGCACCCTTAGCTTTGAAACCTCTCCCCACTCCTTTAAAATACCATAATAATTATGAAAAGTCTACCACTTTAGGACAAAGGTTAAAAACACTATAACCTACTCACACCCACCCACAGTTTGGAAATCTTAATTTACTCTATTTACAATAATTTGACCTGTGGGGAATAATGCCATTAGCTAATATTGGCAAATAACCGAATAATATAAATTTATAGATACTGTACTTCCTAATTATAACCCATCAGAGGTTGAACAGGATAATTTTCTTTGTAATATTAAAAAAAAAAAAAATCCTTGACGCGGAACGCATCTCCCCTAATTTACATGTACAGTATTGGGATGGAGAAAAAAAATGGTTTTCCGCTACGTAATAGCAGTTTACGATGATTGCAGAACTAGTCCTTAAAGGGAAGTAATTTTTATGACCAATATTTTCAAGGGAAAGAACTCTAATGACTATTCTGACTCGACGTATTCAAATAAGCAAGTCTCTAATTTTAGAGGCTTTAAAGCCTTTTTAAAGAGTATGTTAAGTGATTAACATTTTGTTTGAAAATTATAAATTTGAAATATTTTTATTTAAAAAATCTTACGTAATTGAAATGTATTATAATTTTCTTACCTATATATTCAACTTACGTTCTTCATATATAAGATTTCTAAAACGTAGACATCATAACACAGAATTATAAGATAATAGTCTTAGATTTTGTACTTTCCAATGCAATATATATCTAATTGTATTTTTTTAGCCGGTATAAACCGGTATAATAATAATAATAGCCCCTTCAGTCATAATTGACTATGGGAATACGCCCCTGAGGTGACAGCCCTCAGCTGCTTATTTTCCTGGTGCTTCGTTCGACGTTTTCTCCCCTCCTCTGCTTGTTGTGTGAGCCTCTCTTCGCCCAATCTGAGGTGGCGCCGTAAATTGCATCGCCACTTAATGCGATCGGCAGCTTCATCCTCCCATGTTGCTGGATCCATGTCCAGTGTCCTCATATCTCTCTTGCACACATCTTTGAACCTCAGCTGTGGTCGCCCAACTGTTCTCTTGCCATCTGCTAATTGTCCGTAGAAGATATCTTTTGGGATGCGACCATCTTCCATGCGGCGAACATGGCCAAGCCAGCGAAGTCTGCGCTGTCTAAGCAGTGTATATATACTTTGAAGGCCAGCACGTGTCAACACCTCGACATTTGTCACTTTATCTTTCCACGAAATGCCGAGGATGCGGCGTAGACACCGTAATGGAAGGTATTGAACCGGCATATTCAACCCATTTCGTCCAAATAGGTACCTAATGGACCTTTAACTGTCCCGAAAATATTAATTCTCTACATTGACTGTGGCTGAAGTAAAAATACTCCTTTTTGTTCGGAACAGACAGACTATTTTAAGATAAAATAACCGCACTTTTTGCAAAGATTAAGATACTGTAAACAGTGTCCACGGACTTTAGAGAAATCTATTGCAGTGTATATTTTATAACTTGTTTACAATTTTATATTAACCATTGTGTACCAATTTTATTGCTCCTTACTCATTCCTACTCCCCTCATTCTTTCTTTCCTATTGACTAGTATCATGTTTGAGTGCAAAAACTCAAAATATATGCAATATCACTAATTCATGGCTTAAACTATCAGGGCTTAAAATTGGTCATTTAAACATATACCACCTGCTAGGTAAGCTTTCTGAAGTCTCCACCTCTCTCCAACAAAACTTCCACATATTTGGCTTTTCTGAAACCCGTCTCAATGACAAAATTACAGATGAAGAAATTAGGATTAATGGATTCACCACCATTCGCAGGGATTCTAACAGACAACATGAAACAAGGCTAGTCATATACATCTCAACATCTCTTCAGTACAGACGTCGTGATGATCTAGAACGTAAGGCATTGAATGTATATTTCATAACCCTCCACTCCCAAAGGAGCATAGGCCTTCAACAAACACATGCCAAGTCCTCCTTTCACGTGCCATCATCTCAAGTTCTTTCCACGTTCTCCTCATAGTTTTCACCTCTGTTTCCAGCTCTCTTCTCCATGTGCTTCTTGGTCTACCTCTGCTTCTCTTGCCCTGGGGGTTCCAGAACAAGGACTGCCTTGTAATGCTATCAACAGGTTTCCTCATTGTGTGTCCTATCCATCGCCATCGTCTTCTTCTCATCTCTTGTTCCACTGGCACTTGTCTAGTTCTTGTCATCAGTTCCACATTGGTAACCTTGTCATACCATTTTAATCCCTCTATTCTACGCAAGCACCCATTTATGAAAGTCTGTAGCTTTTTGGTTGTTGTCTTTGTTGTTCTCCATGTCTCAGAACCATACAATAGGACTGACTTCACATTTGAGTTGAAGATTCTTATTTTCGTGTTGGATCCTTCTTCTTCTTCCTCGTTCGTCCTGAAAAGGACGTTGGTTGCGTTGTGTCTGTTTACAGCCGGCACATCCGACTTCAGCACGGCATTTTTTGGGACAGGGTTTGCCTTCCCTCTTCGATCCCTACTCTCTCAGCCAGACTGCAGTGATACAGCCTGTTTCCAGGACGACCACGTGGAGGTGGAGTAGGGTCTTGGTCAGCTCTGGTTCGCTGACCCTGACGCAAGCAGTCTAGCTATGAGTCGCTGACTGCATTCTCTATTGCTGCGTCGTTGGGTCCCGTGTTGGATCCGATTTCTCTTGATCTCCATATATTTCCCAATGCAATAAAAGCTCCTCTTGCTTTTTGTATTCTTATTTTGATATCACTGTCTGTCCCTCCAACTTTGTCTATATTGCTGCAAAGATATGTGTACGATTCTACATCTTGTATTGGTGTTTCTTCAAGTTCAACCCTGTAATCATTATCTGCATTTATTCTCATTATTTTTGTCTTTTCCCTGTGTATTTTCAGACCCAATTGCTGTGACCTCTCATCCAGTGTTTTCAATTTGTCCTGCATCTGATTACGGTTATGGGACAGAAGAGCCAAGTCATCAGCAAAATCCAGATTATCTAACTGCTTAGTCAGAGTCCACTGGATTCCATTTCTGTTGTGTTTTGTCGATATTCTCATAACCCAGTATATTGCTAGTAAGAAAAGAAATGGAGACAAGAGGCATCTCTGTCGCGCTCCTGTTCTTATCCCAAATGGTTCTGTAAGCTGTCCTTCATGAAGAACTCTGCATGTCATGTCTTCATATGTTTTCTTTATTAAATTAATGATCTTCAGGGGAACTCCATAATGCCTCATCAATTTCCAAAGTGATTCTCTGTCTACACTGTCAAATGCCTTTTCGTAGTCCACAAATCCGATGTATAGTGGTGAATTCCATTCCAGACTTTGTTCAACTATTATTCTCAAAGTGGCTATCTGGTCTGTACATGATCTGTTTTGTCGAAAACCTGCTTGTTCATCTCTCAGTTTCTTGTCTATGGACTCTTAATCTCTCAAGGATAATCCTGTTTAATACTTTTCCTGGCACTGATAGTAACATTATTCCTCTATAATTTGTACACTCTTGTAAATTTCCCTTCTTAGGCAACTTAACCAGATATTCTCCCTTCCATTCTGCTGGTATCTCGTCCTTTTCCCAGACTTTAACCAAGTAATTTATAGAACATCTCTGTAGCCGTGTTGATATCTGCTTTGATGGCCTCTGCTGGAATGCCATCAGATCCAGACGCTTTTCCATCTCTTAGGAGCTTAATGGCTTTCTTTATTTCTCCCTTCGTTGGTCTTTCATCGTTAATTTGTAGCTCTTCTTCTGCTGGCTGGATGTCCGGGGGGTTTTGTGGAGCTGGTCTATTGAGAAGGTCCTCAAAATATTCTGTCCACCTCTTCATTTGCTCTTGTATATTGCTGAGCAGTTTTCCATTCTTGTCTTTTATGAGGCAACTTATTTGCTTGTACTTCCCTGTTAGCTTCTGTGTGCTGTTATACAGTTCTCTCATATTTCCTTTGGCTGCAGCATCTTCTGCCTCTCTTGCCAACTCCTCAATGCACTTCCTCTTGTCTCTTTTGATACTTCTTTTTACTTCTTTGTTTTTCCTCTGTGTACACTTCTTGAGCCTTTGCTTTGGAACTTTTGGCTTTACTTATGTCTATATCTGCTTTCTTGTTTTTTCTGTCTTTTATCTTATTGATGGTTTCTGTTGTTATCCATACTTTTTGTTGTCGTTCCCTTTTCCCCAGTATTTCTCCACATGTCTCATTCCATACAGTTTTGATTTGCTGCCAATAGTCTTATGTATTCTCTACATCTTCCAGCTGTTGGAGCACTTGGAATTTGTTGGATATTGTGACCGCAAATTTGTTTCTTGATTTCTTAAATGTCCTACATTAAATTGTTGTCTATAATTTTGCATTGTTGCATATCTCTTGAGTTTCATTTTTACTTTGGCTATCAGAAGGTGGTGATCTGATGCCACATCTGCTCCTCTATATACCTTTACATCCTGCAATGATGATCTAAACTTCTTGTTTATGCATATATGATCAATCTGATTTTCTGTTCTATGGTCTGGTGATATCCATGTTGCCTTGTGTATTCTCTTATGTGGAAACATGCTTCCTCCTATAGCCAATAGATTTGAAGCACAGAAGTTTGAGAATAGTTCCCCATTTTCATTCATTATTCCTAGCCACTGTTTTCCCTTGACTTCTTCAAAGCCGGTGTTGACTGTACCTATCTTTGCATTCATGTCACCCATCAAAATTGTGATGTCTCTTCTTTTTACCTTTTCCATAATTTCCTGTAGTCTAGTATAAAATGCTTCTTTCACAGACTCTTCTTTGTCATTAGTTGGTGCATAACATTGGATGACATTTACATTTATTTTCTTTTTAGCTGTTTTAAAAGTAGCTGTTATTATTCTGGTTCCAACGGCTTCCCATTCAATGAGTGCTTTCTGTGCTTCTTTAGATAACATAAGAGCTACCCCTTCACTGTGGTGTGAACTTTCATCTTCATGTCCTGAGGACAGAACCAATTCACCTGTGATGAGTTTCTTCTTGTCTACCCACTTCCACTTTTTTTCACACATTCTCAGAACCTCGATTTTATATTCCCTCATTTCTGCTGCTACTTGTGCCACTTTCCCTTGTTCGTTTAATGTCCGAACACACAAATCAAAGTCACTAAACTCTTCACCAAAAAGCTGCTCCCTCACGGCAACTCATTTTAGCAACCACTTCAAAACAGAAATTAGCCATCTCAAGTCGACACTAATGACAATGGACTGCGATATTAGTAAATTGAAAGCCTTCTGCAACACTGAACACACCATAACAGATCTAAGACATATTCATTTTCTAACAGTACATGAAGTTCTCAAATATATCTTGGCATTAAAAATTTCTCTGGGCTTGATGGTATCAACAATAAGATTCTACATTACGCTGCACCCATCATTTGCGACTCCTTAACCTATGTGTACAACCAATGTATTGCACACAACTACTACCCCACAGCATTTAAATCTGCCAAAGTGTATCCTCTCTATAAATCTGGCTCACATAGCGATCCCAACAGTTACATACCAATATCCCTTCTATCATCTCTTTCAAAACCACTAGAGAAACACATTTACAACACCACATTTCAACACTTAACAAATAACAAACTGATCATTGATAGCCAGTCAGGTTTCAGACCCAAACATTCTTGTCACACAGCTCTCACCAAAATGGCAGACAACTGGCTGTCGAACGTAAATGATGGAAAATTAGGTGGTGCTGTTTTTGTTAACTTCAAAAAAGCATTTGACGTGATTGACCACACTATCTTGGTTTAAAAGTTGGAAACCCTCAGCATAGGCCCTAATCCACTAAACATCATCAAATCATTCCTGGCAGATCGACAACAGTTAGTGCTTCACAACAACTAGACATCAGATTTTTCGAAGATAGATACAGGAGTACCGCAGGGTTCTATTCTTGGGCCCCTACTCTTCGCAATGTTCATCAACGACCTGCCACTACATCTAAAATATTCAACATGTGACCTCTTTGCAGATGATTGTACTATCTACACTAGTTACCATGACTGCGTGGCACTTGAAATGACTCTTCAAAGCGATGTAGACAGTCTAATAAAATGGAGTAATATGAACGTATGCCATTTAACACAGCAAAAACGAAATCTATGTTGATTACCATCAGACAGAAACTTCTAAACTGCACCAGAAGATCGCTAGAGCTACACGCGGAATCAGTACAAATTGAACATGTAACGGAATACAAAGTTCTAGGGATCACGATTGACCAGCACTTAACGTGGAACTCCCATGTACGGAATTTAACCAAACACTTGGCTCAAAAGACGTAACAGCTAGCCAAAATAAAACACTTCTTAGACGCAGTCACTAGACTATTGTTCTACATCTCACATATACAGACACATCTAGATTACTGCTCTACACTATGAGATGGTTGCCCTGCTTCCATCTCAAAGAGACTGCACTCCCTGCATAAGAGAGCAGTACGTCTGATCACCGATAATCTCACGATACCACACACAAGGACAGGAAAAGAACCCAAAATACTGACTCTAAAAAAACGTCTTCTTTTCAACAAAGCCAAGCTGACTCACGCAATTCTATCTAACAATGCCTCGCCGTACCTACGATCATTGTTTCAAACTATAGAAGAGAGGGACAACAATTACATCAGTTACGTCTGCCCAAACTTAGGATCGACCTGTTCAAAAAGAGTCTAGCCTACTCTGGAACCTACTTATGCAACAGCCTTCAACACCACCTAAAAAGCCTACCTACACAATATTCATTTAACAAAGCACTTTTCAAACACTTCATCAACACTGATTATCTACCCCCATAGAAACAGCATTTGCCTGTCAACATCTCATCCATAGGTCAACATTTCTTTTCCTCTTCCGCTCGTTTTTTGTGTGAATAATTTGTTTTATATCCATGCCATATTATTTTATAATGTAATTGTTACAGGAGGGGGTATCTTCTTGCAGTATTAGTTGAACATAGAATGAGGAGTATAAAAAGTACATGCATCGTACTAATAACAAGAATGTAGACGGGTATGATATACAGGACATTAGTGGTTGAAGAACTCAAGTCGTCAGGCGGAGGGTCCACAATAAATCCTTACGTTTAATTCACATCAGAGATAACAACTTCATAGGTATGGCATGGCATATTATACATACACAATCGTCGAATCCTTCAACAGTCTCGTCTCAACCATTCATTTCTGGGAAACTCGAGGCCTGTAAACTAATTACTGGACACGGTATTAAGGTCCTTGTCTTGTTGGATTGGCCTATACTGCAGGATAGGGAAACAACAGACGTGATTGCGTCATTAATAGGCTGAACTGCCCATGGTGGACTTCCGATGTCGTGTATTGTGGTTCGCACTGATGACCTGCCATTGAAACATCATTTTTTGATGATGCGTAGATGGCAGGGAGGATAGTGTGATTCGCTTGCATGGCTAGGCGGGGTTGTCGCACGGAAGGTCCAGTGTTCAAATCCTGGGTAAGCCACTCATGTCTGTTGTTTTCTGTTGTCTGGTGTTCTACTTCTTTATTTCCTGCGAGTGCCTGATAACATACCTTTATATTTGTTTCATATTAATTTACATTCATTTCTGGCCGCTGTACTAGATGTGAAATCCACCCAAGTAATGTAGGCCAGACAACGAGGATGTAAAAATATACTGGATTACTTCTGCAGTACTATCACGAACTTCTCGCTAAGTTCTGAATCATCTTAGTTAATATAGTGGCGGCCTTCGAAGAATATAATATAAGCCACTTAGAGCTCTTCCTCCGCATTATTAGAATCTTGAATAAAATACGTCGTATCAAGAAGACCACAGATAACGAAAGGCCAAGAATCTTAGCCGTTAGCATAAATTAGTGCAGAACGCGTTACGTCATTAAAAACTGGTGACGTATTAAATATGTAGCGTTCAATATAAGTTAAAACCCTTGCAAAAACATGATTTACCACAGAGAGACATATTACCGAAAAGTAACTGGTAATAGCCTATGTGTGGTCATGATACAAAATAAATTAATATTTTTTCTTCAACAATATCCCCGTCGGTCGGGTTAAAAAAATCAAAGAATTTGATTTTTTTTTCCGTGTGATATGAGATATACGACATCAATTACGTCAAAAAACCGAACGGAAATACGGCCAGAATTGATCACATAACATTGTCAATAATATTGTCGTCGTCACACAGTGTGAACAGTGTGAGTCAAAATCTGTATGCATATGTACTAATGGAAGTAATGATGCAAAATAGAAAGACGTCCGTCATAAGTCAAGAAAAGTAGAACATAGCAGTCATACAACAATAAAGAAGACAAATGATAATGAACAAAAGTGTGTACGAGTGCGTAATGAGACAACGAAATCAGGAGAAAGGAGAAGTAACTGATAATAGAATGGCACAAAAAAACTATTATTTGTTATCTCCCCTTAATGAAGACAACAAGAATAAAAAAAAATTGATGGATTTAAAAGGACAAAAAAAAAAACCAGCCTAAGGCAATGCACATATGAAAGACCATAAACAAAGTAAACTATGTAGAAATGTTAAAGAAAGTGGTCCCATACCAAATTACAATTATATGCTAGTTATAGCGAATATAACAATAATGTCAAGAGAATAAAGATCAATATCGCGAAAAATGTTTCTTAAACAGCTAGTGTTCATAAATACCACTGCGAAATTAGTCCCCAGGAAAAACATGTCAATGTGAACATTATCAAAGCTACCACAAAACTAATGTTCATGCAACGTTCATGCATATCGTAAGATACAGTTCCCAGAGACACATTTCAAAGATGCGCGATCAGGGGGTCCAGGTAGAATGTATCAGGATCGCACTGAATAATGATAGTCAATACAAAGTAAGAGTAGGAAATGCTGCTAGATCACAGTAGAATAGTCTAAACACTTGTCACAGAAAAAATACCTGGTATCTCATAGGATGCATCAGGGATTGGGATATGTTGCATACCCACATCTGAGATGAATAAAAGCTATGCAATACAATCTGTTTGTCTGTTCACCAGCTTCAAGGACCAGTAAAAAGTGTGCCGTAAATAAGTATAATATCTGTGTCAGTTCACCGTATCAAGTTCTGATTGAGCACAGCGAGATAAAATGTCAGCCACCACGTTGGGTGATTCCGGGATAGCTTGAATCTCAAACTGGAATGGTTGCAATAAAATTGCGAAGCAGGCAAGTTTGGCGTTCTTGTGATTAGCACGCCTGAGAGCAGCCACAGACTTCTGGTCAGTCTGTATAATAAACGGTGCTCCGAGAAGGTAGCGTTCCAGCTACTGAATGGCCCAAACGACGGCCAAGAGTTCGCACTCCAAATCAAGGTACTTTCTCACTGTGTCAGTGAGCTTGCGGGAGATATACAACGTAGGATGAAGCACTCCAACAAATTATTGCATCAAACAAGTACCCAAGCCTAGAGAGCTAGCATCTGTGTGGCGATAATAAGTACGATTTATGTCTGGTAATCTCAAAAAGGAGGATTAGAAAAAACATGCAATATATGATTAAAAGCAGCCTGTCAATCTTGTGATCAATGTACGTTATTTGGTAAACCCTTTCTTAATAGAGAGGATAGGACAGCAGTGATGTCTGAAAGATTTGGAATGAATCGACTGTAAAACTGAATCCGTCCCAAGAGACTACGAGCATGTTTTTTCGTAGAAGGAGTAGATAAATTCAAGATTTTATTAACTTTTTGTGGTACAGTCTGGAGGCGACCGGAACCAACTGTGTGACCCAGGAAGGAAAGTTCGCGAAAGGCAATCTGAACTTTAGTAGGCCTAGCAGTCAAGTTATGCAGTCGAAGAGTGTTTAATAGAAAATGTAGACCCACGAAGTGTTCTTCCCAAGATGAGCTGAACAAACACATATCATCTATGTAGGCAATGATGTCAGATCTATGGGAAAGAATTCTGCGCATCATTCTGACGAATGTGGCAGGGGCGTTCATAAGCCCGAAAGGCATAACATTCCACTGGTATAAACCACGTGGGGTAGAAAAGGCAGTAAGAGGTTTAGCACGTTCAGTCAATGGAATTTGCCAATAACCTTTTGTGAGATCAATCTTAGTGAAGATGAGAGCCTTAGCAAGGCGAGATAAAAGATCATCAAGTAAAGAATGAGGCTCAGCATCCGGAACAGTTATACAGTTAAGTTTACGATAGTTGACACACAACCTGATATTGTTATCCTTCTTACGAACAATAACAAGTGGTGAAGAGTAAGGGGAAAGACTGGTTTCAATAATACCAAGACGCAACATTTGTTCCAACTCAAGTTCAGTTTGGCGCTGGTAATGAATGGGAACAGGATAAGGGCATAAACGAATAGGCTTATCATCAGTAAGGATGATATCGTGAGAGATAATAGTCGTGTGACCAGGAATGTCGGTAAGGACATCAGAAAAGGATTGTAATAATTCGGAAACTTGGCGACGTTGATCAGCTGATAACGATGAAGAAATGGAAACATCATGCCAAGATTCAGTAGAAGACAAAGGAATGACAGGTAGATTCATGTGGATATCAGGGAAGGAAGATTCTTCCTCGTGAATCACCGACAAGCTAGAAAATTGGCAAGAATTACCTACATTCTCATCAATGTCACGAAAAACAGCGTGTACATGTTCGGGTTTGGTATGAAATTCTTTAAGCATGTTAATGTGAAATATTTTCTTTTGACCCTTAATATCCACGACGTAGTCAACGTCTGAGATACGAGACACTACTTTGTAAGGGCCATTCCACGCAATCAGTAATCTATTTTCTTTCCGAGGGAGCAAAACAAATGCTTCATCACCCGGAAATAGCTGCTGTAAACGTCTATTTCGGTTTTGAAATAGGCGAGATTTTTCTTTGGCAGCCTCGGACGAAGCTGTAGCCAACTGGCATGTGTCTACAATCTTACGATGAAGATTAACAACGTACTCGTAAGATGACTGAGTGTCCTGAGTCATCTCGGAGTTAGTGAGCAGATCTTATATTAAATTCATGGGCCCTCATGGCTGAGCACCAAAATCGTGCGGTACTTCTCGACATGATAAAAGTACAGCTGGCTAGACCCTGTCCCAGTCATGGGGATATTTGGCAGTTACCTTACCTAGTAGTTGTTTGAGCGTTCTATTGAGCCGCTCCACTGCACCATTGCTCATTGCGTGATAGATGCTACTAAGAGACCTATCTATATTCAGTCTTTGCATGACAGTAGTCATGGTCTCAGAAACGAATTGAGAGCCATGATCAGAGAGTAGTTTACGTGGGAAACCCAATCTAGAAAAGATTAGAAAAAGTGCATCAGCCACTTCAGAAGTGGTGATGTGTTTGAGAGAGATAGCCTCAGGCCATCGAGTGCACAAATCAATGCACGCGAGGACATACCTGTGTCCTCTCGCAGACATAACAGGCAGAGGACCTATAATGTCCACGGCCATCTTATCAAAAGGGTGAACAGAGATATCACAGGCCTGGATAGGAGCGACAAGAAAAGCTCCCCTTGATTTAACCTCCTGACAGGTAATACAGAAACGCACGTAAGCTGATACGTCTCTGGAGACACCTGGCCAAAAGAATGAAGACAACACTATAGAACGTATGCGAGTGTAACCCATATGACCTGCACAATGAGAGTCTTGTGCATGTCGCAAAATCTAGGGCGAAGTTTAAGAGGCACCATAACTTGGTGTTTGACAGCAGAGACCTCTATAAGATTTCTAACTAATATGTTATTCTTAAGTGTAAACCAATGCATAGAAGTTTGCTGAAAGTCAATATGATCATTCCTGACCATGGAAATTTTTTTTTAAGGAAACTTCTTTCCTTTGCAATTTTGCAAAAGGCACTCAGTCAATGTCAGAATGTAGCTCAAATTCATCCTGAGTTGCAGGATTAACCTCATCAATATCATTCTCCAGTGCCTGAGCCTTGGCACGCGTGATAACTGCATTGGCAGTTAATAGATTCTGTCGTTCCCACCAATTTCTTCTGGTGAGCAATCCTTGTTCTCGTAGATACGACCAATCGTTAAATCAGCAATAGGATTTTTCAAAAGGCATACTTTAACCTTCCTTGAAAAAAATGGTGTATGAATATCAACGATGGCTGTGGGATAAAATTCAACAATACCACCGAATGTAATACATTTTACAAAACCACCCATAGCATAGGAAGGATGTACAAGAGACGGTCTGGTCCCAACAGTAGTAGAGCCCGAGTCACGGAGCACAGACACTTGGGTGTTATTCAACAACCCCCTGTGAAATAGTAGAGTGACTGTGCCATCATGAGCTGACAAACCGGTAACAGCTGGCAATGGGTGCCCACACTTCAATATCGAAGTACTATCTGCCTGAAAAAGAGTGAGACAATCTTGGCAATGTGAAGCAACCTCAAAATCAAAAGCACAACATGCAGCTGATTGATTCATAACACCATTATCTTGATTAATGACGGGTGCATCCCCAGTAAGCGCTGAACTAGCATTGAGATCTGGACGTATTGGAGCACGAGAACGTGATCGTTGTCCCTGGCTATCAAAAGAATTACCTTGATTTCTATAGCTTTGTGAGTTATTTCTATGTGGGAAATTGGGATTATTGGAACCATTTTTATTCCAATTTCTATTAGAAGGATTAAAGTTGTCCTGCCTTTTCCAATTTGAGTTTTGATGTTAGGAATTGGTTCTAAACCGAGGTGATTGATTCCTAAATTGTTGTCTACCTCTGTTGAAATTTCTATTCCTGTTGAAATTTCCATCATTGTACATCCCTGGTACGAAGTTCCTATCAAGGCTATTAGATCTATATCTTAAAATATTGTTGTTCCAGGTTGTGGCTGAAGCAATTGGTAGTGATTCTTTAATAGAATTGTTACTAATGCAAGCACCAGGATGTGCTGTACAATATTATTTACCAATTTCTTCAAGAGAAGAGAGGCTAGATGGTTTGCGTTCATGCAACAAGGACTAAAATGGCTTACTTACAGAGGACAAAATCTTATCCCGCAATAGAAGATCCATAAGGCCATCATAGGTTTTCTTAATACCAGAGAGTTGAACCCATCTGTTGAAAGTCAATCGTATAGCAGAAATGAACTCTGATAAGTCCTTCCCAGTTTCAGGAGTCATCGTTCTAAAACGCATACAATATCCTTCTGCATCAAGCTGGTAACGTTTTAATAAGAGAGCTCTTGCAGCCTCATAATTATTTCTAATAGACTCATCCATGGTACATAGAGCTGTTAATGGCTCCCCATTAAAGAACTCCATAAGTTTCGCACACCATTGAGATTTGTCTAATTTATGAGCTTCACAGACACTTTCATAGCGGCTCAAGAAGCACGAAATGTCATCAAAACCTGGGTTAAATATTGGTAAGCGAAATTTAGCAGATCCATTATCTTTACCCGAGGAACGAGGAACATCTAAATTACCATTTTGACTATTTGGACCCCTTACTTTCTATTCTTCCAAACGAAGAAGCATCATTCTTTCTTCATGGGCCAATGTTAAATTCTTTCTCTCCTCCATTTCTCTTTCATGGTGCATTCAGTATTCCTCTCCTCTATTTCCTGGAGACGCCTCCTTTCCTCCATTTCAATCCTTCTCCTCCAAATCTTCAGTACGCCTTTTCTCAGCCTTCTTCTCTTCTAATTCATCAAGACGCTTCTTCTCAGCTTTCTGTTCTTCTAATTCACGCTTCTTCTCAGCTTTCTGTTCTTCTAATTCTCGCCTCTTTCAGCTTTCTTTTCCTTCTCCTCTTGTTTTGCATTTGCCAGCTCATATATGGCAAAGTCCTTCAAAGCTTCACCTTTATAACCAAATGCTTTGCCCTGCTCGACAAAGTAATCCAAGGTAGCCATGTTAACTAATTATGTGACTCACTTAGTCGAAATATAATACAATGGCTTGTTGCTTTACAGTTTGATGTAAGCAAAGAATGTGGCACTAGTTTATAGCAATAACAGCAATGCAAATTATGTAATATCAATGTAGTGAAGAAGGATAAAAAATATGGTGCAAGAAAAAAAATAATTATATATAATGCAATAGCATAAGAAAAGAAAATGGACAAACAGTGAAACACTAGCAGCAAGGAAAAAAATTCTAATGGGGAACAAAAGGGAAAACAGCAAATGAAACAGTCTCACTGCTAAAAATAGACAATACAGGAAACAGACAAGGTATAAACAGATAAATTGTATAAACCAAGTGATAGGTAGATGAGGAAAACAGCACGAACAAAAAAAGTCACCAAATAAGAAAAATAGCAACAGACCAACAATGCATTTCCAAACGAATAGACAAAACTTCACAACTAACATGAATTATCATAAAAAGCAAACAGTAGTCAGAACATCGGTGATGTTGCTCGAACCGGAAATACTACTGAATGAAATTTACAAAATTCCCTACAGGCACGTCCAATGTGCGGTCATCTTACAATGACATGTATTCGCTAACATTGGATCTCCACCCAACCTTCCCGTAAAGACAAAAGAACATGAATAGTACTAGAACAAAAATGATGCAAAAATTTACCAACAGATTACTGCTCACATATGCATTAAAATTACAGGCCACTTATCTGAAAAAATCGGACTCCAACAGATGCTCGATGGAAGAACAAATTCGGTTCTGTCTGAAGACTGATGCTACAATGACATGTAGATATAAATGCTATAACAAGTAGTGGCCACGAACATCAATTGTAGACGACGGTAGACTTGACAAATGACATCTGGAGGTGAACTTGAATCTCGGCAATCAATGAAGACATCATCAGGACATAACAAAATGACAGTTGGACACGAAGCCGGCAGTCATGCGCAGAATGTACAATACATATGCAGATCAGGGTCGACGGTGGAAAAGTCACGAACGTACTGAAAAAATTCTGGAATCACGATCAATCTTCTCCCCTTAGTTCTCGATTTTCAAATCGTTCTTGATATTGATTTCGTTCCCCACACTGGCCACCAGAGATTTTGTTACAGGTGGGGGTATCTTCTTGCAGTATTAGTTGAACATTGAATGAGGAGTATAAAGAGTACATGCATCGTACTAATAACACGAATGTAGACGGGTATGATATACAGGACATCAATGGTTGAAGAACTCAAGCCGTCAGGTGGAGGGTCCACAATATACTACTCGTCAAAAGTCAAGGGACACCCTATTATTTTCAATACACATTTATATAAGCGCATAGAATGATTAAATGAAGGAAGTTTTTAGTAAAAATGGGTGCAATATCTTCCTCTGACAGTCCTCTATGCACGTTAAGCATAAAAACAACTCACCGACAACCATGGTGATCACGTGCAATTTGGTTTGCTGACCATAAATTCACATTTTTAATCCAGGTCGCCCTATATGCACCAATAGACACGATGACCGGTACTTCTTGTTGTCAGCCCTGCGCCATCGAACAGTGACTTGTTCCACTCTAAGATGTCAGCTGAGACAAACTGTAAACGTTAATGTCAGTCAAAGCACCATTCGCAGACATTTACATGAATTTGGACTGGCTGCTCGACGTCCTGCAGTCAGAATCCCTCTTACTCCTGCTCATCGCAGAGCCCGTGTTGCTTGGTGTCGCGAGCACATCCGATGGACAAGGCAACAATGGAGTCAAGTTCTCTTCACTGATGAATCTCGCTTCACTGTGTCATTCAATGATGGCAGGATTCGAGTTTGGAGAAGACCAGGAGAGCGATTTACTGATGACCCAATTCGAGAGGGGGATCGTTATGGTAGGGGTTCTGTCATGGTCTGGTAATGCTTCTACAGACAAGACAGGACCCCACTCTACATCATCCAAGGCAACTTGACCGGCCCAAGATACCAGAACGAAATCTTGAGACCAATTGTTCAGCCTGCTCTGGAGGCCATAGGTGGTAATGCCATCCTCCAAGATGATTGTCACGTGACCGATAATTTATTTTACCATATGTTATTAACTTTTTTAATGTTCTGTTTTCCTAGACATTTTGTATTCTTATTTTCTTTCATTTTCACCTGTTCAAACCCCACCCGCGTTTGTTTAAGTTCTGGCTTTCAGTAGAAATCCCCCACTGGTCAGAAACAGTCAGCGTAGCGGTAACGTAATGTTACCTAAACGCCCCTGTGGTCCGAACAGGGGAATTTCTCTGGTCGCTTTAAAACGTTTGATCACGAGCGGCTAGTACCCTTTGAGGCCTGGGTAACGAGTTTGATCTGTTTCAGGGGGAGATCACAATCGCGGTCAGTTTGTGGGTTGTTTGCCCTTAGATGAGCAAAGAGCACATAATATTATGATTGTCTCTCTGGGGGAATTTTCGCAAAGTTGTTGCTTCTGAAACCTTTGTCTTACTCTCTTGATTACGCATTACGCCGATACCTCTGAAGAAATATGCAGGCCAGGTGTCCGGGGGGAGCGTCCTTGTAATCTATAAGAGTAGACGGGTTTAATAAGCCAACACACTCGTGAAGATATTCCTGGCCCGAGATGGACCATCATGAGATAAGGCAAACTTTAACACAGAACTAAAATGTTAAGGCCTTTCTCTAATCATTTTCGGGGTGAGTTGACATATCTTATAATAATATATTATATTCATGTTAGCTTTTATATCCGATAGGAAGGTGACTTCATCTAGTAATTTAATTCAGTGATAGTGTTGTGCCGTATTCAGCCTTAATTAAGTGGTGTTTAAGCTGTTTTTGGTTTATAATGGGTTAACTGATAGACTTACAAAAACAAACACTCACTAGGCGTAGAATAAGTCCACAGATGCATATCATGGGTTAAGAATAGGCATTAACTGTCATTTCTGTAAGATAACGTCAGAGGTGGATTATTCACTTAAACACTGAATTATAGGAGATAGTCGCTTATTCCTTTTTGATAGATATTTTTAGTGGCAAGGGAGAATCATTTTATGCTTACTTGTGTGGCTAGGCACTAGTCTATAACTTTCACTGAAAGCAGTCACCAGGCATAGATATAATTATATCTTATGATTTAGCCACAACTGTATTATTATAGCAAGAACATTGCATTTTTTTGGTACTCATTTTGTGGAATATTAATATATTTCCCCAAAGGGACATATGATTTATTTGTGTAATGTCAAATGCTGTAATCTAAAAATGTAAATTCATTTAATGTTATAAGATGAATAAGCATATTCATTTAACTGTAACAAAAGGTTAGGTTTCCTGTATGTTGAGATTGGGAGAAGAGGAGTAGATTGTTGCTGTCAGAACAGTTACTGACAGGTACATGGATGTACAAAAGATATTAAGCCTATGCAGGCGCTTGCGGAGTATTGATAGTGTGAGAGGAGCGGAGTATAACTATTTTTTATGACATTTAGCGTGATTTTGTTGTTGCTTGAGGTAAAGGGTGTCTCTTTTTGGTCTCAGTTTCAGGGGATACCGAATTGCTAGTCTAGTTTCCAGTCAGACGAAGAATGTCACCGTCTCTTCGTTCTAGAGGGATTCTGAGGATATCTAGCCCCACGAGTGTCACAGCCATACCTGAAACAACAACCCTTTGTCAACGCCATTTCCCTCTCACGGGAGTTCAGCTCACGCATTGTGAAATGAGCCAACGCAACAATCTGAAAACGTCTATTGCAGTAGTAGTTCCCTACTCGCCTATTGGATTACCAGTCAGGGCATTGCGGCTTCCAAATCTCAAAACAGCCCAGCATGTCTATAGCAGAATTCAATTCACCAGTCTCTGTATGCCTAAACGGGGCACTCAGCCAAGCCACAGTCAACCAGCCAAAACCGGATTTTAAGCCAATTCTAGCGCCTGATAACAGCGCCTTGGGATCAGTTGTCCTCAAGTGACTTCGTCCTATGGTTATTTCTGGATTATGTAGAACCTCGCACTTAGGAGCAGCCAGCCAAAGATAGACAGGGTTCCAGCCCACTCACGCGATAAGAGGTCACCAAGGTCAGCACCAACAAGGGAAGGTATGCAGTTTATCCTATCGCTTTGAAGGATATCTGCACGTAAGACTCTTTCCTGGAGCTAGTACAATTGGGTCCCACTAAAGCGGACAGGCTGCCGTTCAGTTTGTTTATTTGGTCAGCAGGAGATAAACAGCGTCCCTCAGCCCACCTCGCGCCAGTAGGGGAGAGTCACCAACGTTTAGTACCAACAAGGACAGTTTTGTAGGCTTAGTCCCTCATGAAGGATCTACATATAAGACACTGTCTGGACTATTTCATCTGGTCCCCGAAAGCGGAAGGACTGACACGCAGTTTATTCATTTTGGTAAACAGGAGGTAAATAGAGTCCCCCAGCCCACCTCGCGCCAGTAGGGGAGAGTCACCAACGTTTAGTACCAACAAGGACAGTTTTGTAGGCTTAGTCCCTCACGAAGGATCTACATATAAGACACTGTCTGGACTATTTCATCTGGTCCCCGAAAACGGAAGGACTGCCACTCGATTTTTATCTCTCTGTGTTCTACAGGTTCATGTCGGTGGTCTGTGTGTGTGTTTGTTGGTGTATTTTGCGTATTTGATGACTATTGATGATTTTGATGACTATTGATGATTATTGAGATTGCTGATGATTTTTGATGTCATTTATGATGTTATGATGAGATGCATTATTTTCATGCTTGTCTTCATTTAATAAAGTTTACTCATTTTATTAACGCGCTGTTCACGACCCTTCCATCCATATTTACATTTTTAGCTCTTTACTAGAATCTCTATGTATGATAAGAGAAAAGAGTGAGAGCAGGAGATGCTTAGACAGTAAAAGTGAGTTGAGGCTTGGAGAGAGAGATCACTTTGATAAGTCTTCTTCCAGGTTGTCTCAAGTCCATCTCCTATTTACACCTTTCTGTGTGTGTAATCTATAACTCTGTCAGTCCACTATCCCTTGTCGATTTCACTACTATTGTCCAACTCGACAAATACTCTACACTTTACTCAACCACGACAAATAATGATAACGCTCGACTCCATCGAGCTCGTGTGGTGAATGAGTTTATTCAGCAACATGGGATCATCAGGATGGCGTGGCCAGCTCATTCACCTGACCTTTCTCCGATTGAGCACCTCTGGGATGTTCTTTGTCGAAGATTGTCAACAAATCATCCCCTGCCAATGGATGTTGCACAGCTGACTGCATTTCTGCTTCAGGAATGGCAAGCTGTTCCTCAGGATACTCTTCGGACCCTTGTGGACTCGATGCGTCTACGCTGTCTTGAATGCCTTGCTGCAAACGGTGGTCATACCCGATTTTGAAATGTCTATTTGTCCAATATCTATTGTGTGACTTTTGAAAAGGTGGGTGACACACTTCACAGCTTCATTGCGTTTGAATGTGTGTTTCCATTTCTTTACGTGACATGTCAATTTGGTATTCAATAAATGCCGTTTTGACTGATACCAATTACGTTTATATCAGATTTGTTTTATGGTTTCTACCAAGGTTTTTCTAAGTGGCCCTTGACTTTTGACGAGTAGTATATATGCTTACGTTTAATTCACATCAGAGATAACAACTTCATAGGTATGGCATGGCATATTGTACATACATAATCGTCGAATTCCTCAACAGTCTCGTCTCAACCATTCATTTCTGGCCGCTGTGCTATAGGTGAATACCACCCAAGTAATGTGGGCCAGACAACGAGGATGTAAAAATATACTGGAACGCTTCTACAGTACTATCACGAACTTCTCGCTAAGATCTGAATCATCTTAGTTAATATAGTGGCGGCCTTCGAAGAATATAATATAGGCCACTTAGAGCTCTTCCTCCGCAATATTAGGAGTTTGAATAAAATACGTCTTACCATGAAGACCACAGATAACGATAGGCCAAGAATCTTAGCCGTTAGCATAAATTAGTGCAGAACGCGTTACGTTATTAACAACTGGTGACGTATTAAATATGTAGCGATCAATATAAGTTAAAACCCGTGCAAAAACATGATTTACCACAGAGAGACAAATTACCGAAAAATAACTGGTAATAGCCTATGTGTGGTCATGATAAAAAATACATTAATATTCTTTCTTTAATAGTAATGTATGTGAGAATGTACTCGCATACCACTGTACTTTAGAAATGTGAATCGTGAGAATATACCCGCATACCACTGTACTTTTGAAATATGAAAGTTTTCGTATGGTTAAATGGGATGATGTATATGAGAATAAGCAGATACACATAATTTTTTTTTTTTTAACTGCTAAAAGACTTTACCTGCCACAGATATGAGTAAGAAAGTGTTATTATTATTATTTCATTTTCCACCAAGAATGTAGGGATATAAGCGAGAATGTGTTTATGTAATTTTTGTATTGATGATTGATGACACATTCAAAAATACAGATTAATTGTAGACGGTTTGATCGCATGAGTGAGTGTCGGCATACATAATTTATTTATTATAATTTTATTTTTTAATTACTATCTTGTTTGTTTTAAAAAACACCTACTCATTTAAACAAAATTAAGATTGCATACTGTAAATGAATGATGTTATGTTAACTTTAAAATGTTACATGCCTTTAAATTAATGCTTAAAGTAACATGTGGGAATGAAAGGATATAGTATGCAATAAATGAGAGTGGAAGTGCAGAATGTTAGACGGGCCTGCGCGCCCAATTCTTAACTCTTCGAAAATAAAGTTCGTTCGTTCGTTCATTCAAACTGGTTTCACAGATTACAGACATAGATAAATTAGTAAAGTAGCCCCTTCGGTCATGACTGACTTTGGGGACGAGACCCTGAGGTGATAGCCCACAGCTGCTTTTTTCCCCCCTCGTGTGTCCTTACAACGTGTTCTTTTCTCTTCTGCTGGTTGTGAGAGCTTTTCACCCATTCTGAGATGGCGTCGTAGGGGGCATCGCCACTTGGTGCGATCGGCGTCCCAGATTGCTGGATTTATGTTCAGTGCCTTCGTGTCTCTCTTGTGCAGATCTTTGAACCTCAGCTGGTCATGTCTCTCTTGTGCACATCTTTGAACCTCAGCTACGGTCGCCCGGATGTTCTTGTGCCATGTGCTAGTGTCCGTAGAAGATATCAGTCCAGACATAATACATCATTTAAATCCAAGACAACTTCTGTGTTCAGTAGACGTACAATCATCATTCTTTTGGCTAGCATAGAGCCATATCTGCCAGCTGGGCCATTTGTAGGAAGCCGGCACCAAACACTCACATGCAGTTGTAGCGGTAGTTTCGATAGCAGTGTGTTTTACAGGTTGGAACAGGTGTTGAGAATAGACAGACATAGAAAATTGCACAATTTAGTAAAACGGTACATAACAAAAATTAAAAGTAATATATACGGATCAATGATGGTATCAGCATAAGGGGTAGTCTGATGGGGTGCTAATGTGGCAGGGCAGTTACTTGTGCGCAGGTCACGGCGCCAATTAGTATGTTATGTGGCAGGGCAGTTTACGGTATCAATTAGTTATATTTATTGTTATATTAAATTAGAGTTAATCCTTCATATGTTCTTGTGGTTCAAGTGCTAACTGGCCTTCCGCCAGAGATGGTAATACTTGACCTTTACTCATTTTTCTTCTTCTTTCCAGGTTTGTTCTTCCCTTTAAGTTTGGTGATAAGCAAAACAGTTTCAGCACAACAACGTATATCCAAAAGAAATTACTGTAAATTTCCACAAACCGCAATTCAGTAGACTTACTTACTTACTTAGTCGTTCCCCTTCTACCGTGAGGTGTAGAGGTAAATCAGTAGAAAATTATATTAAAGTTTATTGATGTCATTAGACAAACACTGTAAATTTCACAAAATGATGGTTGTTTATCCAAAATGAAAAATATATAATCCAACTGAATAATATACACACTTGTCTACTAAAAAAAAAACTTGTCTTGATATCCTCAAAGACGAAGTTCACCTAACGCTATCTAAAAAAATCCTCTAGTCTAAAATCATGGAATCCTTGGAATCATAAATCCTGAAATCATCCTTATCGCCCACATCTATCCTTTTTATACTGTTCCTGTCTTTTTTCCCGCGTTTTTTCACACGTCCCATTCTTTTTTCCACACGTTACAATTTCTGCTCACGTCTCTCAGTTTTCGACATTTTGCACACGGCTTTCTGTTATTTCGACTTTTTTCACATGTGTGATCTTTTCCAACTTAACAATTGGATTAAACAAAAAACCAGATCACACAAACATTCATTTCCCACTTTCCGCGCATAAAACCCATTCATTATTATTATCTGGGACTGACCTACGTTTGCCTTCTCAGAGCAGTGACTGCCAACTGAACTTTGAATGATACTGCGTTTTGTGTAAAAACGTCTTATTTGATCTTGAGGTCTGTCATTCTTATAGGTAGCATATTATAGCACGTATAAATGCTTAGCGTGGAAGTAGTAGGGATAATGCTAGCGTGGAAGGCGATGCGGTCACATACGTACCGGGCCAAACAAATGTATCCCAGACGGAGACATTTGCGTACTATCAACTAACTACCTCATACTAGTGACTGTTATAAACCACTAACCTATTGGTGGAGGCTTTAAAATATATATATATATAAAATTATTATTTTTTCGTAAAACGAGGTATCCCATTATATTTATAATGCGTAAAACGGAGGATATATAAAATTTGTTAATACACTTCGCCATTGAACAGTATTGATGTACACTACTTTTTAACAATATCAATATGTGCAACGCTGTGTATTAGTCATCACCATATTGTTAACATACTTAATTCTAACATTTTCCAAAAAAATTATTGTATACGATTTTCATCGGTTGTGCAAACAACACAAACAAAAACAAAAACAAAAAAGTACTTTGGCAATATTGAACAGAAGTGACTAATATTCATTAAGTATTTAACAATCTTAAATGTAGTAGCTGCAACGAACATCAGCCTAACAGCATAGAACTAATAGTCAAACATCAGACCGTGGGACGCAAAAAAAAAAAAAAAAAAAAAAAAATATATATATATATATATATATATATATAAATATATATATATGTATATATATATATATATATATATATATATATATATATATATATATATATATATATATATAATGACATGGGAATATACATACATGGCAATGTTAATCTATAATTTTATTTTTAAAAATATGAACTGGAGCTGTACGCTCTCGTAACTGTCAATATAGAACGTGGTAAATATAATACAATCATATGATACAGGCGACCCCAATCCTGCCACTGCGGTCAGTGATTTACCAGGATGTATATGGGTCTTAAACACCAAAAATCTGGACAAGTTGTGGTGAACTATCTATGTGTTCGTCGTAAAGTATAAATATAGCATTATTATCTGGTTACATGGAGTTACAAAGTATTTATTAAAAAATGTCTCTAATCTCCAACTTATGTAATGGTCGTTACTATGAGGGAGGACAACTATACCGATACAAATAACTATCGGGTGTTGGAGTATGAACTATCTTAGTTACCATGAACCAAGTACCAAACTGTTTATAGGTTCGTCATCAAATATAAAATCTGCATACAAATGCAAGTTCATAATAATGGACAACGATTTGTCAAGAAAATACACTGTAGCGTTCCGCTTACAACGTGACAAATGGTCAGGAAAATTCAGGTACATCAATATGTGATGTTTATTTCTCAATTCAAGGTTTATCAACATGTGAACATATCCGTTACCATGTTAGCGATTTCGCATGGAATCGTCATGGTTTGCACGTAATCTTGTAGTATTTCGCCAATCCGCGAACTGTGTTGATCATTATGTAAGTTGTACACAACTTGCAAAATATACTGAAGCACATTAAAAACGCACCACCTGTATAATCCAGGAACAGAGTGTGAAATGTAAATATAAGTGTGTACAAGTTTACATATTTGGAATCTTTATTCATTTTCCTATGAATCCATGCTGGTCATTAATTTGTACATTTGATTGTTATGAAATTCATTGCATTCTGTGCAGGCAAGGGAGAAAACCAAAAATACAAAAAAAATGCACGTGCGTTATCCTGCTGGAGAAGCTGCAAGTCTGGATAAATTGTGAACGCAGGAGCAACCAGTGCATCCAGAACCTCATCTCGATATGTCACAGCATTAACATTTCCACGGAAGACGTGAAGAGGCAAGCGATGGTGAAAACTGAATCCTCTCCAAATGTGAATACTGCCACCTCGAAATCGGTTGACACAGCAATCTGCAAAGCGCTCTTCACACCGTCGCTAAATCCGCATACGTCCATCTGCAAAGGATATGTTGAATCTGTTCTCGTCTGTGAATAGGACAGCATTCAACTGCAGTCTAGTCCATCTGATATGTTGCTCTGCCCATTGCAGGCGCTGCTGACGATGTCTGTGAGTCAAGTTTGGCCCAACATAAGGTCGTCTTGCAGTAAGGCCTGTATCTCTGAGTCGTCGTATGACTGTCATTCGAGAGACTTGCCCATGTCTACCCACTAATGCTCTTGCTGTTTGACTTGCCGGGAGAGTCAATTCCTTAGGTGACTCAGCACAATATGACGATCTTGCGCAGGGGTAGTAACTCGTGGTTGGCCACTCCGAAGTCTATCCCGGGCACTGCCAATGGTTCCGTAACGTTCATTGAGACGTACAATAGTGCTGTGGTGGCAATTCATCCTTCTGGCAATGGCCCGCGAGCTCATTCCGGTCTCCAACATACCAATGGCTCGCTGGCGGTCGTTTTCAGATAGTCGTGGCATTTCAAGCACATGTACTGGGTGTTTTGTCTCAACGGCCTTTTTATACCGAGTATACTGCCACAACGCGTACACATTTTCAGGGTCATAGCTGTTGAGAATCGTGTTGCACGTGTAACTTTCATCGTTTTCATGTAGTCTGTACACACACCCATGGGTTGAATCTTGCACTTTCCATTCCAGCAGCCATTCGCTCTCTACCGCATGGCAAACACGGGGAAAATCCATTCCCACACTTTTTTTTTGCCAGCTTCTCGGCATCAGTATATATAATAGTGGTGCGTTTTTAATGTGCTTCAGTATATATCACCAAGTCACATTTTAGGAGAAAATATATATGTCTCAGTTATTTAGTGGAGTGGGGTGTATATTGGGATAAATGATGGAGTAGGGTTTATCACCATGGGAGGGGAACGAATTTCAGTCATGGGAATGTACTCGGGGGTCTTAGGGGCGTTAGCTGTGTCAGTGGGGGTGACAATGTCCTCATTATCTTTTACCGATGTCCGCTGAGGACATCTCATCTTCTTGTACATATGGTAGTTATACACAAAACAGCTTAAAATTTAAAACACCAATTATGCTAGGCAAAATCAATAGTCCTGACACTCTAGTGTGTCGGGTCATGACCTCTGGTGTGTCTCACTGGATTCAGGAATGCGAGAAGGGGTTTCCCAGACTACGAAGAAGTATTTATAGAATTTGATAGACACGTTAACATAGGTAAATTCCTGTTGAATAGTGGGGAATGCTCGGAACGGGGCGTCGATTTAGAAACGCTCCGTCTGTGATGGAGCATGTCGGAGAAGGTGACAGGAGATGGACAGGCGTTTAGATGTGTAGGGAAGAATAAATTTGACGTCTGATTCGTCATATATCTGTGAGAAAGGGTCGTCGGCTTGAATAATGTGAGTAGCCATATACGATCATTGAGGTTGGAAAGTAAAGGTAACATGTGTGCGAATCAAATAGTTCTAGTACAAATGGTATTTGTCGTAACAGCATCATTAAGAAAAATCGCCAAAATACATTCTCGATGCGATTGAACATTATAAAACGGTCTTTCCATAACACAAAAGGAAAGCGGTGAGCTAACACATGTCAAAAAAAAAAACTCTCATGTGTCACAATGGAAAAATACGTGTGTGCTTTGTTAATAGCCGTTTCGTATGCTGTCGTATCATATGTGGCGAGGGGGTGGATGTTGGTGTTACTATCATAGGTAATAGAGGGGGGAGTGGGTGTAGGGATTGAGTGAATCATATTGTTAAGTCATATTTTAATTAAGGGGAGTTAAGTGTTAAAGACTTGAATGTACGGGTCGGATTTTTGTACACGCTAGTAAACACGCTCTGCGTGATGAGAGAATTTTTTAAGTTGGGGGGATTGTATGCTCAGTAATGTTTAAACTGTTACCTGACTAGTTGTTAGTTTGTTTTAAAATATGATAAAGAAAATTGTTCGAAAGTTCATAGTGAGATTTTTGGGGTAGGTACGGTTTGAGCTGAGCGGTAGTTTCTCGCGGCTAGCCCGCGCATGTGTTATTGGCTGAGCTGTACTGAGATACGGTAATCTCGAGACAGTACGTTTCTGGCAGAGCTTCGGAATGGACGTTATCCATTTCGCTAGTGTGTACCAGAGATTTTTGTGAAAGGGAATATTTGATAATTGCTATTCAAAGCCTTGGATATTATGGCTTACTAATGTACTGTCTATTCAAGTGAAGATTGAGAGATATTGTATCTGCTATTCAAAGCCTTGGATATTATGGCTTGCTAATGTACTGTTTAGTGAAGTGAAGATTGAGAGATATTGTATCTGCTATTCAAAGCCTTGGATATAATGGCTTGCTATGTACTGTTTATTGAAGTGAATGTCCCATGGATATCTTATACCTGATGCTGTATGAGTATATTGTGAACTGTTGATACTCCATGACTTGTTATGAAATGTCGTCCCATGATGTCTACGTAAGTCTGTCGTAATAAACTGTGAAACGTTACAACTTGTTCCAACATTCCCTGACTTCTACGTTTGCTGTGGTGTGTGGTTACAGTCTGTCTAGATGTAAGAACCCTTATCATTCGCGTATGCAGATATACCTATTTACCAACTTGTCGGCCATCCGTAAGCCCGACCTATGCTGATCGCATCTATCAGCTACTATATGACATTCTCTCCCTGTCTCCACCAAACTTTTGATTTAACACATATACAAGTCATCCTCATCATCGACAATTATTAGAGGAATA
The DNA here is from genome assembly GCA_024509875.1 of Oreohelix idahoensis. NCBI lineage: Eukaryota > Metazoa > Mollusca > Gastropoda > Stylommatophora > Oreohelicidae > Oreohelix > Oreohelix idahoensis. The sequence continues at coordinate 100,036 of JAMPIV010019524.1, read as the reverse complement.
GTGAGAACACGATGAGTTCTGACTGCAAAAGAATGGCGTCAAGTCGTAAAGAATGTTTATTTACTGAAAAAGATTATGGTGTTGAACTAGTGATGGACGGAATGTATGTTACTATGAGGGAGGATATTGGACAACTTGTTGAATAATTCTAGAAGATCATTTGGAGGTAAAAGTGATGGAGGTAAGCGACTGAACTTGAGCATGTCTATGTGCAACTCTAACATAGTTAGTGATTGTGTAATGTGTGCCTATAATTTGTTTCCTTTTGTCACAAAATTCATCAAGAATAAATAATAGTTCACAAAAAAACTGTTTTAAAGCAATCGTGCAATTTTTTAAGATTTTCAAAGGCAAAAGTGGTGTAATTTGTACAATGGTTGACTACGTCTCTAAGATCATTGAGTGCTCTTCTAATCATAAAGATTTCGTACCTAACACTCCCAAAAAGGTTTGAATAACTAGAGAACTGAGATAATTTAAAGTTCTATGTAACCTGGTTAACATAGTGTTCTAGATCTGCGAATGTTAGTATATCTGGGTGTTGCAGACGTCGTAACTGTCACTATCATCAGTATCATCAGCAGGATCTTCATTGAGGCTGACATCTTTCTGACAAAATAAAATTTCCTACCAAAAAAGTGGATACTAGTGACTTAGATGATAGTGGGGGAACGAGGGGGAAGTACTATTGTAGAGAGAGTACTCGTTGGGTACTATTGCTGGGGAAGTACCTTTTTGTTATTAGAGAAGATTGATTCTCCAATAAACCAATAATCGTTGAACTGGACGTTTACGAATTTGACATGAGGAACTTGGCGATTTCCATCAAGGTAACTTGTTTTGTCCTCGTCAATCGTTGATCAAAAGAGGATGGCGTATTTCGCACTGTCGAGTGGGTGGTGGCTCCCGTTGTCGAGGGTAAGGATGAAGTAGTTTTGCAATGGTGCACCTCATGCTGCGTCTTGTGCGGCTATCTGCGTTTTCTTCGCAATTTCATACGTATGTGCTCTTGAGGTAACCTCACAAACTTTGCTAACGGTGGGGAGTCATCTGTTGAGCCAGAATATGGGCGCTTCGTTGCTGTGCGAAATTCAGTGTTGTCTGGACTGTTCATACTTTCGTGGTCACTCTCGGGATCTGCTGTATCTAGGTCAGATTCGTGTCTCAATGGAGGTGATGGAAGAATAATATCTTCCTCAAGTGTGCATGTAGCGCTGTGTGCGTTTTCTTCATTAGCCGGTGCTGTGTGTCGAGTATCATTATCATCAATATACTGGTTGTTGTGAATTGCCCTACTTTGAATCACCTGCAGGGGCGTCTCGTCTTCACTATCCGACTGTTCATCAGAGTGGTAGTTGCTTGTTGAGGGTTGTTCGTTTCTATAGTATGTTTGTTGTACAATAGGCTGGCATGAATCTATCCTGGTGTCAGGGTGTTCTGGATTAACTTGCTCGGCCTGTAACCTGGTATTTCGATATTCTAGTCTTTCGCGTAACTCAGCGAGGGGAATATCGTCTTCACTGTCGGATGTGCTTCTATATTGTCTCATTCTGTTGACTGCTTCACGAAATTGGTCGTTTTCAGTTGTGTGCCGTTCTGCTTCTGAAACATCGTTGTCTGTGCTAGACTCTGACGTAGTGCTGAATGGTTGATGATATAATGTAGCTTTTCTTATTGGCCTATTTGTGGTCTCTGTAGGTGGTATAATGGGTCGATGATCATCTTTCTTTATTTGCATGACATGGGCCTTGGTAAAGATATTTCTTTCTTTGTTCCAGATTTTGTAATTAGTCGGGGTTGTCTTATCTAGAATTTTGAAGCCGTCCAGCCAGCGGGCATCAAATTTGTTATCACGGAAATTCTTTCGGTAGTACACTCTGTCGCCTACGTTAAAGCTTTCAAGCTTGACATTCTTGTCGAGTTGTTTCTGTTTCATTACAAATGCTTTCGCAGTATTCCTATGTGCTATTTGGTGGACCTTGAATTTCTCTCTTAAAATCACTTCTATGGGGTCTTCACCTACATATTTACGTTGGGGCTGTAACATATTATCCAGGGGAAAAGAGGGTTCTTTTCCATAGAGCATATAAAATGGTGACATACCAGTAGTGTCGTTTATATTCACTCTAATGGCCTCAAATGCTTGGTTGATGTGAAGATCCCAATACTGTGTATTTCCACTGATGTACTTCGCGAGAACATCATGCATGAACGAACGAACGAACTTTATTTTCAAAGGGTTAAGAATTGGGCACGCAGGCCCGTCTGACATTCTGCCCTTCCTCTCTCTTTCTCGACATGGTTGAGTGTAAGCGTTCATTTCTGCCATTTGACTGAGGGTGATAATAACTCGTGGTAGTATGGGTAATGTTGAACCTCTGAAGCATTGCTTTGAAGGGATTCCCAACGAACTGTTTGCCGTTATCAGATATGATGCGTCTGGGACAGCCATGTCTTGGTAGGAATTCTTGGATAAAATATTATGTAACTGTTTCAGATGTGATGTTTTTGAGAGGGTAACATTCCGGCTATACTGAATACTGGTCTACTATGCGCAAGATATATCGGTTCCCTGACTGTGTGATGGGATATGGTCCCGATATATCGATGCTGACTGTCGCCATTGGGAAATGTTCTGCTTGCATTGCTTGGAGTGGTGCTCGTGATGGTTTCATATTTCGCATTTTACAGATTCTGCATGTGTGAACATATTCAATGACATCTCTGTATAGTGAAGTCCAATAGTATCGTCGTCTAATGATATCTAATGTCTCGTCTCTCCCAACGTGACCATTGTTATCGTGAAATTGAGAAAAACCAACGGTACTAGGTGTTTCGGTATGTATTTCTGTAGCTGTCCGTCTTGCTTGGGGTCAATGTGGTACAATACTTCGTCTTGGATCGTAAGCGTTGGAAATGTGTTTGGGTTTTCTTGAGCTTGTTTCATGAGTTTTGTTATGTCTGGATCTTTCTTCTGCTCACTTGCCATGTGGAAGCCATATGGATCACTGTCTGGGTTTGATTGTGATTCGGACTTCTATGTGTTTTCAGATATGTCATGTTGGTTGGAGCTAAAAACATTAATTTGTTTTGTATTATCATCAATTTCCGTCGATGTGGATGGTTCTTCTTTCACTGTAGTGTTCTGAGTTTTACTCTCCTCATATGGAATCCTAGACAACAGATCTGCACATGTGTTCATTGTTCCGGGGAGGTACTCTATGATGGTATCGTAGGATTGGAGGTTAAAGGACCATGTCTGCAGTTTCTTAGGTTGTTCATTTGTCTTAGAGAGCCAATTGACTAGGGGTTGATGATCCGTCCTGATTATGAGCCTGGTTCCTCGTATATAAAAATCCAAGTTTTGAATCGCATAATGGATCGCGTATGCTTCCTTCTCTGTCGTCGACCATCTCTTTTGGGACTTAGATAGAGCATGTGAAAGAAACGCGACAGGTTTCTCATTGGGGATTTCAGGCAAAATTGGCTTTTCGTTTAATTTGATAGGTTGAATCAAACATGCACCAATGGCGTTGTCCGAGGCGTCGGTATATAACACCACGCGTTTGGATGTGTCTGGGTGAGCAAGTAACGGGATTGTAGTCAAGGCATCCTTCAGATATTCGAATGATTTCTGGCATTCAGGAGTCCATTTAAAACGAGCATATTTTTTGTCAGTTCTATCAGGGGCGTAGCCGCACGAGAGAATTTGATTATGTGGCGTTGTAGTACCCAACGCACCCAATGAAACCTGTCACCTGCCATACTGTACTGGGACTGGGCATTTCCCTGATAGCCTTTACTTTATCTTGGTCTGGACGAATACCATCAGCATTTATAATAAAACCCAAATATTTTGTTTCTTCTTTAAGAAACACTTATTTGCTTAAGTTGAGTCTGATCTGGTGTTCCCTGAGCCTGTCAAATACTAGTTCCACTTTGTGAAGATGGTCCTCAATTTTTCCCGCTGTATGAATTAATATTTCATCGATATATGCGAGTGCGAAAGGTTGCATCTCCTTCAACACCTCATCCATCAATGACATATAAGTTGCCGGGCTTCCCTTGAGGCCAAAAGGCATGACATTCCATGAGTAACTGCCCATGTGTGTGGTAAATGTGGACTTCAGTCTAGCCTCCGGTGTCATGGGGATACACCAGAACCCTGACCTAGCGTCTAAGGTGGTAAAGTATCTCGAGTTGCCAAGGGTCGCGAGAATGTCATCAATTCTGGGTAGTGGGTAGGAGATTGTCTTTGTGATTTTGTTCAAAGCGCGGTAATCACAACAGAATCTATTCGAGCCATCCTTCTTCCTAACTATGACGATAGGTGACGACCATGGTGATATGGAACGTGCAATGATGTCTGCTGATAGCATCTCATTAATGGACCTTTCCACTATCTCTTTGTTTTTCAGTGGGGTGTGGTAAGGTTTTAGGGTAATAGGCTCTTCGGTAGTGGTATTAATTTCCATTTGGACCGTTGATGTACGATCCAATTCCAAATCATTTACGGCAAAGACATCTTGATGTTGTTTAACAAAAGCGGTGAGCCTTTGTTGGTGTTGGGCCGTAGTATATAAGGTGTCCAACAACTGTGATAATCTGTCTTTGGTATTTGTTTTTATGTCCTTATATATACTTGTATGTGATCGTTGTGTTTGACATTACACTCCTCTTTCATGAAAATGGTCCAGTGATCTCTCTGATTTTCTTTGGCAATATTTATTGTTGCTCTCTGGTTCTCTCCGGCAATATCTATAGTTGCTCCATGGTTGTCTACGGCAATATCTATTAATGTTCTCAGATTGTCTCTGGCAATATGAATTGTTGATCTCTGCTTTTCTCCGGCAATATTTATAGTTGATCTCTGGTTCTCTCCGGCAATATGTATTGTTGATCTCTGCTTCTCTCCAGCAGTATGTATTGTTGCTAACTGGTTGTCTCCGGCGATATGTATTGTTGATCTCAGTTTTTCTCCGGCTATATTTATTGTTGATGTCTAGTTCTCTCCGACAATATGTATTGTTGATCTCTGGTTCTCTCCGGCAATATGTATTGTTGCTCACTGGTTCTCTCCGGCAATATGTATTGTAGCTCTCTATTTTATCTCCATTAGTGCAGTTTTGTCAAGCCTCTTTGTTTATTGGGGGGGGGGAGATTAACTTTTGCAATTATCGCACCTCTCGAAATGGATGATGTTTTCCTGGGGTATTTACGATCATGATGGGGAAATCTCGGGAGCTTGTAATTTCTGCAATGCTCTCAGTAATGAATATCAGTGGATCATCGTTTATATTTTCATCCAGCAATGGTGCAAATTCTACTGTCTGTCCGGGTCGAATGTAGTCTGATTCCTTTACACGACCTTTGGTTATTATTAGTGAGTTTTGTGGAATGGTCACTGGAGCTGTGAGGCGTACCAACGAAGCTATGTGTAAATCATCCTGGAGGTTGATGTATTCTCCGTTTAGTCTAATTTTGTGTAGATCGTAGTATATCCGGGCCTGGTGTTTGTTCAGGAAATCACGTCCAATAATAAGATTCCGAGACATACCGCATGTAATAATGAATTTATGGTTTATTTTCTGTTCCCCAATCTGGAATGTGATAAACGCAGTACCAAGCGATTTCATTTCCTGGCCGGTCACCGATGCCATGTAAGTTTTCGTGGGGTGAAATTTCACATATTTCTGAATTTTTCGAAAAAGTTGTTCTCGTATTAGGCTTACCGATGCTCCGGTATCCACCAATGCTCGATAATGCATGCCCTGAATAGAGATGAGACAGGAACTCGGGTCTGGGTGGATGTTAATGTTATTTACTACAGTCTGCTGCCTTTTATTGCGGTGAGAATGATGTTCTGTGTTGTGTGACTTCTTCCTTGTTGTGTGGGACCTATAGGGTTTATAAGTGTTCCATTCTGTATAGCTCACGTCAGCGGTCCGATCTAACGTGTACTCGGTCCGTTTCCCGAAGCAGGGAAATATTGTGGTCTACCTCTGGCAAAACCATGTTGGGTTGCGTATGCGCGGTTGTTCTGTCCTTGTTGTGGTTGGTTATAACCTCGAGATTGATTATGTTGATACGTTCTATGTCCTTGTCTACCCTGTCCGAATGATCCTTGCTGGTGTGATTGGTATGCAAGGGGGACATCCCCATTTTGTCCACATGTGTAACAGACAATCGTATTGACAGTTTGGACATTCTGTTGCCTCGGTTGGTGTGCATGCTGGAACTGACGTTGCTCAGGCTGATGGCGTGTAGATCGATGTTGGTGACGGTGCCACTGCTGTCTTGAGATACCGATTTCCATTGGCTCGTGGTCACTGTTTACTTCATAGCGAGGATCTCTACCTGTGCGTTGATTGAAACGTTTTCGTACGTTATCCTCCGATACTGCCATTTGTATAGCATCAGTGACAGTTTTAGGGTCTTTTCTTATGAGATGGAGCTTTAAGTTATCTGTGTAAAGTCCGTCCATAAAAATGCCTACCAAGTGTTTTTCAATGTCCTGCGATGGTACCGTTCCTTCAATAAAAGCTTCTTCAGCCAAATTCAATAAACGGTCTCTATAAAATTGAACAGGTTCAGATTTTTCTTGATGGATTTTCCTTAAAAGCGACCACGCGTGCTGTTTGTCGATTATATCACTATACCGTGCAATTAGTTCCTTCTTTAATGATGCATAGATCTCCTCTGGGTAGATGAGGGAGCGCCGTCGCAGAAAATCCGTCACAAGAGATTCCGATGACAAGTATGCAATTTTGATCGTTTCCTTGTCACTTGTAGCATTTACCATGGAACTAAACTTGTCTATGTTCATTAGCCATCTCCAAAATGTCTTTGAATCGCCGGTTAAGGGAGTTATAACCGAGCGAATTTGGTTATATTTATTATAGTGATCTACATTGGATAGCGTGTCTGTTATCCGTTTCAACGCGGTCATTGTGGGTTCGGCCTCTACAGCTAAGGGTATGTTTGCAGGATGGACGTTTGCCTGTTGCATTTCCAAAATGTCTTTGAATCGCCGGTTAAGGGAGTTATAACCGAGCGAATTTGGTTATATTTATTATAGTGATCTACATTGGATAGCGTGTCTGTTATCCGTTGCAACGCGGTCATTGTGGGTTCGGCCTCTACAGGTAAGGGTATGTTAGCAGGATGGACGTTTGCCTGTTGCATTTCCTGTTGCTGTTGTAGCTGCTGTGCATATAACGCCTGTTGTTGTTGCTGTTGTTGCTGTAGTGTATACAACGCTTGTTGTTGCTGCTGCTGTTGTTGCTGCTGTTGTTCTTGACCTGGATCCATTATAGTGATTATGCCTGTCTGCTTTCACCAAGAAAAAAGGGCAGGTCACGGCGCCAATTAGTATGTTATGTGGCAGGGCAGTTACTTGTGCGCAGGTCACGGCGCCAATTAGTATGTTATGTGGCAGGGCAGGTTACGGCATCAGTTAGTTATATTTATTGTTATATTCAATTAGAGTTAATCCTTCATATGTTCTTGTGGTTCAAGTGCTAACTGGCCTTCCGCCAGAGATGGTAATACTTGACCTTTACTCATTTTTCTTCTTCTTTCCAGGTTTGTTCTTCCCTTTAAGTTTGGTGATAAGCAAAACAGTTTCAGCACAACAACGTATATCCAAAAGAAATTACTGTAAATTTCCACAAACAGCAATTCAGTAGAAAATTATATTAAAGTTTATTGATGTCATTAGACAAACACTGTAAATTTCAAAAAATGATGGTTGTTTATCCAAAATGAAAAATATATAATCCAACTGAATAATATAAACACTTGTCTACTAAAAAAAAAACTTGTCTTGATATCCTCAAAGACGAAGTTCATCTAATGCTATCTAAAAAAATCCTCTAGTCTAAAATCATGGAATCCTTGGAATCATAAATCCTGAAATCATCCTTATCGCCCCCATCTCTCCTTTTTAAACTGTTCCTGTCTTTTTTCCCGCCTTTTTCCACACGTCCCATTCTTTTTTCCCCACGTTACAATTTCTGCACACGTCTCTCTGTTTTCGACATTTTGCACACGGCTTTCTGTTATTTCGACTTTTTTCACATGTGTGATCTTTTCCTACTTAACAATTGGATTAAACAAAAAATCAGATCACACAAACATTCATTTCTCACATTCGGCGCATAAAACCCATTCATTATTATTATCTGGGACTGACCTACGTTTGCCTTCTTAGAGCAGTGACTGCCAACTGAACTTTGAATGATAATGCGTTTTGTGTAAAAACGTCTTATTTGCTTTTGAGGTCTGTCATTCTTATAGGTAGCATATTATAGCACGTATAAATGCTTAGCGTGGAAGTAGTAGGGATAATGCAAGCGTGGAAGGCCATGCGGTCACACTAATATGGATGATGGCTTGGGTGTCCGCCCGGGCATCTCCGGGCTTTCTCATCTATTTTCACCTTGTTAACAACAACGCAGTTATGAGAAACTTTTTTTTTCCTTTTTTTGTTTGTATTTGTTTTTTATTTTAATGCTTTTGAAAAGGAAAGGGCACACACACACAAACATTCACAGAATTTTGCAGTTTTTATTTACTGTATTTAGACTGAGTGGGCGGGGGGGGGGGGATACTTTATTTAGAAAATATATATAATCTTGAATGATTATATATCCTAATTATAACCCAACAAGGATTGAACAGGATACTTTGTCTTTAAAAAGAGCGGCCCGTTCACTGCTGTTTGCACTTGTTGTGTATCATGTATTTTGTGATTCTTAAATTGGTGGTAATGTTCGGTTGTGGCATGTTTACTCCTTTTTTTGCCAGTTTGTCAGCACGTTTATTTTCTCGGATACCTATACGACCTGGTATTCACTGTACAGTTGTGTTGATGCCATAGGAAGTAGTGCCTCTTTATCATATAGAGTTATGACAACTATGTCAGAATCGAAAACGAGGCTGAACGACGTGGACGCCATTTTTTGTCGACAATACTAGGGTTAGTAGCTGGAATAAGCGTCGAGTAAGATTTTTTTTTTTTAAATTAATGAAGAAAAATATCCCGTTTAACCTCTGATGGGTTATAATTAGGATATATATTGTTTTCAATACCAAATAATATGAACAACTGCCGATGAGAAAGTGGCATCACATTTGTCAAATCATTGTAAATAGGGACAATCACAATTATGCTAATACGTTAAATAAATAAACAAAAAATAAACAAAATCAAGAAGAAACTCTGAACAAGAATTATATTAAAATGGAGGGGTGTAAAGGCCTGGTGGTTCCAGTTATATAACTGACTTTAACAGATATTTAATTGACTTTCATCTGTTAAAAGTCATATGCATTGTAAGAACAGCATCAGACCGTCACATTCCCAGACACTAATATTAACATTTGTTCGTGATAAATATTGTTTGACTATATTATGCAGTTCCCTAGGTCTGTCTATTCTTAACACCTCTTCTATATTTATAAGATTATATAAATATATAAATATATATATATATATATATATATTTATATATTTATATATATATATTTATATATATATATATATATATATATATATATATATATATATATATATATATATATATATATATATATATATATATATATATATATATATATATATATATATATATATATATATAATAATAAAATTATATAAAATAATTATATAATAAAACTATAATAAAATCTCCGGTCCGAAATATGTAATTAGATTTTGTTAAAACTATCTGTACATAGTCGCATTTTTAATGAAAACATAAACTGTTGTGATCATCTGGTCTAGTAAAACTGTCAGTGTCTACAACAGTCATTCGCCAGTTTCCACATTTCAAACTAGGTAAATAGTTCAATTCGATGGGAGTATGTTTTTTCCTAAGTGTTGCAATTCTAACGGAATATTTGTTGCTAAATAGTGGAATTCTAACGGAATATAAAATTCAACGGAGTATGTGTTAAAAATCCACGCTACTGATTCTTTTCAATAAACCGGTAAGTAAACTAGTTTTCTTCTTTTTGTTTTGTTACTTGAAATACAAATAATAGTACAAATATGTGCTACTGTATTTGCATCTAATTTTATTTCAAATTATTAGCTAACCTAAACGAAAATGCAAATTGGGTCCGAAACTTATGATCGGGTCCATTTGCCTGCACTACGGGTTCGACAGAAAATGGCGGCCAAATTTTAGTTGTCGTAACTCTATATGAATCTAGGAGCACTAATAGGAAGCAAGTACATATATACTTAAGTTTGTTACTAATGGTTTTTTTTTTGTTCGGCTGTCGGGATCCCCAGTTGTAGAGCGTGTGATTGTTTGGTACAGGCTTCCTGTAAGTGGACCAGCTGTAGTCGCGGTGACCAGCTGTAGTCGCGGGGGCCAGCTGTAGTCGCGGGGACCAGCTGTAGTCGTGGGGACCAGCTGTAGTCGCGGGGACCAGCTGTAGTCGGGGGGCCAGCTGTAGTCGTGAGGGCCAGCTGTAGTCGCGGGGACCAGCTGTAGTCGTGGGTACCAGCTGTAGTCGTGGGGACCAGCTGTAGTCGCGGGGACCAGCTGTAGTCGTGGGGGCCAGCTGTAGTCGTGGGGACCAGCTGTAGTCGCGGGGACCAGCTGTAGTCGCGGGGACCAGCTGTAGTCGCGGGGACCAGCTGTAGTCGCGGGGGCCAGCTGTAGTCGTGGGGACCAGCTGTAGTCGCGGGGACCAGCTGTAGTCGCGGGGGCCAGCTGTAGTCGCGGGGGTCAGCTGTAGTCGTGGGGATCAGCTGTAGTCGTGGGGACCAGCTGTAGTCGTGGGGACCAGCTGTAGTCGTGGCTCTATGCTCCATACGGAACAAAAAAGATAATGAGACAATGTTGCTGTTTCAAGAAAACGGAGTGAATGATTTTTCTGTTTATTTATGAAACGGCGACGGTAGTTCCATAACAGATACTGCCGTGGAGGAGTAAAGTGCTAGAGACTTCACTATGTTGTTGTTGTTGTTGTTGTTGTTGTTGTCGATATCCCATAACTGCTGAGCATGTCTACTCTTGGCAGCCCAATGCCATTCTTAGAAAAGAGCAGGTTTTCTGCAGTTGTTTTAATGTTCCATATAGTGAGTTGGTGACTGTCAGAGGTGTCTGTAAAAGTTTTTTCCTGGCGTTTGTGAGTGATGGACACTCCATGAGGAGGTGTCTGGTTGTTTCATAGGGATGAGAGCAGTGTCTACACATGGGTAGGTGCTGAGGGTTGATACGGTTCAGATGGTTATTGACTCTGGTGTGTCCTGTTCGGAACTGAAAGATAAGACTTTGATTTCTCCTGCTGAGTCTGTTTATGTTGTCGTTGTCTTTTTGGCAGGTCATTTCATTACAGACATTTCGGCCAGTCGGCCCGTTTGGCCATCGGTTCTGCCAGATTTCCCTTGTGTTGTTTCTGAGAATCTGTTTGACTGTTCTCATGCTGCAGGGTCTGCCTTTTTGTTATTTAGAGGCTCATGTTTTCGCAATTCTACAAGCTGTCTCATTTCCAGTTATATCACTGTGTCCAGGGATCCATTGTAGGGTTACACAGATGGAGAAGGTTGTGATCAAGTTGTGAACCGCTCTTCCTATAAGAAAAATGTCTTTGTTTTCATATAGAGTCTGTTTAAGTGCTTCCAGAACAGACATGGAGTCACTGAAAATCACTATATCTGATGGCTTTCGTTCCATAAGGTCAAACTGTTGGTGTAGTAATTCAATGGCTGTCTTAATGGCCTCAGTCTCCGCTTCGTAATTTGAACAATTTTCACCACAGGAGTCACAGAACTCATAAGAGGATCCATCCAGGTATCATATGAAGACGCCATTCCTGCAAAAGACGCGGCCTTGAAAGCTGAACCATCTGTGTAGGCCTGGATTGCTGATGTTGGGTAGCTGTTTATGGTCTCCAAGGCACACGTCTTCAGTACTGTGGGTAGTGTTTCTTTGTTGGCCATTTTATCTATCAGTTGTGTTTTGACAGTTGGTTGATGGAAGTTTTCGCAAGGGGGTGGTCCAAAGTATCTGTTTTCCATTTCTCTCTCTTGCTGGAGATGGTGTTTATCATTTCCTTTTTGGCTATGTCCAGGAGAGATAGTTGTTTCAGTCTTCGTGTTTGTTTCCAAGTGTCAATAAGTTGTTACCGGTTGGCCTACTCCTACTACATAAGCGCGAATAGCGCTACTATTAAGTAGAAAATTGTATTAGAGACTAGCTAATTACATTAACACTAGTCATAAAGGAAAGACGTCATCAAATCTGGTATGGGTACAAACAGGTAAGACCGGAAGAAGAAAAAGAAAAGGGGAAGTGGGTTTCCGGTTTGGTGTGGGCAGCGGTAAGGTCTCATGCTGGGTTGTGGTAGAAATTGTTTGTGGAAAGTTTAATGTTGACATGTATGCTTTCATGGATGTTAAAGCCTAGAACTGGCAGATGAAAACAGTGAATTAAATAGTTTTTCGGAGACCGAGAATACATGTTATGTGATTTTTACGGACAGAAAGGCCGAAAGCATGCCACCATCTCACACCTCAACCCTAGGTGACTAAACTCGAACACGCTCAACAGTGAACTGATTTAGAATTTGTAGGCTCGTATTGTCTCTGAACCTGTACAAATTTATAAATACGCATTGTCATCAGTATTGCCAGCATTATAAAACAAAACAGTGTTGCCAGCATTATATATGAAATCAGTGTTGCCAGCATTATATAATAAAAGAAAATGGTGTTGCCAAGGTCGTGAGTCATCATTCCCAATGCAGACTAGGTGTACAGGTGGATCTATGATAATTATCATTTTGTAGACTGTGACCTTTTGTGAAGTAATCATCTCGGGGTTAACAGTATGGAACGCCTTTTACATCCAACATAAATTGTTCCATAGGCACACATTAATTGATAATAAATTATATACAGCTTGGACCCAGCTAAGGTCGTCGGACATCTATTAAGTTGTCTATGGATGTATGCAAGGCATCAAGTTACGAAGGTCTTCATCATACATGAGGTTCAAGGAACCTGGGTTGTAAATAAAACATCTAGATAAGATCATCTCTTGCGAGAGCGAGTATAGAACTAGACCACCAGTATTGTTACAAAGTACTTTGTTTGGGTGGTCTTTCTCTTGTCTCCTGTATCTCTCTACAGCTTCAGTCAGTGCTCTTTTACGCCTGATATCCAGCGGCTCTATATTGGCATCTATCTCACATACGGCTGTGGGTGTTGATCTCATCCCTCCACAAATTAACCTGAGAGCTTGGTTCTGCACACGGTCCAGAGATGAGATGGTATTAGTACTCACAATGGTCTGGAGGGGGAGGTTATAGTCCATCACTGATCTCACATAGCTGAGATATAGTTGACGAAAGGTTTGTTTATCCGCTCCCCAATTTGTACTAGCTAGCAGTTTGATGATGTTTAGGCGCTTACATGCTTTTTCCCTGAGGTTGTAGATGTGTCTATCTAGTTTCAATTGTCTGTCCAGTTTTACTCCTAGATAGACTGGGTGCTCCTCTTTTGTTAGTGTTTACCCACTCAGTTTGATGTTGATAGGTCTTTTTGCTATTTTGTGGCTGCGGGAGAAAGTGGTATATACAGTTTTCTGCGTATTGATTTTAAGTTTCCACAGTTGTTTGACATTGTAAGGAGAACTCTGTAGATCTTGGCTTTTGCCAGAATTGGATATTTATCAGTAGTCCAGATGGCAAGGTCACCAGCAAACAGCGCCTTCAACACATTCAGATGTTTGGCAAGGTCATTAATGAAGATGAGGAAAAGGGTGCAACTTAAAGGAGAGTCTTGAGGCAGTCCTTCTTCCAGCGTTCTTTTCCGTGAAATTGCACCAGCATAGTTGGTAACTATGGTTCTGTTTGTTAGGAAGGCCTGTATCCATCTAATCATTTTCCCTCCTATTCCCATTCTTCTCATCTTTAGCAAAAGTCCCTTTCTCCAAACTCTGTCTTCGCTATACGGGTCCAGCTTTCTTATGAAGTGGGGTGGCCAGCTCCCGTTCTCGCTACCTTTGCTTTCCCTAACTCAAGAGCTTAGTGAAGTACACATTTACAGCTGGGTAGATTGGAGCGTGGTCGTTACAAGGTTTTAATCTTGGAACCCGTAACTGTGTCGCGAGAGGAATGCACTCTAACCGCTGAGCCAGTTGGACGCTCTGTTTATGCATACATCATAAAGGAAGCCAGTGTCTAATATTACCTAAATTATAATAACGCAACCACTTTCGTGGGAATATTCGTAGGAGATGTAATGAGAAAAGGAAAGATGGAATTTATTGTAACGACAGGAAAGATTAAATGAAGAGGAAGAAGAAGACCACAGAGAAGAAACAGGAAAGTTTGATATTGTGGCATGGAATAAGTCAACAGCAGGGGTGATATACAGCACTGGGCACTGAAGGTTGTAGAGAGACATGATCAGTTTTTGCTATACCAGAAGGCTTAGTACGACGAAGAATGTCAACGATTTAAATGCGATAAATAAGAAAAACTGTCACGAAATGACATTCGATTATTCGATTTTCATTTCTTTGTCTTTTTCAACCTCCGTTTGTTATACGATCTTTTCCATTGCTCTCTTCTGTCTTTGCTGACTGACTTCACTCAAGTAGTCTTACAGCTCAATTATCTTACCAATGAGCTGAGATTTTCTTTGTCACGACCTGTTGTCTTAGTAACCTTCTCAGAGGAGTGCGGCCATTTCCTGTCATTAATCTTTAGGTCGTAAATCTCATTCTTCGCAAACATCCTTATGTGCCGATTCGACTTTCCCTTTGTTACCATGATCAGAATTTTCATAAGTGATTGCCATGCTTTCCTGTTTATACACACAAGCGTACATTACTGAGATTACGTTACGTAATGTAAAATTGGTCATCCACAATCTCTATTCTGTCCGTTAAAAGAGGGGATTGCATAAGGTTTAAAGAGCGAATATAAGCAAAAGAAATTCTTTCTATGGTATTTTTCCTCATGCCGGCAGAAGAGATGACATCATGGTGATATAGAGAGCATTTCCAGTTTAAGAGTACAAGTCACGAGTTTATGATCAGTAAATAAGTGCTCAAAAAGACTTTACCTACACATAGAGAAATTGTACAAAGTAAAACAGCGCCATTTTAAATTATAAAGTAATGGTTGAAATTTGCCTACGTTTTGACCTATCCGGTGGGGGGAGAGAATGATTACCAAAAAATCGTGGAGTGAGTACCATATAAGGTAGTCAATCATGTACCATATGTCTGTATGTAATTTGCTAATATTTCAGATGACTGGGTGTGTTTTACTTTAATTCCATTAATATTTTTTGCTCGTCATGGAAAATACTCTTTCCGCAGCGCGGGCACAACTTTCGCAAACCGGATATACGTTTTTTTAAGGCCTATGTTCATTGAGCACCCGATTAGCTAAGCGGTAGATTGCTTGCCTTTCAACAGCAAGTTATTACCATCGCGACAACAGTATGATAAGATTTACATTGTATTTTCAGTATTAAAACAATTGGGGGTTGTGACGTGGAAATGTAAATAGATCCTCAGAAATCCGATTACCTTGTTTCCTCATTAGTATTTATGTTTTGCAACACAAAAGCCACGCATTTCGCTGTCTGTCTGACGCATATTTTGAAGCCACACCTATTTTCCTGTTTACATGCGCTGACAAGTTGTTTACCTACGTTCGTACAGGCTAGATAACAGTCAGCGAGAGCATGATTCGCTTATCGGAATTATCATGCGAGCTGATTGTCAATCATCATTGGTTGACAGACAGAAGCGCGCGTAGAGATATAATCGGGTTCTTTGAAGGGAGGCGACGGGCAGGAATTCTGCGGCATAACTGTTTCATGTTCAACATTTCAGGGGACTTAAGCAAATCAAGGGCGATAATATTATTCCCGTACCTTGGAAGTATTTGATCTACGGCAGCGGACGAAATCTAAGAAAATGTGTGAATTGACGGCCAAAAGCCTGACTGTGTTACCACGGAAAACCATGCCATCGGTCTTAGAAAAATAATCAAAATAGGAACATGGAACGTCAGAAGCTTATACCAAGGAAAACAGTACATAGTGAAGAACGAGATGGAAAGACTAAACATCGATATCCTGGGCATCTCAGAGCACAGATGGTCGGGCCAGGGACACTTTTCGATTCCATCAGGAGGAACATTCATATACTCAGGCAAAGAGAGAGGAGGTCAGAGTGGCGTCGGCTTCTACCTGTCTAAAAGGACAGCTGCCTCCCTATTAGGATATAATCCCATAAATGACCGCATTGTCACAATCAGACTGAAAGGAAAAAGAAAGAACATCACAATTATACAAACATATGCGCCAACAGCAGCTGCTGAAGAACAGGAAATTGAAGATTTTTACAATGAACTGCAACACGCATTAGAGAAAGCAAATAAGCAAGATATTAGGATAATAATGGGAGATTTTAATGCCAAAGTTGGAAACGAAAGATTAGAACATGAAAAAAGAGTGAAAGGAAGTTATGGATTGGGTCAGAGAAATGAGAGAGGAGAACGCTTGACAACATTCTGCTTAGAAAACAACCTAGTCATCACACATACTCTTTTTATGCAACACCCTAGAAGACTATATACATGGACGTCACCGGACGGAAAAAGCAAGAACCAAATAGATTACATCTTAATACAACAAAGGTGGCGATCTTGTATCTCATCCATCAAGACGCTCCCAGGAGCAGACTGTGACTCCGACCATGAACTTCTTGCTGCAAACTTCAAGATCAAATTGAAAAAAGTCGTTACAAGCGACAAAGTAATACGTTATGACACAAGCGCCATACCAGAAGAGTACAGTGTCGATATTCAGAACAAATTTGACATTCTTATGGCAGTACAGGAGGAAATGACACCAGATGAACTTGCCAATAACATCAAAGATGTTTATATTACAAATGCACAGAGGTTAATTCCTAAAAGAAGTATAAAGAGACGAGAATACATCTCAGACAAAACACTGAAGTTGGTGGTAGAGAGAAGAAAAATGAAGTCCAAAAAAGATACAGAAAATCAGGAGTTGTACAAGGAATACACAAAGCAGATTAAAAAACGAGTCAGACAAGACAAACAACAATACATAAACGACACCTGCAGGAAAATAGAGGAAATGCGCGAACAGGGATTGAGTAAGAATATGTTTTCTGAAGTAAGAACATTGAAGAACAGCAACTTTAAATCATCACCTCGAGCAATAAACGACAAGAAAGGCGACACTCTAACAGAACGTAAAGATATTCTGAACAGATGGAAGGAGTACTGTCAAGAAATGTATACGGAAATAAACAAAGCGGCAGATAACAACGTCATGAATGAAGAGGAACGTGAACCAGAACCTACCATAGAGGAAGTCCGGAACGCAATCAAACACTTAAAAAGTGGAAAATCTCCTGGTTGTGATGAAAAAACAGCTGAAATGATACAGGCAGGAGGAGAAGGCAGCGCTCGTATATACCATGCATTATGCTGCAAGATCTGGCAAAGCGGAATTTGGCCCAAGGAATGGAAAAGATCAATTTACATACCCTTGCCAAAAAAGGGCAACCTGAAACTGTGCACAAACACAGAACTATAGCTCTTATAAGCCATGCCAGCAAAATACTATTACAAATCATAATGAAAAGGATGCAACAAAAGCTAGAAACAGAAATAAACGAAGTACAGGCGGGTTTTCGACCAGGTAGAGGCACTAGAGATCATATATTCAACATGAGGATCATCATAGAAAAGTGTAGAGAATTCAACGTTGACCTACATACTTGTTTCATTGATTACACCAAAGCTTTCGATTGTGTACAACATCAGCAGTTATGGGCTATTATGAAAAATATGGGATTTCCAAACCACCTTATACAACTCATCTCACTGCTGTACCAAGAACAACAGGCAGCCGTAAGAATAGAGGGGGAAACATCAGAATGGTTTGAAGTACAGAAAGGAGTAAGACAAGGCTGTACCCTTTCCCCTTACCTGTTTAATATTTATGCCGAGAATATCATGAGAAATGTAAGAGATGACCAAGAACACACAGAGTTTGACTCATTTAACATCGGCGGGTACCAGATCCCGGAAATCAGATATGCTGACGACACAGTCCTCCTATCGACCAACCCAGAAGGACTTGAACAATTACTTCTGTCCACCAAAAAACACAGGGAGGCCCAGAATCTACACCTAAACACCAAGAAGACTAAAGTATTGACAACAGACAAAGTAAAGACCAAACCAGAAATTGAAATTGATAACAAAGAACTGGAAAGTGTTAATGAATTCGAATACTTAGGATCAATCATCAACAGCTCTGGCGACTGTGCAGTAGAAATTAAAAGAAGACTTGCAATTGCTTCACATAAACTAATACAGATGAAAAACCTATGGCAAGGCACAAGCAAAGAAACAAAGTTACAACTGATCAGAGCATGTATATTCCCAGTGGCAACATACGGCTGCGAGACTTGGACACTCAATAAAACAGTTGCAAAAAAGATTACATCATTCGAAATGAAATGCTACAGAAGGATGTTGAGAATACCCTGGACAGAAAAAAAGACCAACAGAGAAGTACTGCATTCACTAAAAGTACAGGAAGATTGGCTCCTAAATACCATCGCAATAAGGAAGCTGAAATTTTTCGGTCATATAAAAAGACATAATAGCCTGGAAAAAACAGTGATGGAAGGCATGGTCCTAGGAGAAAGGGGAAGGGGTCGACCTAGACGACGGTGGACCCAGGACATCACAGAGAGTCTGAACTTGTCTTTGGCTGATGCAGGTCGACTTGCCCAGAATCGTGATGCGTTCAGAGCAGCTGTAATGGAGATAACGTTCTGGAAAGAATACGTCACATGATGATGAACTGTTTCATGTTCAACATGTCAGGGGACTTAAGCAAATCAAGGGCGATAATATTATTCCCGTACCTTGGAAGTATTTGATCTACGGCAGCGGACGAAATCTAAGAAAGCCCGTTCGCTTGGCCAATGTCTCTGTTGTTGGTCGGCATCAGTGAGCAGAAATCCTTTATCGTGGAAACGAAGTTCCCTGATTCTTTCCCGACTAGGCCGAAGGTGTGAATTGTAACACCCTGGAGAGATATTGCACTAAATCTGTATATATTCCGCCTTCACTCCGAGTCAGTTATCAGTCTCTCAGAAATTTCGGACAAATCTAAGCACGCCAGACTAGGAACCATTTTATTCGCTAAATATGTTAAATTGTCCCGTGGGGATTTAAATTTCTGATTGTGGTAATAATTTAAGTTGTGCTTAAGTATCAAATGTGTTAAGAGTTTTACCATTTTATTCACTGCTATTCCCTAGCGTTAAGACTAGCGAAATAGAAAAACGCGTAGATATTTTCTTACCAGTGGTTCAGTAATGTAAAATCTATCAACCATTTTTTAGCTGACTTAAGTATAATGCTAAGTGTGACGGATACAGTGACAGAGTAGTATCCGCATTATATTTCTTTGTGCGTAGTTTTTTAAATGACTGGTGTTCATATCATGTGTTAAAAACCGATAGACGCCAACAATCAACTAGCTAGTAATGACAGGCGATATTTGTTAAGGACATAGTCATAATTCAATTACAACTGACATCGTGCGCTGAGTGTTTTACCAGGTCAGAGGGGGGACGGCGGCATGCCTTAAACCCAAATCCGTACTTGCTAAGCGAAGCGCGATAGTATAAGCTTAAAATACCGTGTGCTTTTTAATTTAATTAGGAGACAGAGAGGATAAGAGATCACACTTTACGCGTGATAGCATAGGATTTTCATTTTGGTTAAATGTTTGTTTTCTTCCCAATATAGGCTTGGTCAAAACCAGCGGCAACGTGTTTTCTCGAATTGTGGGCTTTTACTCAGTTACTGAAGGCATATGAACTGTAACTTGAGCTAAACTAGACTTACAAATATCCAGATTTGTGTATTAAATTTATCATCCCACTGCGGCAATAAACATAACATTTTCCCCGACTACTGGCAGTCGTTTTTTTCCCAAGATTTTTTTTTATCCAAGAAAAAAGGTTTCATAATCGGCTCTCATCCCAGAGAAAGTCGAGAGGATTTATTATCATCATCATCAGTTTATAACATAACAGTCGTAGCACCTAGAGGGTAGACAATACAGGAACTATTTTCCTCCTTTTGTTTTATATCTGTGAACGTCCCGAAAACGTCTTGCTTCAATAGCTATACGCGGTGATACAGGACACATCCAGGAAAAATTACCTCACCAACTGTGGCGACTACCTTGAACTTATTATTAAATACCAAGGCTAGTCTGGGACCATATTTGGGCGATCCACCTGACACTATAGGTTCATACTATTATTATTGTTCTTTCCAAGGAATACCTACGCCAAGTATTGGGTAAGCAAGTAAGTTTGTTCTGTGTCTAGTAAGACGCGTCAACTATTTTTGCTTACCCCACGTTTTGAAAAGAAATAGATTGCTTCTGCTGTATCTGGTCATTAGTGTTCTTTATTTGAAGCTATACATTTGATTATTGCTTTTATTTCTTCAAATGCTGTCCGCTCCTCAATTTCAATTTAAGTTCCCCCGTCGTTGGCAAGCCTATCTGCGTTTTGATTTTCATATAACCTGCAGTGAGCAGGGATCAAATACACTTTCATTCTTAAAAACAAAATTAAAGCTTTCCCTCAGTCCTTCTGAGACGTTATCTAATTCATTGTTTTTATGGTTCCTTAGTGCAGTTATGGTTGGCGGGGAAAATATCGACTTTTACATGTTCTTGTAATGGTGCTTTCTGTGTCAAATTTGTTTAACATGATAAAGTTGCTAGCCCCATGCAGAACCTGGCATTAGTCGCCTTGTGCGACATACCTGATTGTACAGTAAGCCTGTTCTTTCCTTGTCTCACTAAAGACCACCAGGAACTACACAAGACTCTACTTTAACAGCACAGGCATTTTAATGTTTACATACCATCATCATATGGTCACAACGACGGGTCCCAACCAGTGGCGGATCTACATTTTGGGGGCCCTGAAGCTTGAACTCTTGGAGGGGGCCCTTGTATAAAAAATAAATTTTTTTTACTTTTAAATTTGTGAGGATGGGAAAGAAATGTATTATAGAGATAAATGGACTTGGAGGACCTGAAATTCAAGCTTTATAGTAGATCCACAACAACACACATATAAAAACTGAAGACAAATGAATGAATTTTCAAAAAAGAAACAACTCTGCTGGGAGTTGAATGCAGAACATTTGCTTGGAAGGCATATGTTCTGATTAGTAGACCACTATTCACTTTGGTATATGTGATTTTTTTAAATCTTAACTATTTTAATGATGGCCTCCATCATTCAGAATTAGTTCGTTGAAGATATACCAAGAAAATTATAATGTGATGGGGCCGTAAAGACACCTAGGCTTCCCCCTTCATGTTCATGGCATATTTATCGCCCATATATTTTCGATGTGCGCGCAGCACGCTGGGATGTGAAAAGTTTAACACTTCCAAACCCCTTTTCGCCTTGTCGGTGCAACTGCGTTTGTTGGTACTGTCAGCTCACTGCTTTCGTTGACAACAGCCTGACTCTCACATACAAGATCACGCACCCCCTCGTCGTGCTTTGGCTGTTCTCGCGGTTGGCCTGGTTCTTTCTCTCTTTGCACCTCCTCTTGTACTGGCAAACTGGTCTCTGACATCTGTGCTATCTGGGACTTTAGGTGGGATAATTCTGCTCTGAGTGCCTCCTCTTTATTGTGAGCTTCTACACTGGCTACCTGCACCAGTGTATCAGGCTTTTTACCTTCACATAAAACAGCATATTCCCAAGGTCCCTGACTCACGGCCTGGAAATTCCTGGTCATCTCACTGACTGGTGGTTGCTCGCTGTAGGCTTCTTCTACTATCTTGAGTAACTGCTCAGGGCTGGCCTTGGCTCCGCCACGTATCCGTAATTCCCTAGACATCCATGGTGTAACGTTGTTCCAGATCACGTCTACCTTGTCTTCTGCGCAAAAGGGCGCCATCTTCCACACGGCCTCTACATCTTCCACAAACTCTTGCCAAGTGGGATTTGCCTTTCCACCAAATAGCCTTACCTCCGGCACCTTCACGTATACTACCTTCATATGCGCATTAGCCATCTTGCTGCAAGAATGCACTGCTGGGTGTTTACAATACAATATTTGCTCGTATGCTGTTTGCTCGGTGTCACTGTCTGCCTATCCTGTCGACGACGCCAATTGTGATAGGGTGGGCGAGATGTTACAGTGTCCACAGGGGATGGGGGTTTATCACGCCAGATGATGGAGGTATTGATGTATTCATACATCAGACCAAGATCTTCAGAAAGGGATTCAGGAGTCTGGCGAGAAATGAACGAATAGAGTTTGACAGCAAACCATCGGTCCAGGGCATGGAAGCAATTTATGTATGCGGCATTGGCGGTCAAGAGTGTAAAGGTAGTAGGAGGCGTCCCATGGCACAGAGAAAGCCTACAAAGTTGAAGTGCTACAATTGTGGAGAGTTCTCAGGCCACCTGGCAGCCAAATGCCCTAAAGGCCCTCTTCCGAAGAGATGTTTTCAATGCAAGTCAACTGAACATTTGATAGCCGCCTGTCCCTTAAGGAGCTCTTTCCCGAGACGTACTGCCACAACCAGGTTGCCTACAGTATGTAAACCAAGAGATGGCCGTGACAACTGTCACCCTAAGGGAACCGAGAAAATTGGTCGTCGTCTAGGGGAGGAAATCCATCCTAAGCAGAAAGGAGGGAGTGCACATCAAGGTTCAGAAGAGGAAACTCATCTAAAGCAGATTGTGGGGAATGTGGACCACCGTCTACACAAAACGACTATAAAACTCGTCATTAGCTATCCCCCTTCAAAGTCGACAGCTACTAGCACTGACAAGAAGAAGTCACAAGCCAGCAGCGACGCGGCACAAGTAGATGAATCTTCTAGACCACAGCAACTGCCAGCCCAACAACGGTCAAAGAGGGTCATGACGACCAAGAGTGTCCCCAGCCGGGTTGTACCTATTCCAGAAGCTCAGCCCAAAGCATCGCCGCTCAGAAAGAGTCATGCGCAGCACCAACGATCTGAGAGGTTACAATTGAAGCGCCAGAGGTAGTATTATCAAGCAGTCATAGAGTTGATATAGAACTTCTATCCTAAGTTTGTCAGCTCCTCTCAAAGAAGCAATACCACTTGTTCCATCTGAAAATTTCCTTGTAGCAATGCGTTTGGAAGCATCAGAATAACTTGAAGTGATGTCTTCACACAAACCTTTTGCTTCTGATTCATAGTGTGCAATCCTATCGGCTGAATTTTCTCTGAGTTCTTTAACAAACGAAAATAAAGATAAAAGCAGAAGATAACCTTCAAATACATCAAAACCAGGGGTTTGGAGTTTCTTACTTGTTTTGTTGAAACGCTCCAGCACTTCTTCCCAAACGACTGTTAAAATAGCATATTCCAGCTGTACCAACTTGTTGTATAAATTCTTTGCATCTCGTTTACATTCAGGCTTCTCTTCTGAGTCTTCAAAAATATGTTTGAGAGTTTGTAAAATACCCATATATCCATTTTTAATTGCCCGGACTGCTTCATAGTGTGCAGACCATCTAGTTACACTTAAGCTCTTTAGAGAAAAATGTAGATTGTCCTGTGTGTTTAAAATCCCACATTTTCATGGAGATCCAGAAAAGAAAACATACAGCTCCTGCAAAATGCCAAAATAGTCAACACCTTCAGGTACTGTAGGCACTGCCTTTTCTCCAACAAGGTTAAGTGAATGGGCTGTACATGGTACATAGTCTTCTTCTTCTTTGATCCATAACCGCCAACCGCCAAAGCAGTCAGTGGCCATCACGCCTGGTGGCGTCTTGTAGGGCAGCAACAAATTGATTCCACTTTGCTCGGTCGGTGTCCATCCTCCGTACAGTGCCCCAACTCTAGTTCATTCTTGTTGTTGTGGTACTGTTACGGTATATGATATTAACGCCGTCTGCTAAAGGTTAGCGGACGTGCAAATGTAAAGGTTAAGACATTTAATATATTGCGATAGATGTTTCAATTATTGAACGCTCCATACACGATCGATTATCACGTGTCTAGCGTTGTTTGGGTCACAGTCGGTAACTAGGAAACGCTACCCTTTGTTACTTGACCGCCAAGCTGAATAGCTGCGTTTTGTTAACCTTCCAATTCAATGGCATGATATAGCCATTTATATGTGCATTTATGATGGACCAGGGTCAGTCCTAGAACTCTACATGAGAGGAAACTTATGGAGGTTAGTGATTAACTAAATCCTTGGAAGGAGAAAGATAATCGTCTACTTTATACGAAGTAATTAGACTCACAGTCTCACTGTTGGCAGGTAGCCATTCTATCTGCGCGTGCATATAGCTGTGATGTTCTGACGACAATTACTGCATTGTATCCTTAAACGGACATTGACACGTAAAACAGCAGTCTACGCTATTGATTGATTGATGCATGTACCTCATGTGTGAATTGAACTGTTTATGTATGTGTGTAATCCATATTAAATTGTGAAGGACTCGAACCGGAGGCATTATTCGTTGAATCACGTTACACCATTCAACCTTCTGAATTATGTATTTTATATCAAGTTGCTGAGTTAATAAGATGAACAGTTGTTTACATCTTGATGCCAAGTTCAGGCATTACGACAAACCAAAGGTGAGGTTCACCCCATTCGCGTACGAATATTAGCACGATCAGAATTCAAGCAACACAACCAGTAACCACACACGAAAGTCCTTCAACAGGTACATAGTCTGCGTACCTGTTAATGTTTTTAAAGAGTGCTTGCAGCCCTTTCTCCGAGCCCTTTATGTTAGATGCATTATCGTAGGGCTGAGCACGGATATTTTCAAGTGAAAGCTTATGTTCACCCAGGACTTGTTGTATTTTGTTGAACAAGGTCGTAAATGAATGGTTTTCTATCGGTAAAAATGTTAAAAATCGCTCACAGGATTTTCCATTATAGCAGTATCGAACCACAATTACCAGCTGGTCAACATGTGTCAGGTCAGGAGTAGAGTCAACAATAATAGAGTACTACGAGTATTTGATGTCTAGGTTGTTGATTTGATTCCCAATTTCCTCTTGCACATGTTTTCCCATAATTTCTATCAATTCTTCATACATGGTTTTGGATAGGTAAGTAGCATTTACTTTTTCATTTTCACATTTCTCGAGATGTTCATGTAAAAATGGGTCGAATTCTGCAATAAGTTCAATGGCCCCCATGAAGTTTCCATTATTTGGTGAGCCCCACTTCTCCTCATGACCTCTAAATGCCAAACCTCGTTCACTTAAAAACTTTATAACAGCTACAACTTTTTTCAGTACTTCAAAATAGTACTGTATGGTTTTTGTCATCTGTTCTTCAAGTTGCTGATCCACAGTATTTTTATTTGACTTTCTTGTTATCCAACACAATATCGCTCTCTTATGTTCCATGCAGTCTTCATGATTCTCCAGAGTTTTGAGTACATTCATCCGGTCAGAAAACCCACCGGTTGTAAGTGATGTTTGGCATTTAGAAAAGAGTTTGCAAACAAAACAGTATATACAGCCTTTGCTCTTTGAGTAAACTAACCAGGATCTCATCACAGTCTGACCATTTTTCAATCTTTTTTCAAAATATTTGTTTGAGAAACTTCTGTTTTGCTCCTTGTAAACCCTGCTTGATTCGGTATATACATCATCTGGTTTTTCATTTTGAAAAAACCTATGTCTTGCATTAATCAATTCTGTATGAAATCATTATCAACTGTTATGGGCCAGTTTTGGAGGTCACTGTATTCTTTGAAATCACTGAATTTGCTTCCTGTTTCATGTTTCTGCTCAGTCTCTGCTTGTTCCGCGGTACTTTCATGTTGACCACTGTGATCGTCATCTGTATCAAAAGCGTCAACAGTGGGTTGAATATTGCTAGAAAGAGCTCCCACAGTTTGTGGACTATCAGTGGCTTCAGTGGTGTTTGCTTGGCTTGTTTCAACTGTAGGTGTTGTCAAACTTGACCTTGCCAAATAGTTTGTTAGTTTTTGACATTTAGAAATTTCGTCAGATCGCTTTTCCTTGAGTTTGCGTTTTTGGTATCCACTTAATTACTTTCGTGAACTCTGTTATTCCTCTAGGTTCTTGACCGCTGTTAAAAAGGGTCAACAATTCCATTAGCCACAGCAGAACAGCCAACTTACCGTGACACTCCACCTTTACAACATCTGTGCTACTGACTCTCAAACTTTGGGATTGTTGAAATATATACTTACTTACTTACTTACTTAGTCGTTCCCCTTCTACCGTGAGGTGTAGAGGTTTGGAAGAGAGAGCGCCAGACCATTCTATCAGCTGTCTTCTTCCTGGCCTGGTTCCATTCTAGTCCTCGGTCCTTCAAAGATTGTCTAATGTTGTCCTCCCAGCGGACTCTGGGTCGTCCTGGAGGTCTGGATCCCTGGCTCTTTGTTTCCCATGCTTGTCGTGGTAGCCGATCTTCTCCCATTCTGCAGACATGGCCAAACCATCTTAGTTGGGACTGTTCTATTTGGGTCTGCAGCGGATGGGATTTTAGGCCTTGACGGATCGTCTGGTTGCGGACCATGTCTCTTCTTGTTACTTCAACCACTTTCCTCAGATACCTCATTTCTGAGGTTTGGATCTGGCTTTTGTGGGTTGTAGTCATTGCCCACGACTCGCATCCACATGTCAAGACTGGGACATAGGTGGAGCGGTATACAGCCATCTTCGTTTTCTTACCAACCTCTTTCTTGCTGAGGAATCCACGATTTATGGCCTGAAAAAGTCTCCCAGCCGCTGCTTTTCGAGTGGCCAACTCTTCTTTGATGCCTCCCTTTCGGTCTATAATAGCTCCGAGATATTTAAAGTGGTCGACCTGCTCCAGGACCTGTTCTCCCAACTTAATCTGATGTTTTCTTTCTTCTCGTGATATCACCATGGCTTTTGTTTTAGAGCTGCTTATGACCATCCCTCTCTTCTCCAGCTCTTCCTTCCAGACTTGCAGGTTGGATTGGAGATGTGCCTCTGATTTAGCAATCAGGGCAACATCATCAGCAAATGCCAGCTCCGAAATATAGACCTGTCTCATCTTCCAGTACCCCACTGAATACTTTCTTGTTCTCTCCTTACATGCCTTGATGACATCGTCCATAAGGAGTATGAAGAGGTAAGGTGATAGGATATCACCTAGTCTTACACCAGTGGTGGTCCTGAACTCTTCTGACTTATGGTTTGCTGTCCTCACATAATTTCTGCAAGACTTGTAGAAGCTCTGTATAGCATGAATCAGAGGTGCTGGAATATTCTTCCTTGCCAAACAGTCCCAAAGTTTGCTCCAGGGGACCCTGTCAAACGCCTTTTCCAGATCTATGAAACAAAGATGGATCTCACTCTTATACTCAAGGGCCTTTTCACTGAGCTGTCTGAGTGTGAAGATTAGGTCTTGAGTACTTCGGTTTGCTCGGAATCCGCACTGGACCTCATCCAATTGTGGCTCAGCTAGGCGTCGGAGTCTCTGCTCTAGGATTCTAGAGTAGATTTTACCAGGGACACTGAGAAGGGATATGCCTCTATGGTTTCCACATTGTCGATTGTCACCCTTTTTGAAAATTGGTGTTATGATGGCAATCTCCCAATCCTTTGGTATGGTCTTGTTGCACCATGCTGCCTGTAGGACCTTTAAGAGTAATAGGTCGCCTGATGCTCCCATGTACTTAACCATTTCTGGTGTTATACCATCATGCCCTGCTGCTTTGCCCATCTTGATTTTCTCTAGTGCTGCCCTCAGTTCTTCCATCTTTATGTCATCTTCACCATCATTGGTTTTCTCTTCTGTGCTAGTGGTTATCATTTCTGATGCTTCATCATGCTCACCATCCAGGAGTTCTGAGAAATATTCTTTCCATCTTTCCATTACTTCCTTCGGGGCAGTAAGCAATTTGCCTTGCTTGTCCTTTATAAATTTGAGAGGGCATTGTTTTTCTTTCCTCATGTTCTTTAGGGTCTTATAGAACAATTTCTGGTTTTCTTGTGCATCTTTTTCTAGCTTTTCTCCAAATTCTTCCCAGGACTTCTGTTTTGCTGCTAGCACTTTGTTCTTTGCTTCTGTTCTGAGTGTCACATATTCTCTATATTTCTCCATTTGTCCTGTTGTGTTTTTAGCTCCTAAGTATTGTTTCCATGCCATTTTCTTCTCTCTTATTTCTCTTTGACTTCCTCTGTCCACCAAGGTGTCCTCTTTCTCTGCTTCCCAAGTCGGACTTCGCCGCATGCTTCTGCAGCAGCTGTCTTTATGATATCCTTGAATTTATTCCAGAGGGTTTCCAAGTCATCAGGTCGTTCTTCTGTGTTGCTCACTGCTGTAGCAATAAGCCCCTGATATCTGGTCTTAATTTCTGGCTCTCTCAGCTTGTAGGTCCTAATGCTCATTTCTCCTGCTCGTTTACTTGGTTTCTTGCGTGATGTTGGGCAGTTCCTAGGCTGAGCAACTCTTTCAGTTGTTCGTTTGATTGTTAGCAGGTAGTGATCACTTCCAATCTCTGGCCCCCTCCAGACTCTTGCATCTCGGACATATCTGAATGAGCTTCTCCGAACAATGGCATAGTCGATCACTGACTTCTCATTCTTGGTTGGTTCACATCTAGTGTATGCATGTATGCGCTTATGGGGGAACTTTGTGTTTGTAATGATCATATTCTGCTCACTGCAGAATCTAAGGAGTCGCTTTCCATTGTCATTGAGAGTATCTTCTCCATATCTTCCGATAACTCCACCCCATCTAGCATGGTCATTTCCAACTCTGGCATTAAAATCTCCGAGCATAATAACTTCATCTAGGCAGTCATCCACTGTCCTTTGAAGCAGCTCGAAGAATTCCTCCTTGACCTCTGCTCTCTCATCCTCATTTGGCCCATACACTATGACCAGGTTGACTATGGTTTCTCCTTCTTTTAGTTTTACAACCATAATGCGCTCCGAGACAAAGTTCCATCCCTTGATACTATCTTTTTGATTTTGGGCCACAATGCAACCCACGCCCCCTTTAGCTCTTTCAGATATGGGTACACCACTGTAGAGCAACGTGTTGCCATCGAGATCCATGACTCCTTGTCCTTTTTCTTCGTTTCCGTTATAGCCAGGATTTCTAGTTTTGCTTTCCTCATCTCTTCCACCAGCTCCTCTTCCTTCCCATTTATACTTCTTGTGTTCCAAGTTCCATAAGTCGTAGTCCGTAGTCCGTTCCAGTTCGTCGCCTTTAGAATCAGTCCGGTTTTCTCTCTTGTAGTTCGCGTAATCATGATTTAAAGCAAACAGGTGATTGGCCTGTTGTGCCTTTGCATGGTGGAGGGGCTGCCTCCTTACGGCCTCCATGCAGGCCGCCCTCCTCCTTTTTCATCCGGGCTTGGGACCGGCATTGGCGGAGTTGTTGAAATATATACAACAAAAAATTAATCAATTTGAGTAGTGCGACTATTGTCGCATGCTTTGAGAGGAAAAAAATTTAGATCTACTTTCTGAGAAAGCGTTTTTTTTTTCGTTTACGGCTAGCCTACATGATACTTTAATAACCTTTTAATTTTTATGTTAACTATTATTTTGTTTTGCTATAAAGAGCACAAAACAAATGTCTATGTTAGAGAGAAGATAAACACCTATGCAGGCCACCAAGAACCACTTTTGTCAATAGTTAAACGTCGAAAGCTTGCCTGGTTTGGGCATGTAACTCGTCATGACTCCCTTTCGAAAACGATCCTTCAGGGAACAGTCGAAGGTAAACGGAGAAGAGGAAGGCAGAGAAAATCCTGGGCTGATAACATCAAAGAATGGGCAGGACACGGTTTTTCCACACTTGTACGCATTGCTGAGGATAGAGAGCAGTGGAGGACCCTGTCTGCTGATGCTTCCACCATGGCACCCCTACGACCCATGACGGGTCACGGGCTGAGATGAGATGATGATGATTATTTTGTATTGAATTACACTATATTATTAATATTTTTTTTTAAACCCGTTCTCATACAGTAGACCGAAAATTTTTAAGCAATGTGGACTAAAGTCGCTTTTGGGGCCCCTCCGGCATTAGGGGCCCTGAAGCTTAAGCTTCATTAGTTTCATAGTAGATCCGCCACTGGTCCCAACACAGCCGGCCCAGGCAGTTAAGGTGGTGCGAGGTCTCGTTTTGCCAATGACGTACTGTTCTCTTATGATGGTCAATTTTATTCTGTTGAGTTTGATCACTGTTGATGGAGGTAGGCTGATCTGGTATGTGTAAACTACAATTAATCTTTTTCAGATTGGTTTGGGAACCACAGAGCGCTCACATTGAACGCATGTTATTGTATGACTTAGTAAGAATGATGACGTAAGCAAGTTGTCAAGCGTGAAGTAAGCTTGGTTACAACGGTCTTTTGTGTGAGTCCTTCGAGGTGTCCAGACATGTCAGGCGCAAGTGTGTTTATTCTGTGGAATGCGCATCTCTTAGATGAAGAATTAGTATATGTATGTCCATCATAGGATGTGGATGTGAGGACGCAAGTATTGAGTATCAGTGCGGATACCCGAATGTATCATTTATGCATCTGCATCTATGTGTGAACTTCATTCGTTGTTCCAATAATGTATTAAACGTATCGGACTGTCTCACATGTCTTCTGTGCATGGTTATCAATGTGTACTGATGTTGAGAGTTGAGTGTCACCGCGCAACCATATATCACCAAGACAATCTTGGCCCATCATCAGAAACACCGACTCCCGACAAGTACTCTATAATTTCAGCCTTTTTTTTGTTTTTGTTTAGAAAATTCGGTGCTCTAATGAAAACGGCGATCGGTGCGGCCGCTCCATTTGCACCGCATAAGATCCGGCTCTGGGAGCCACAATTGCAGCCAACACCATCATCATTCACAGCTACAACCAACACACATTAGTCTGAATGCAGTAAGAATACTTTTATGGACAAGAAATTTGACAATAAACGCTTTACATTTTACCACATCAATTTACTATATAAACACATACAATACAGGTATGAACACTATGTTTATTTCCCATTAAGATCAACAACAGAGAATCAGGTATTCGCAAACTGGGTAACAGCATGCCATTATATGTTGTTCACCGACCTTAGCAAAATCATCATTTTCCTTTGAGCTCCTTACGTAGCATTGAGCCACCACTGTAGCTCGCCCCTTTACAGGAAGACTGCACCAAACAGTCACGTGCTCTTGCAGAGGTGGATTCTGGGGCAATATGTTTTACACGATGATGTTGCCAGTCCACATACACAACCCCGTGTTAGCCTCATCGTAGGGTTCTAAAGTCCTCTTCTTTTTTCTTTGTCTGTTCAGCAAAATACCGGCCAACAAATCAAAGTTCTTATTCTCCTGGTTTAAAGGGCAAACACTTATATCCATGTCGTCTCCCTGCCACTCTACCGATCTAACCGATGTATCATGCATTCCTCTGTTTTATTATAATATCTCTTCCATAGGTTCCTTCATCCTGCCTCATGTGTTGCTATAGTCTCCATGCCAATGGCGGATGTATGTAATTGAGAGGGGGGGGGGGGGGGGGTACGGCTCGACCCTAATTAATATATATCTCCATCACTGAAATTGTGATAAAGAGATAAAAATGCATAGAAAAACAAGAGCAAAAAATGGGAACAGTGTGATTTTAAAATCTTTTAAAAATCTGATTAATGTTGACGAGAGTTATCTTTATCAGCTGACTCGTCATCGCACCCGGCACAGCTTGGACTGCATGCGAGCTTGCACGTGATTCACTCTAACAGACTACTTGCATGTATTCAACTTTTTAAGGCCCCTCTCATTGGTTTGTTCGAACTTGCTTATTTCGCCAACTTTATAGACCCTACTTTCATTGTTTTTAAAAAGCCTTCAAAACTGAAGAGCACAAAGCGAAGTAGCGCTATAAACGGTAGCGCTAAACAGGGTGTTACTATATTCAGGAACGAAATAAACTGTGTGCACCGACAGCACCCATAAGAACTTTCTTATTCTGTTTTTATTTTTTATTTTAACATTTTTTAACTCCTGAAGCAGCATGACACTATCACTACAGTTGATCCCAGCCTGACAAGACGCTGACACTATCACTACAGTTGATCCCAGCCTGACAAGACGCTGACACTATCACTACAGTTGATCCCAGCCTGACAAGACGATGACACTATCACTACAGTTGATCCCAGCCTGACAAGACGCTGACACTATCACTACAGTTGATCCCAGCCTGACAAGACGCTGACAAGGACTATCACTACAGTTGATCCCAGCCTGACAAGACGCTGACACTATCACTACAGTTGATCCCAGCCTGACAAGACGCTGACACTATCACTACAGTTGATCCCAGCCTGACAAGACGCTGACACTATCACTACAGTTGATCCCAGCCTGACAAGACGATGACACTATCACTATAGTTGATCCCAGCCTGACAAGACGCTGACACTATCACTACAGTTGATCCCAGCCTGACAAGACGCTGACTGACACTATCACTACAGTTGATCCCAGCCTGACAAGACGCTGACACTATCACTACAGTTGATCCCAGCCTGACAAGACGCTGACACTATCACTACAGTTGATCCCAGCCTGACAAGACGCTGACACTATCACTACAGTTGATCCCAGCCTGACAAGACGCTGACACTATCACTACAGTTGATCCCAGCCTGACAAGACGCTGACACTATCACTACAGTTGATCCCAGCCTGACAAGACGCTGACACTATCACTACAGTTGATCCCAGCCTGACAAGACGCTGACACTATCACTACAGTTGATCCCAGCCTGACAAGACGCTGACACTATCACTACAGTTGATCCCAGCCTGACAAGACGCTGACACTATCACTACAGTTGATCCCAGCCTGACACGACGCTCAAACTTGACACTATCACTACAGTTGATCCCAGCCTGACAAGACGCTGACACTATCACTACAGTTGATCCCAGCCTGACAAGACGCTGACACTATCACTACAGTTGATCCCAGCCTGACAAGACGATGACACTATCACTACAGTTGATCCCAGCCTGACAAGACGCTGACACTATCACTACAGTTGATCCCAGCCTGACAAGACGCTGACACTATCACTACAGTTGATCCCAGCCTGACAAGACGCTGACACTATCACTACAGTTGATCCCAGCCTGACAAGACGATGACACTATCACTACAGTTGATCCCAGCCTGACAAGACGCTGACACTATCACTACAGTTGATCCCAGCCTGACAAGACGATGACACTATCACTACAGTTGATCCCAGCCTGACAAGACGCTGACACTATCACTACAGTTGATCCCAGCCTGACAAGACGCTGACACTATCACTACAGTTGATCCCAGCCTGACAGGACGCTGACACTATCACTACAGTTGATCCCAGCCTGACAAGACGCTGACACTATCACTACAGTTGATCCCAGCCTGACAAGACGCTGACACTATCACTACAGTTGATCCCAGCCTGACAAGACGCTGACACTATCACTACAGTTGATCCCAGCCTGACAAGACGATGACACTATCACTACAGTTGATCCCAGCCTGACAAGACGCTGACACTATCACTACAGTTGATCCCAGCCTGACAAGACGCTGACACTATCACTACAGTTGATCCCAGCCTGACAAGAAGCTGACACTATCACTACAGTTGATCCCAGCCTGACAAGACGCTAAACTAAAGTAATTTATGCCGCTCATGCAGTCGTGATAGCTGTAGCAATGTATTTTACGTGGTGAGGTGACTAATCCACCTCAACATTTAGGTCAGTGTTTCTCAACATTTCTGCCAAGCGGCAACTCCATAAATAATTTCTAACAACCATCGGGCCCTTTCCGACGCAATTCTATTACAGCTAAACTATTGCAGAGAAAAAGTGTGCCTAAAGAGATGCTATCTGCATATTGCAAATAATATATATGTCAGCTGTCATTCTACGTGCCAATGCCCACAGTCCACAAAAGCACTATTTTTGGGTGCCTAGTTGGCAGTTGGGTTAGTCACAGTTCACTCCTGATTTCGAGTCCCCGGTAAGCCCATCATTTCCGATAGTCAAAAAATGCGATGTTTCCTCTTGAAGTTGGAATTTTTTTATTTTTTAAAACGGCCTCAGCAGGGCCGGATTAAGGCCAACTGATGCCCTTAGCACAGCCCCCCCCCAATGGTGCCCTTTCCCCCCCTCCCGGCGCTTCCATTGCTTAACTGACAAGACATTAAGACTCAATAAATGCTGGAGAGATTGACAATTCAATTTTCTTCCTGACCAGACTCCACTGAAATTTATGCAGAAAAACGTTGGTAAGACAGGCAAACATACTGAACTCTAGGTCTATGTCTGACACTTTCAGTCACTCACCATACCAAAGAATACTTTTTTTATTTTTTGTCTTTTTTTTTTTTTAACATTTCGGATTAAAGTCGAACACGGCAGATATTGAAAATTACAAAAAATTCGACTTAAGACGACTGTGGTAGTGAAAGAGATGAGAGTTAAGGGCATAATAGCTAGAGGGGAAATTCTGTGGTGCCCCATTCCCTTGGTGCCCTAAGCACATACTTATTTTGCTTAATGGTTAATCCAGCCCTGAGTGTTAGCCATGTCTTATCAATTTTGACAAAGCGCGAAACAGGGTTGGTATTAGGTTAAGGCTAGCTATTTGACAAAGCTTGAAACAAAACTTGGGTTAGGTTAATGCTAGATGTAATGTAAATATGGATAGCCAATTTGTCTACTGGCATAGCCTTTTAATGTTTCTTCTTATGTTGTTCAAATTTTGCAGAAAAAAAGCTTGTTAAAAGTTTATATATATATATAAATAACTTTGCTAAGTAAATCTATAGAGAGTGGGAATTTGGAGTAAAGCTTTACCCATTTATTTACAGGATGCCCAAAGAATACCTATACAATGAAGCCCAGATGTCGCAACTCGTAATAACTCACTCCGGGGTACTGTTTAGCAGACCGTCAGCGAAATCAGATATGAAACCACAAACCAGTGTAATGGCGTTGTTCTCACTGCACTCTAAGCATCACACCACATTCATTTATTTACTGCTCTTCAGTTCTCATAAGGAACATACGCCTTCAACAAAGGAATGTTAAATCCTCCTGCTGGGTGTCATTAGCTCAAGGTATTTCCGTATCTCACTCATCATTTTCATCTTCGTTTCTGTTTTTCTCTTCTGTGTACTTTTCCATCTACTTCCATTTCTCTTACTCTTGTGACTCCAGAGCAAGAATTACCTGGTAATACTATCATCAATAATATCATCAAGAATTCCTAGCCGCATTGTTTCCATCATAAAAAGCCTCTATTCAAATTTCACGTGCAGTGTTGGATCGAGTAATGTAACTTTCGAAGTGAAAACAGGAGTACGACAGGGATGCCCCTTATCAACAATATTATTTTTGACAGTCATAGATTGGGTGATGTGCCAGACAACGGAGGGCAGTCCAAGAGGAATTAGATGGACAACGTTTTCTACACTGGAAGACCTGGAATATGCAGATGACATTGCACTACTCGCGCATTCACATCAACACATTCAAGACAAAACCGATAGACTGAATAAGTATGGCCAGCAGGTTGGCCTGAACATCAATTTGAAGAAGACAGAGGTCATGACGCTAAATGTGGGCAATCCTGAGCCAATAACAGTAAGGAACCAGAAGTTAGAACAGACAGACACATTTACTTACCTAGGATGCATAGTGACACATGACGACGGAACAAGCAAGGACATTAACAACAGAATGAATAAAGCGAGAACAGCCTTTGCTGTTCTCAACAACATTTGGAAGTCTTCCCAGTACAGCACAAACACCAAATTAAGACTGTATGAGAGCTGTGTACTTTCTGTGCTTCTCTATGGTGCGGAATGTTGGAGAGTGACAGAGAAGGAAATGTCGAAACTGTCCTCCTTCCACACAATCTGCCTAAGGAAAATTCTCCGAATCTTTTGGCCAAACACCATCAGCAACCAAGAACTACTTATTCGGAGTAACCAGGAGGACATGCACACCATCATAGCTGCAGACGCTGGAGTTGGGTTGGCCACGTCCTCAGAAGGGACCCTGATACCATCACAAGAACAGCTATGCTATGGACCCCCAAGGGAAAGCGAAAGAGAGGCCGACCAAAAACAACTTGGCAGAGAACTGTGGAATGCTGAAATGCAAAGAATGAACCACAGTTGGGGCACTGTACGAAGGATGGCCGCCGACCGAGCAAAATGGAATCAATTTGTTGCTGCCCTACAAGACGCCACCAGGCGTGATGGCCTCTGACTGCTTTGACGGTTGGCGGTTATGGATCAAAGAAGAAGAAGAAGAGAAGACTATCATCAAGTTTTATTGATTTGTTGTTGATGTTATTCATGTCTGAGTTTTAGTGAAAGTGTGACGTGTACATCAGAAATATCTAATTCGAAAAAAAAAATAAAAACATTTATTAAACTTCTTTTTGTTATATACACAAATTATTTCGTTTTATATGGGTATGGAGACTTTCGGGACACCTTGTAAGTACTGCTTTAGTAAAATAAGATAAGTAAGTAGTTTCTGTTTGGTTAGGGTAGTCCCCGTGAGTCTTCGAGGAGATAAAGAAAGAATATGCCTACTAACCCTCAGACACGTCATTACAAAAACTATTCATAAGTGGCTGTGCACAGGGCTGGCTACCTCATGATCAAAACAACTTGCTACAAGAAACCATCCCTGCAGAAACATGTCTATGTGCCTCTTGCAAGAAGGCCAACTGTATTGGTGACTCTTTGCTTGATAAGGAGCTAAAACGGAAATGAAATTATGAGTTTCTTTTTAAACTCCGCAAAGCAATGTAATTTGCGAGAAATTTTGCAGTTTAAAAAGAAAATACATGGTACAAAAATTATATGCACAGAACCTACGAAACGAAATGAGTACAATTTACAATTAGACAGAACAATTAGAACATTTGTTCGTACAACAGGAAAATTGTAAAGACATTATAGTTAGCATGGACCCAGCTGTCGCCATATCCCCCGTCCACTAACATGACGTACACCTGGTCACCAAACACCAGCTGGGCGATGGTCTGTGTGGAGCTGGACGGGTAAAAGCCAGCATTCTTCGCGTCATCCGCCCACAAGGCTGCGATTGGTCGGTTGTTGATGAGAACCCGGGCGTTGACCTTTGCTCCCGGATGTGACATCAGATACAAGGAAATGACGTAAGTACCGGGTATTGTGCAGATAAACATACCCGTGGTATTGTCATAGTTGTCGGCGAGATCTGAAAATGAGGGTATATATTTTTGTTATATCTCAATTGTAGATCATCACCATCATCTAGAGTGTAAAATTATCAACCATAGAACAATATTTGGTATATGGGAAAAACAGTGTCCGCCATTTTGCCCGAACGGTATTTAACTGGATGCGTAACCGTATTGCTTGGCAACTCGTTCACACTCATTTTTGGTGCATTTTTTTTAGTTTTTTAAGTGAAGGAAAAATATCCCATTCAACCGCTGATAGATTATAACTAGGATATATATATAGTGCCTCTCATTTCTAATTTCATAATAAATTATGTCACGATAATTTCTGTTGAGTGCAAAAACATGACATCAAAATCACATCTCACGGAGACACATGAAAGTGCATAGACCGAACCTCCCACTCACTGTGCCACTATCTACTCCAGAACCCTAACCAGCACCCTCCCTCCACCCTGCCTTCAAAATTAGCATTAAAATGCCGCAACTGTATACCTTCGCTTTTACATATAGCACCTCGTACGCCGCAATTATATACATTGTGCGTAATTATAGCCACTTGCCCAAAATAAATCACAATGGCGGCCTCTAGTTCACTGTCCTTCCCATCGGCCCAATATTTTTTACATTAAATGGAAGACTTGACAGAGAAACTGAAACAAGATGTCAAAAGACCAGTGCAGTGACTTACCAACTGTCACCGCTACTCAAAGATTAGAATATCAGTTTGGAAACTAAAAGTCAGTTGATAAAATAGAATATTTACAATTGTAGTTTCCAAGGGTCTCTGAAGACACAAACAAATAAGACTCCTGCAGTCTCATGCATGTCGCACAAGGCCACTAATATGAGGTTGTGTATGGGGCTGACAACCTCATCATGTAAAACAAATTGCCATGGAAACCACTACTGCAGGAGCATGGGGAAGCTTAGTGCAGGTTTCCTGTGAGGGCACTAGTCACGGTGCTGGCTACATGCTCATCAAACAGCTCAAAGGAAAGTGATGAATGATGATATTCTTACCAACTCTTTACTATCAGTGTCAAATATGGTCCCTGACCAGAGCACAAAGAGGAAAATCACAACGTGTGAGATGAAATACTGAAGAAGGGCCAGTATGTTACTAGAAGAGACAGAATGAGAAATGATGGCATTAGACAATTTAGACGTACTACACACTGCACCGACTGTACAAATAGACAGAAAATTAAATGGTTTGGCCACCACATGAGAAAGATGCTCGATCACTCATCACTGTACAACACGCCTACAGATATAGAAGATCTGGATTTGGGGCATTTGGAAACCTAGACAGATGGATAGACAATGTTATCGAAATTCTTCAACAGTAGTTGCTCACATCAGCCAGTGCCACACACTTGGAAGAACGAAAACAGCAGCTTGTCTCGGCAAGGTTCAACCAAAAAAGTAAGTAATGGAAAGATGGACGGTGGTTAGACTTGGATGTCCGAGTAACGACAAGTAGAAATATGTAAATACAATGTAGCCGAATAGTAAACCTTCGAACAAAAGTGCAATCGCTTACCCAAAAGTTCAAGATCAAATGGTATCATTTGATCTTTCGTGGGTCCAAAATGTGTCGTCAGCACCGCAGACACCGCTGCCTGAGCTCTCTCCGGGGCAGGTCCATTGTTGCAGAAGTCATGGCAGTCGCTGCGCGGACTGCTAGCATTACCATCGTCTTTGGTACTGTTTGTGTTGATGCTGGCGGTACTGATGGTAGGGGGCTTTACTTTTTTTTTATCATTGTCCTTTGTGAAAGTTGTCTTGTCTACTGTCTGCTTCAGCAGGCTGAAATCTTGGATTCTGTATGGTGTTATCTCAGGAACTGAAAAACGAGATATAATTAGATAATATTCTAGTCATAATGTTGTTTTGCTGAATGGATCGAATGAGTTCAATTAGAAATAAAAAATATATGGTAAACATATGTATAAATACACTAAGTTGAATTATTGTCTTTGGTGACTAGTTCACATTACTATAACTGAAGTTGTGGCCTTTTGCGACATTTCTGGTCGATTACATTGTAGTGCACTGAAACAGACCGCAAGGTCTTTTATGTATGGACATGTGTCCTAATATAACTAACGGACCCTGTGTCTAGGTTGAACCTGGCACGCCTCATGAAAAAGGTGCAAAATTTTATTTTAAAAAAAAATACAAAGATGACATTGTTACTATTCATCCCCCTCTTCCACCGCCCACGCTCATGTTTGACCTAGATAGTATACGACAGTCCTTGTTCTGGAATCCCCAGGGATAGAGGAAGACCAAAAATAAATATACGGAGAAGAGAAATGGAGACTGAATAAAAGTGATGAGAAATATCTTAAGCTGATGGCACGCGCCAAGAGGGCGTGGCGCGAGTTTGTTTAAGGCTTTTGCTGCTTGGAAAGCTGAAGGATATTGATGATGATGGTGATGATGATGATGATGATGATGATGGTGATTGTGATGATGATGGTGGTGGTGGTGGGGGTGGTGGTAGTGGTGATGATGATGGTGGTGATGATGATGGTGATGGTGGTGGTGATGGGGATGATGATGATGATGATGAGATGCATGACCCATAAAAGTTCATTTCTGTTGTTTGCCTTGAAGGCGACGACCAAAGAAGAAAGGTTCAACCCAAATACATTCACAACGGCAGCAGATATCGGCTGCATGCCCTGAGTAAGACCATCAAACAAGACTTTTAACTGCTATTGATCAGAATCGACATCTTTGCGCTACGGGCAAACTCACAGGTACTCAGTCTCCCTCAGAAAATGCTGAAGGGTATTAGTACTGACTGTTCCTATAGCGTGCTGGTTGTACACACGCCTGACCCATACTCTCATACGTCCATCCCTGCCAGTCTTACGTTCGATGACAAATTCTAGTAGTCTTAGCCTTGTCAATTCATCGATTTCACTGCCGTTCTCTAACAGGCAATCGTTAATTGACCTTATTTACTCTCTCTCTCATCCATATCCAAGACAAGCTTAACACAAAAGCACACACATCGGTGTGGCCTCACACAAAATGCATGTCAAGAAAGACAAAGAACTGATAATGTCTGGATTTTTTCATTTCTGCCACGTCTGCAGTTCTACTTTGTTCTTTTACGACGTGCCTCAGGCAGCGGTAGTCATATGATCTCTTTGTATTTTCAGGGACTTCCCCCCCCCCCCTCTCCCGGGAACTAACTGGGACAAAAGAGTTGTAGTACAGTAGATCTCCTCCCATTTTTATATCCCTGACAGAGAAAAGGCTGACTGGCAAAGGAAGGTGGAAAACTGCCTCAGATTGATACTGTGACGGAATTATTGGGTCGATCTCTTCTCCTCTCCGGCAGTAGTCAGTTACATTTTGTGAGAACTGATTACTTGCAACTTCAGTGGTTGGCACCATTTCTTTCTCTGTTATCAAGCAGATATTAGCCATTTTCTTATCAATTTTACAATCACTTCAGTGATAATTCGTCACGTTTGCTTTAAGCTTCTCGGCTTTGCTATGATTAGGCACAGGTTAAAAACCCACATGGGCCGGTCAGTCGTGTGTACCTAATGCGTGCCGGGCGATAAATCATCCGCTTGCGAATAGATTACGGACACGCACTTGACAGACGGAATGATGTAATTGTTCCGGGGAGATGTAAGTAGTTGTGTGCAATTACTGACGAGAATAGTACGGAAATCTCACTTCCATATTTTGAAGACATGACCTTTTCATTAATGCACATAAATTTCCTATTTTGAATTACCCCACCAAAACACGTATGTTTGAAACTATTGGCCGGCATTCGAGATGTAGGAATAACCATATTTCTGATTGGGACTTGGTCTAATAGTAAACAACACATGCCAGGAATGAAAGGGGCAATATAACCTGACACTTTAGTCGGTTGAAAGCACTGTGAAAATTCACCTCGCGCCAAGAAGACAACCAGACCTTGCCAGAGTTAAGAATAGTACCAGACCGGACCTTGTTGGAGGATATTGAGGACTTAGAGCTCAGGAAAACTCTACCATTTTAACACGGAAAACCGGAATCTGAGGAAACTATAACGCAAAGTCAAAAGTGGGAACTTACTGCTTAAATAACAACACCACAGACCACGTGTAAGAGGAATCGTCAAGCTGCCTTAAACTATTTCTCTGAGCCAGAAGTCTGTGAGCCTAAAGATTGGCTTGGTGGTACCAGTTGGGGGTACAATCTCTGGAACAAGTGAGGGTATAAGTGGCCTGAAGTAGACGCAAGACACCATCATCAGACGGGTCTTTGAGACGCGGGACAAACTTCGTAGACACTCCCTGACGTTTCTGGGAACGAGCTGCGCCCTACAACATTGACCAGGGACGTGGGTGATCCCGTCCTCCATCTACAAAGAACCAAACATCAGCGGGAGCCAAAACCTCATTGGCAGCTAAGTAGTCAAATAAAAGCTGCCAAGTGACCTCTTATATAAACCTTCATAACATCATTGATGCTGTGTTAAACTCTGTATAGTTGTTAACTCATACTGGCTACTAGTTGTTAAATCACGCTTTATTTGTTAAATACCGTGAATGTCCACCAGTTGATAAATGTAGATGTTGGGACTGGTGTAGTAAAGTGTAACGATTGTCAACTCATTAAACCCAGCACAGTTTTGGTCATACAGGTCATCTTGTCCTGGAACGTGATGAGGCTCCGACAAGAATGTGAGTGTAAACAATGAGTGTGTATCTGAATGTCAGTACGCGAATGGTAGAATGATTCGATAGAGTTGACAGGTTGGTAGTACATCACTCATACTCACACTGTTCGAATTCAAGAAGTACTGGAACTACGGTGGTCTTTTTATAACATTTAATGGGACGCACACTTGGACAGTACGTGTATGGTTACAGGAACAAATGTCGACATAGACAGCATAATGTTGATCACAGGAATATCATCTTAAGTTAGCATTCATGCTTGGCAAATATCATAATGGAGCATTCGTAAATAAGCATTCAGAGTTCCATCATGTAAATCATCTGGCTTTACTGACTGGGCACGTCAGACCATAACCAATATATAGGAAGGCTCCTAGACCTAACCTCGTCTAGTGAATACCCCTTCACGTAAAGTTCAATATATATATTTTCCATAAAGATATAGGAATCCCAGACATGGGTTCTCACGTGTAGCAGTGATCTCTTGGTTCATCGAGCGATAGTACAGGCATCCCTTTTTCTCACTCGATAAATACAAAGTATATGAATTTCAACATGGCTGTTCTTCTCTCGTGAGTTTCACTCACTATAGGACCCAGACCAAAATTGGTCATTCGTTAAATGTCCTCATTTCTTCATAGCTTCTCTCATAGAGGTAATTGAATAATATCATACAATCTAGTGCTGATACATAGGAATGTCGTCTTCCTTTGAATAAATATTCTTTTCAAAAGTACCACTGTGCATCTGTTTATCGACAACGATGGCGAAGCCCAAGTTCATAATAAATTGTGGTTTTACCTTTCTATGCGAAATATAACTTTGCCATTCCTTGGCAAAAGAGAATAAACACTGGGGTAAAGTACATACAACATGTCTAAATGACTATCACTTTTCCCCATCTACTTATAGATCACATTTTCGGCGATAGGCCGGCTACATCAAAATTCTACATCCAGACAGGATGACAGCCATGAATCACACCCCTTGCTAGCGATACTTCCGCTGCATAGCCTTTGACCTTTTCTAGCGACAACCAACATAGTTCGACTTAGAAATGTAAAGATATCCATATATAAGACAGACTCGTCCTACTCATACAAACACTACGTATAAATTCAGGCCATAGATATACTGAAGCAAGAACAATCTATTCCTACCCAGCCAAAGAATAAATCGCAGTAGGCCTAGACTCGTCCGCGGAGTCCGATCGAAGATGACGGAACTACTTTCAAGGGAAGTAACTCAAAAATGACTTCTCCTTAAGCACTTAAAAAGGAAATACTTTGATTACCAAATATTTGCGAACATAATAAGTATATAAATGTATTATATTGCAAGATAGTAAAAATTGCCCTTTACAGTCTTACCACACCTCCCGGGAAAAAAAAAAAATTTTTTTTTTTAAATACATCTAGGAGCAACGTAGAATAGGCTCACAACGCAAGAATACTGCGCAGATGAAAATATCAGGAATAACTATAATTCCTAATATGACCGGTGAGAATATATCTCAAAATCTGAGAGAAATTGTTTCTCTACGAATAAATGTTTCCGGGAAGGTGTGATGTACGTATAATACAATTCTGGTAATTATACAATGCATACCAAAAATTCACACTATAATCTTAAATTTATGATTTATGAAGAAACAATCATCAAAGAACAGCGGTGCATAAACATCAATAAACCGCTAAGTAGCGATACCATCATTCTATTATTAAATTACAAATGTGCATCTTAGTAAAGAAACAAAAAATAACTGTTGTAAAGTTATACATATTAAAAAGATCCAATATTTAACAGTTAAGTGGCATCATGTGGGCATCTGGACAGAATGTCCGCCATCACATTTTCTGAACCACGGATAGCTCGTACCGAGAAATGAAAAGGTTGAAGAGCGATTGCGTATCGAGTTGATCTCGAGCTCTTCAAGTTCTTACTTTGGATAGCCGTAAGAGCTTTTTGGTCAGTTTCCACTACGAAATGCGCGCCCAGAAGGAATCTTTGGAGTTTGAGAATTGACCAAACCATTGCCAATAATTCACGGTCTAAAACCGAGTAATTCCTTTCTGCAGCATTAAGTTTTCTGGATATATACATTACAGGATGCAGAGTTCCAGAGTACTCTTGCATTAGTGCCGCTCCAATCCCAGTGGATGAAGCGTCACTACGAAGAACAAATGTCTTATCTGTTGTAGGTAACACTAAAATAGGTGGTGATGAAAACATAGTTTTGATCTTCTCTAGTGAAGATTGGCATTCATGAGACCAGTGAACCATGTTAGGCGACCCTTTCTTTAATAGTGTAGAGAGAGGTGCCATGATAGAGGACAGATTCGGAATGAAACGTCCATAAAATTGTATGAGACCTAAAAGACTTCGCACTTGCTTTTTAGTCCTAGGGATAGAGATGTTAAGTATCTTAGTGATATTATGGTCTTCTGTCTTCAAGAAACCGTGACCTACTCGATGGCCTAAGAAAGCAATTTCGCTAAAGCCAATACAAGCTTTAGATGGTTTTGCTGTCAGGTTATACTCACGCAGAGTTGATAATAATTCAACTAACC
Source organism: Oreohelix idahoensis (assembly GCA_024509875.1). Classification (NCBI taxonomy): domain Eukaryota; kingdom Metazoa; phylum Mollusca; class Gastropoda; order Stylommatophora; family Oreohelicidae; genus Oreohelix; species Oreohelix idahoensis. Next base: position 55,383 of record JAMPIV010019524.1, on the reverse strand, counting down.
CTGAATAGTGATCTTCCCAAGTATCGCTGAAAAGACAGATGTCGTCTAGATAAGCAATGACATCTGACCGATACGATAGGATTCGACGCATCATGCGTACAAATGTAGCTGGTGCGTTCATAAGGTCGAAAGGCATAAAATTCCATTGGAAAAGGCCTCTGGGAGTAGAGAAAGCGGTAAGAGGTTTGGCGCGTTCGGATAATGGAACTTGCCAATATCCTTTAGACAAATCAAGTTTAGTGAAAAAATGCGATTTAGAAAGACGAGTAAGTAGCTCTTCTAGTAAAGGCATAGGTTCAGCATCGAACTTCGTAACTTGATTCAATTTGCGATAGTCAACGCAAAGACGTATGTTATTGTCTTTTTTTCGAACAATAACCATCGGCGAAGAATATGCAGAAGTGGATGGTTCGATTATTTGTAAATCTATCATTTCATCCAACTCCTTTTCAACCTGTGTTTGGAAATGTATAGGGATAGGATAAGGTCTAACCCTAATTGGAGTATGTTCAGTTAGAACAATGTCATGCTCAATGACATGAGTTTGTCCAGGGATGTCAGTGAGGACATCCTGAAATGTTTGTAACATAGACGAAACTTGTCGCCGTTCTCCTAGAGACAAATCAGGAGAAACAGTAACGTCTTTCCATGATTCACTAGAATGAAGTGGGATCATTGGAAGCGGAAGATTAACATCCGAAAAACTTGTTTCCTCATCCTGTATTACAGACAGTGATGAGTAATGACCATGTTTGACATGAGAATCGTCCGTTGCCTGGAAAATAGGCTGTAGATAGTCAGGACGTTCATGGAACTCCGTAAGCATATTGATGTGGAAGGTTTTATGCTTCTCGTTGATATCGACGATGTAGTCAACATCTGAAATTTTCGATATTATATCGTACGGACCTTTCCAACTAATAAGGAGTCTATTTTCACGACAAGGTAGCAAAACAAATGCTTTGTCACCAGGACAAAGTTGTAAAGTTCTCTTCTTATTAGCAAATTGTCTTGCCTTCTGCTTAGCAAATTCAGAAGAGGACGTTGCCAATTTGCATGCTTCGATAATCTTTTGTCTCAGCGCGATGACATACTCGTAAGAAGATTTTGTGTCATCGTCAATATTGTCAGCTGTTATAAGATCATGCAGCAAAGACATTGGGCCGCGCGGTCGCGCGCCAAAGACAAGTTCAAAGGGAGAAAACCCTGTATGTTCATTGGGGACCTCTCTGTACGCGAAGAGGGCCGCGGGTAAAACCCTATCCCAATCTTGAGGATGATCCTCAGTTATCTTCCCTAATAAGTTCTTAAGTGTTCTATTTAGTCGCTCGACCATCCCATTGGACATAGGATGATAGATGCTACTCAAAGATCTCTCTATCTGTAGAGTAGACATTACTTGAGACATGGTATCCGATATCAGTTGGGTGCCATGATCTGATAATATTTCTCCGGGGAATCCCAGCCGAGAAAATATAAGCCAAAGAGCATCTGCAATGTCAGCGGTAGTAATGCTCTTTAGAGGGATAGCCTCTGGCCAACGTGTGCACATGTCTACACACGTTAAGATAAACTGATGTCCTCTAGCAGATTTGATCTTGAATGGACCAATGATGTCTATCGTCATTTTCTGGAATGGACGAATAGGAATATCTGCAGCCTGAATAGGCGCAGCATGACGAGGACCTTTGGATTTGACTTCTTGACATACTTTACAGGATCGACAATAGATCCGTATGTCCTTGTTCACAAAAGGCCAAAAGAAAGCCGCAAGAACTCTTGACTTTGTACGGGAAAAACCCATGTGACCAGCACACTGAGAGTCGTGTGCATGTTGTAAGATCTTAACTCTCAAATTCTTGGGTACAAGAATCTGAGAATGACTTGACTTAGTGGAGTCTTGCACCATACGTACAAGTACGCCATTCTTCATTGTAATCCAAGATTTACAATTTGAATCTTTATTCGGATCACCTTTCGTTACAAGAGTGAAGAATTTCTTAAGAGTCGGATCTTCTTCTTGTTGTTTTATAAACGAGTCACGAGAAATTACCAAGGGATCATCTTGGTTATGCACTTCATTATCTTCAACAGATGAAGTTTCAGGCATATTGAGAGCTTGAGCTCTAGTGACTACCGCATTAGCAGATTGCATATTTTGATTTTCCCAAACGGAAATTTGCTCCGGAGTGCATTCTTTGACTCCGTGAATGCGACCGATGATAAGATCAGCGATCGGATTCGGCAAAAGACATGCGTGTACATCTCCTGTGAAGAAAGGAGTAGCAATCCTAATGATAGCGGTAGAGTATTTCTCTATGGTGCCGCCAAATGTTACGCATTTGACTACTTTGCCTGTAGAATGAGAAGGATCTATGAGTGACTGCCTAACCCCAATAGTTGTGCATCCAGAATCAAAAAGTACTGAGACTGGATTGTCATTTACTAAACCTTTGTGTAAGACAAGAGAACCTCTCCCATCATGCGCGATTGACGCAGGAAGAGCGGGAAGAGGATGCCCACAGCTTAAAGTAGACACTGTGGTTGGCTCAAATAATGTTTTGCATTGGGGGCACTGAGATGCTCTCCCAAAATCAAAAGCGGCACATGCCATATTATTAGAGTCATCATTATCTTTATTTTGTTTATAGGCTTCGTGGGACTCTTGCTGTGCAGAGTTCGCCTGGTAATGAGCTTTATGTTTTTTGAATTGTGCTCTACCTCTGTTATTATTGCCTCTGTACTTATCATTGTTTCCACTATTATAACCTCTACTCGGGTTTGAATCATAGCTCCTTTGGTTACTATCATCATATTCATTATAATGAGTATCTCTGTAATTATGATCTTGTTGTCTCCATGAAGGACAACTTGGATAGTTTCTAGAATGACTTCCTTTGCGAAAGTTCCTGTAATTATGACCACCCCTGAATCGAGGGCTGTCAGCTCTTCTCCAGGTATTCGAAGAAGAACCCTGAAATGATTGGTTACCTTGGTTCTGATAACTGTAATAGTTACCTTTTTTATTAAACTTATTTTGAGGTCCTTGGAATTTGTGAGAGTGATTAGGGTTGTATGGTGTTGCAGAAGCAACTGGCATACCTTCTTTAACCTTATTGTTGCTAATAGCTACGTCCGGATGTGCAGTGACGTATTGGGTACAATACTGTTCCATTTCTTTTAGAGACTTAGGTTTACGCTCATGTAAGAATTCGAGGAAAGGTTTATTTATACTTGACATAATCTTGTCTCTGAGTATCAAGTCCATAAGGGCTTCATAAGTCTTTTCTGTTTTGGATAGCTCAATCCAACGATCAAATGTAAGACGTGTCCTTGCAATGAATTCTGAGAATTCTACACCTGCCTCAGGCACCATTGTCTTAAACAACTTCCGATAACCCTCTTCAGACAACTGATACTTCTTTAATAAGGCTGCCCTAATAACATCATAGTTATCTTTGTCAGCCTCTTCAACCAAACTTAAACTAGTCAGAGAATCACCTTTCAGATTTTCTGATAACTGGTTAGCATATTGTGATTTGTCCACATTATGTGCTCGACACGAGCGTTCAAATCTATTTAGCCAGAATGTTATGTCATCACTGGAAGGGTTGAACGCTGGTACCTTGACCTTGTAAGTAAAGGGTTTACCATTACCACCAGATGCTTGATTACCATCACTTATGTTTGTTAACTTTAACTTTTCTAACTCAAATGCTAAAAGTTCTTTTTGGTGTTCATGTTCTCTTATTGCTTTTTTCTCTTGAGCTTCAGCTTGTAATTTTCTCTCTTCTGCAGCAGCTTCATCCTTTCTTTTCTCTTTTTCCATTTCCATCTGGAATCTTTTTTCATCAGTCTGTATCTGCAATTTCTTTTGTTCATAGTCTCTTTGTAATTTTCTTTCCTCAGCTTCTAATTTTTTCTCCTCAGCTGCTAATTTCTTTTCTTCAATCAATGCTTTTCTCTCTTCTGCAGCTAATGCTTTGTCATATTGAGCAACTGCCCATTCTTCTAATTGCTGACCAGTCTTATCAAGAACCTTGCCTTGTGTGATAAAATAATCTAAAGTAGACATCTTGTCTAATAAGATCAGTAATTTGCAAAAATAAATAAATTCACTTTCTTAGTCTTAATCAAAGACCTTGTATGATAACTTTGTAACCTGTGGAAAATAGTACTTAACTATCCCAATCACTGTGTGAAACAAGCCTTACAAAGGTCTTGTATAAATCCTTATATAATAACAGCTATAAGTTGCTGGTTCACTCTATAATATAAGTGCAGTGCACCAGAAATAGTGTTTTATATCATCAACTGTGTACCTTTAGTAATAGCAATTAACTATCAGTTGATTCTTGTACATCAATTTATATGATCAACTATATTTCAAATAGTGTATGTCGATCAGGCACAAAACAAAACAGTTATACAGGAGAACATGAAAACATTTGCGGAAATGAAATAAATGAAATGGGAAAACAATAAAAGATAAACCGCAAGAGGATAACAAATACAAATAACGCCACAGTATATAAATATAAATTGAGAATAGAACTGAAAGATAGAATAGGGTAGACCAACAAATTACAAACAAATCAAAACAAACTAAAGAACAGAGGAATATTACAAAAACAACAATGAGTACAGTCTTCACAGCTAACACTAATAGCAACAGCTGTCGCAGCAAATTTTCAATCAAGAAAATTGCACCTATAGAAACGCACACATCAGACCCTCTATTACGTGGGATACTCTGCTGTGTGACACCGCCCAACCAAAACAACAACCCGCTGGATACAAACAAATATCACATATAAATATTTAAACATAAATACATAATTGCATGAATAGTATGGCAATATGATGTAAATAGAGTGTTGCAGAAAGAATGTGTTGTAAAGAAGGCTCAGTTACACTGCCTAATAGTACAGTACTGTGGTACTTTATTAAACAAATACTTCTGGTCTAATTACTTTAAATTCAACACAGAAATAGAAGCTCCATCGTTGATGTGAATGATAACAATCGATGTAGGACTTCTCAGTTCAATAACATTTCCTTTCGCAAACACTGTCAAATATTCTCCAGTCCTGATGTGTAATGTTCTATGTTTCAACCAAGCTTGCTGTGTAACACTGTCAGTTGTATGGCAAATGTCCACCGAACCAAATGTCAACAAACGCTGACCTAGTTACCGCATACTCTCGACAGGACAGGTCACGCTGACATCACTGTAGAGTTGTACTGCTGATGTATTTGTGTGTCGTAACAGACCCCAAGGAACGTTTGGTCTCAGTAGTTTACTTCTCAATATGGTCACTGTGTAGGTTGACCCAGGAAGCTGGCACACCAGTTGTTAAACTCTGTATAGTTGTTAACTCATACTGGCTACTAGTTGTTAAATCACGCTTTATTTGTTAAATACCGTGAATGTCCACCAGTTGATAAATGTAGATGTTGGGACTGGTGTAGTAAAGTGTAACGATTGTCAACTCATTAAACCCAGCACAGTTTTGGTCATACAGGTCATCTTGTCCTGGAACGTGATGAGGCTCCGACAAGAATGTGAGTGTAAACAATGAGTGTGTATCTGAATGTCAGTACGCGAATGGTAGAATGATTCGATAGAGTTGACAGGTTGGTAGTACATCACTCATACTCACACTGTTCGAATTCAAGAAGTACTGGAACTACGGTGGTCTTTTTATAACATTTAATGGGACGCACACTTGGACAGTACGTGTATGGTTACAGGAACAAATGTCGACATAGACAGCATAATGTTGATCACAGGAATATCATCTTAAGTTAGCATTCATGCTTGGCAAATATCATAATGGAGCATTCGTAAATAAGCATTCAGAGTTCCATCATGTAAATCATCTGGCTTTACTGACTGGGCACGTCAGACCATAACCAATATATAGGAAGGCTCCTAGACCTAACCTCGTCTAGTGAATACCCCTTCACGTAAAGTTCAATATATATATTTTCCATAAAGATATAGGAATCCCAGACATGGGTTCTCACATGTAGCAGTGATCTCTTGGTTCATCGAGCGATAGTACAGGCATCCCTTTTTCTCACTCGATAAATACAAAGTATATGAATTTCAACATGGCTGTTCTTCTCTCGTGAGTTTCACTCACTATAGGACCCAGACCAAAATTGGTCATTCGTTAAATGTCCTCATTTCTTCATAGCTTCTCTCATAGAGGTAATTGAATAATATCATACAATCTAGTGCTGATACATAGGAATGTCGTCTTCCTTTGAATAAATATTCTTTTCAAAAGTACCACTGTGCATCTGTTTATCGACAACGATGGCGAAGCCCAAGTTCATAATAAATTGTGGTTTTACCTTTCTATGCGAAATATAACTTTGCCATTCCTTGGCAAAAGAGAATAAACACTGGGGTAAAGTACATACAACATGTCTAAATGACTATCACTTTTCCCCATCTACTTATAGATCACATTTTCGGCGATAGGCCGGCTACATCAAAATTCTACATCCAGACAGGATGACAGCCATGAATCACACCCCTTGCTAGCGATACTTCCGCTGCATAGCCTTTGACCTTTTCTAGCGACAACCAACATAGTTCGACTTAGAAATGTAAAGATATCCATATATAAGACAGACTCGTCCTACTCATACAAACACTACGTATAAATTCAGGCCATAGATATACTGAAGCAAGAACAATCTATTCCTACCCAGCCAAAGAATAAATCGCAGTAGGCCTAGACTCGTCCGCGGAGTCCGATCGAAGATGACGGAACTACTTTCAAGGGAAGTAACTCAAAAATGACTTCTCCTTAAGCACTTAAAAAGGAAATACTTTGATTACCAAATATTTGCGAACATAATAAGTATATAAATGTATTATATTGCAAGATAGTAAAAATTGCCCTTTACATGCTGAGTATTTAAAAAAAATAATTATTCATTTTTAAAAACTGTTAAAACGTAACTGATAATTATATTTGTTACTTGCATAAAGACAAATCTAAAGTTGATTTAATCATTTTGAATGTACTACAACCGTATTTCTCAGACAATTTCTTAAATACACGTAAACAGAGCTAAATAATAAGAGGAAATTCGCTGAATTAACTAAGCTGAGGGCTTGAACGAGCTAACGAATTATTAAATAACCCTATCCTTCACAAAATGGACAGTAGATACCAGAGTTAACGTGCTCAGCCAATGCAGCATTGTTCTCGCTTTTCTGAATAGCTTGTGAACACTCCCTGGAGGTAGAAGTATCATTATTCTTCAATCTACAACTCTGCCAAGAGTAATCTTGTGCGAAGGTAGACACCTTTGAAGACCCACATCAGTTACTCTTGAGTGTTGGCCACTGTTGCACCACTACTGCAGAGCTAAGGGGAGGCAACCCGTGACAGATACAAGTGTGACTGTTGACTCCATTTTATCGTTGAGTTCAGTGAAGAGGTAAATTGAAACGCGAATGGTTAAAACGGAATGAATGTCAACAAAGTTCTTCAAACGAAAATTCCAACAAGTATCGTTGCATTGGGTGAACTGGGCAAGTATTGGCAGCACACAAGTCGGTGATTACTGTACATATATTTTATTGACGTGACACCAACGAAGTGGAACAAGGCAATCATAGTTACAGATGCGAAGATCATACGTCAAAATGTTAATATCACTGTTAATAGTTGTTGTAGATTCTCTAACAGTTAAGTTCTCTTATATTCCCGTGACTAAGGATCACTTCCATTACCATGTAACAGACATGGTATTAACGTCCGTTGACCTTCTCCCAAGGACGTTTATTAAGGCAAACGGATTCATTCTCACGGAGCAATAATTTATATCATACTTGTAAGCATCCCAGATTTTCTTCATAAAATTCTTAGATAGCATATCCAATCCAAACAAAAGGCAGATATAACAATACAACCAAGTTAGTGTTTCATCTTGGCTAACCTCTCGGTATCCATACCACGACTTTGGCATAGGTAAAACGGCATATTAAACATGTGAAGCATACATATATATTCATTAACTTGATTCCACATATGGATTCTCCCTCTACAAAAGATTCCAAAGGCTATCGACTCCGTGTGTCCAATTCTAGGAATGTCATCTCCGATGAATTCCCGCTAGACCATTAATAGGAGCGGCCTGATACTTTAATTTACATAATTAAACTTGCCATAAGAAATGGGGCGACACTTACTTCATACATCCACTATTGGCTTCGCCATGAAGACCAATAGATACGAATACAACTGCTGGCTTCTTCAAATTTGCCAGGAATCAAAGAATAACACTGCGGACATAAATGTCGTCCGAGCTGCCCCTATCATGACGTCACAATCTACTCAACTAGGTTACACGTGCGTCCAAAGCAACTCACACAGCATTGTGCACGTCAGTGCGTGAATCGATCGAACGCACAAATAATATAACTATATAAAACTGGTGCGTACATTTGGCAGGACCGAAGACTACCCCCGTAGGTAATAAATGTACGTAACAGCTCCCTTATTACCTCTCCTTAAAAAAATTAATTCTATTAATTTTTTTCGAACTAATTACTCGAGAGAGGTGAGTCAAAACTACAACAAGATTTATGACATGCATAAAATTATATCATATTAAGAAAAGAATATTAAATGAAAACAATATAACTAAATGATAGTATGCATTAAAGCACACATCCACCATCGACCTACTTTGGAACGATGTGGTAATATTCGAAGTAAAAAGAAGTTGAAAATGAAAATGAAATAAACCATAAAAAAAAAGATGATAATAAAATTCAACAAAATTGTTTTAAAAGAAATTTGAAACATATGATTTCAAAAATGAAAATGAACAGCAACACTGATGATGATCAATGATAAAAGAATCAATAAAACAGAAAATTTTAAAATACAACATGCAAAATGAAACAAAGCATAATTAAAAACTTTAAGAAGCAACGCACTTACTATTTCCTAACACTAGTAAATTTGAATAGTTATCTAAAAGTGAGATATCATGTAGTGGGATACGTGAATACACGTATTGCGAAACACTAATAAAGTTAGTAGATGTGTGATTTATAATCAATCAAATTGATTAAATTGAATTATACTAATTAGTAGTACTTAATTTATGAACAAATAACTAATTACTAATTTATTCTAAGTGATTTCAATTTCACTCATTGTTAATATTCTTTTAGAACTAGTTAAATCGACAAGAATATGTTCTAAATGTACCATGCCTGAAATAAGTTTACGAACACGATATGTAGTGTAATCTGTTCCATAACAATAGTGAATGTCTATTTGTCACTCTTACCAATGTTTCCATACTAAAAAAAATGTTACTTTAATATCACGGTTCCCGTTCTAACAAAACGTTACTTCACAAGAAATAATGTTATAATCCATACGTAAGTATATTCTGAAAGTTATATATATACGAATACTGCAGAACTACACATAGTCTCCACAGATGTATAATCAGCGACCATGTACAAAGTTATTCATGTTTCTGTGAGGACGTTTCACCATCTGGAAGTGGTTTAATTTCGACGTGTTCACTAGGGCATCTTGAAAGACAGTCTGCAAACACATTCTGTACTCCAGGAATAGCTCGTATCTCAAAATGGAACGGTTGAAGCGCAATAGCGTAACGCGCTGACTTTGATGACTTCACGTTCCCTGTGTTCAGTGCTGTAAGAGCTTTCTGGTCGGATTCCACCACAAAGTGTGATCAGAGGAGATAACGATCCAGTTTTGTGATTGACCAGACAAGAGCAAGGAGCTCTTTGTCCAGAACGGAATACTTCATCTCGCTCGTCGTAAGCTTTCTGGATACGTACATAACAGGAAATAAGGTGCCTCCGTATTCCTGCATCAAAACTGCCGCGATAGCGTAGGAAGAAGCATCACTGCGAAGAACAAAGGTGAGATCTTTGTTAGGTAACCTTAAAAAAGGCTTATTTGAAAAAAATTGTTTTATATAATCTAAAGCCGTTTGATGATCCTGCGACCACTTTATTATATTAGATGTGCCTTTCTTTAGTAACGAAGAAAGAGGTGCAGTTATAGTAGACAAATGAGGGATGAATTTAGAATAGAACTGTATTAGTCCTAAGAGCGACCTCACTTGTTTTTTTGTCTTAGGTGCTGAGATGTTTAAAATTTTAGAGACGTTACTGTCTTCTGTATACATTAAACCGCGACCTATACGGTGACCAAGAAATGAGATGTCATGAAAACCGACAAAAGCCTTTGCAGGTTTCGCTGTTAAGTTATAATCCCGTAAGGTAGAAAGTAAAGATTTTAAACCATGAATATGTTCATCCCAAGAGTCACTGAAAAGACAGATGTCATCTATATAAGTAATGACATCGGGACGATGAGACAATATGCGGCGCATCATGCGTACAAAGGTAGCTGGCGCATTTATTAGACCGAATGGCATAAAATTCCATTGAAAAAGACCCCGTGGCGTCGAGAAAGCGGTGAATGGCTTTGCTTTAGGGGTTAATGGCACTTGCCAATAACCCTTTGAAAGGTCAAATTTCGAAAAGAATGTGGCATGAGACAATTTCTCTAATAAGTCGTCTAAAAGAGGTAATGGTTCCGCATCGAATTTTGTAACTTTGTTTAATTTCCTGTAATCTACGCAAAGACGTATATTGTTGTCCTTCTTCCTAATGATTACCATAGAAGAAGAATATGGTGATGAAGATGGTTCAATTATATTTAATTGAAGCATCTCATCCAATTCCTTATCAACCTTATCACGAAAGTGTAAAGGAATAGAATATGGGCGAACTCGAATCGGTGTATCGTCAGTCAGAATAATGTCATGTTGGATGACTGACGTATGACCTGGGATGTCAGTGAGGACATCCTCATACGTGTGTAGAATATTAGAGACTTGCTGACGTTGATCATCAGTAAGAGTAGATGAGATAGTAACATCATTCCATTTCTCAGTGGAATGGAGTGGTACAACTGGTATTGGTAGTTGTACATCATCGAAAGAAGATTCCTCTTCTTGGATGACAGACAAACTAGAATAGTGTTGAATAGGAGGTGTAGGATCGTCAGTTGCTTGGAACACTGATTGTAGATAATCAGGACGTGAGTAATATTCCTTCAACATATTAATGTGGAAGGTTTTATGTTTACCATTAACATCAACGATGTAGTCGACATCGGATATTCTTGAGATGATCCTGAAAGGACCTCTCCAGGTAATTAAAAGACGATTATTATGTGCAGGTAGTAAGACAAAAGCTTCGTCACCAGGAATAAGCTGGCGAAGACGTCTATACTTGTTTGCAAATAGACGAGCTTTTTCTTTGGCTTGTTCGGATGATGCAGTAGCTAGTCTACAAGCATCTATGATTCTCTTTCTCAGAGAGATCACATACTCATAAGAGGATTGAGTTTCCTCTTCAATATTCTCGTCAACCAATAAGTCGTGGATTAACGACATCGGACCGCGTGGTTGCATGCCGAAAACAAGTTGAAATGGAGAAAACCCCGTTGCTTGATTTTGTACTTCGCGATACGCAAAGAGACAAGCGGGTAGGACCCGATCCCAGTCTTGGGGATGGTCTTGAGTTATCTTACCCAACAACTGCTTGAGTGTCCTATTTAGACGCTCAATTAACCCATTTGACATCGGATGATAAATAGAACTTAGAGATCTGTCTATATCTAATGTCTTCATAACTTGAGACATGGATTCAGAAATGAACTGAACCCCATGATCCGACAAGATTTTCCGTGGAAAACCAATGCGTGAGAAGATTAACATCAATGCCTCTGCTACACTGGCAGATGAAGTGTTCTTGAGAGGGATAGCTTCAGGCCAGCGAGTGCACATATCAATGCACGTAAGAATATGCGTATGCCCTCTAGCAGATGGTAGCATAGGACCAATAATGTCTATAGCCATTTTATCAAATGGTCTAATCGGGATGTCCGCAGCTTGAATAGGAGCCGCATGAAATGGACCCCGTACCTTAACTTCTTGACATATCAAACAAGACCGACAATAGAGAGTGATGTCCTTATGTACGCCTGGCCAGTAGAATGCCGAAAGCACTCTGGATTTGGTACGCGAAAAACCCATATGGCCCGCACATTGCGAGTCATGCGCATGTCGTAATATACGAGATCTCATACAGGATGGGACTATAATCTGAGAACATAAGGATGAATCCTTTTCTCGTATTACTCTAACCAAAATCCCATTTTTAAGTATAAAGTCATGTCTAGATTTTGCAAGTTTGTTGCTGGTATTATTTTTGTTCACATACTGAAAAATTTTTTTTAATGAATCATCATTCTTTTGCAATGTTGCAAACAACTCCCGTGAAATAGGAGCATCATCATCACAAGTGGTATGAACTGTAGGTTCCATAGGTGTATCATGCGACATATTAGTAGCTTGCGCTCTAGTCACTACTGCATTTGCAGTTTGAATATGTCGCTCTTCCCATTCAGCAATTTGCTGTGGTGTACACTCTTTAATACCATGTATGCGACCAAGTATCAAATCACAAATTGGATTCGGAAGGAGACAAGCTTGAATCTTTCCTGAAAAAAATGGAGTATTAAGATCAATAATAGCAGTGGCAAATGTTTCAATTGTGCCACCAAACGTTACACATTTGACAACCCGGCCCGTGGCACAACTTGGGTTGATCAGCGAAGTCCGGACGCCGACTGTACTGCAACCAGAGTCAAATAGGAGAGAGCATGAAATATTGTTGACAAATCCCTTGTTAAACTTAAGAGAGCCCTGTCCCTGGTGTACTGAAGCAGCAGTGGCCGTACAGACTGCAGGTAGACTAGGCAAGGTATGACCGCAACGCAGCGTCGTGATCGCCCTGGGCTGGAAAAGAGTAGAGCATTCTGAACAATCTTTGACTTGGGTACAATCAAGAGAACAACACATAGCATTATGAGTTTCAGCTCCTTTACCCTGTTCAATGTTAGCCTGTGTATCATTAAAAGCGACATTAGAATGTCTATTCGTATTACTCAACGATCTATCTCGTCGACGCGATCGATTTTGATTTTTGTCATTAAAATTGCCATAATTGTAGTTTCTGCTAGAGTTAAAATTTGGATTAGTCCGATAATTTGTGTAATTATCGTTATGATGTTGGTAAAATGGTTTATTTCCAAAAAATTGTTTGTTTTGCGGACCCTGAGATCTTGATCTCCAGTTTTGTTTATTATAATGTCCTTGATTATTTTTAAAATTATTGTTACCAAAATCTCGCGATCTGTGAGCCTGGTTCCAAGAAACATTAAATGGAGCAGATTGTTGAAATTGCTTCCCTTTGTAAAAATTACCATTGTTAAAATTGTCATTATTTCCCTTATTGACATATCTGTCAGCACTAAAAGAACGATTGCGTGAAAAATTGTTTTGTTGTGCTGCAAAAGCAACAGGCAATTCATTCTTAATCTGTGCATTACTTAGATCCATGTTTGGGTGAGCAGTGCAAAAATTTTTTGCATGCTGTTCCAGGTCTTTCATAGATAAAGGTTTCCGTTCGTGTAAAAATGCGAGAAATGTAGGATTTACAGACGAAAGTACCTTATCGCGCATCAGTAAATCGAAGAGACCTTCATACGACTTTTCAATTTTGGATAATTCAATCCATCTTTCTAATGTTAGTCGTATTTGTGACAGAAAATCACTAAAATTTCTGCTAGATTGAGGTAGTAATGTATGGAATCTTGATCGATATTGGTCTTCTGTCATTTGGGATTTTTGCAGAAGTGCCGCTCTAAGAGCATTATAGTCATTTTTCTCACCAATGCTGGTGGTATGATAAACTGCTAATGCGTCCCCTGTGAGTAATCTGGATAAATATGTACAGTATAGAGCTTTATCCACGTTATAAGACACACAAGTGGCCTCAAACCTATCTAGGAAGAATATCACGTCATCAGACGGGGGATTAAATTTTGGTAATTTAAGGTGAATTTCCTTAAAATTATCATGTCTGGATGAAGTTTGGCTTTCAAAAGTTCTCTGAGAATTAGTTTCCTGAGTTAACCTAAGTCTCTCATATTCTGAATCTGCTAATTTCAGTTCATGCTGTCGTTTTCTTTCATTCTCTTCCATCTCAAGCTGAAGTCGTTTTGTGTTTTGTTCAGCTATTAATCTTCTTTCTTGCATTTCTTTTTGTTTAACTTCCATTTCTTTTTCAGCTATTATTCTTTTTTCTTCCATTTCTTTTTGTTTAACTTCCATTTCTTTTTGTTTATTTCCCATTTCAATATTAAGTAGTCTTTCTTTTTCTGCCGTATCTCTTTTAAATTGCTCTTCAGCCTCGAATTTTTTCTGTTCGGACTCACGCTGAAATCGTTTCTCTTCTAATTCAGCGGTTAATCTCATTTTTTTCTCATTCTCCTCCGCCTCAAATTTCAAATTTTCCAAACGTAAAGTTTCTAACCTTCTCTGATCAGCTTCTATTTCTTGAGCTTTCTTATATTCTGCAAGTGCAAATGCTTTTGCTTCCTCAGGAGCCATCTGAAGAGCTTTTGCTTGCCTAATGAAATAGTCTAAGGTAGCCATTATTCAATTTTATTATGTAATAATACTACTTAAAATTGTTACTACAACTCGTGGTCTTCGTTCCTGTCCTTAGAACGGTATAATGTTATCATATAATTATTAAATATGTTATTAATCAATAAATTTATGTAATCAAATGTCATGAAATGAACAACGAGAAAGACAATAGAAACATAACCGACAAGACATGATAAACTGGACGGTAGAACACAATCGTAGAAATCAAAAAAAATAAAAATGTATAACTAAAATAGAATATCGTAAAAATATACGACGATAACTACGATCAGATAATTAACAGTACAATTGACAACACAGTGTAAAAACATAGGTTTTGTAAAAAACTAAACGACAGGAAAGGTGAGATGGACGCAAAATACAAACAAAATTCATCATAAAACTAAATTATGAATAAAAA
This sequence comes from Oreohelix idahoensis, assembly GCA_024509875.1. Taxonomy (NCBI): domain Eukaryota; kingdom Metazoa; phylum Mollusca; class Gastropoda; order Stylommatophora; family Oreohelicidae; genus Oreohelix; species Oreohelix idahoensis. The sequence goes on along the minus strand of JAMPIV010019524.1, from coordinate 40,370 downwards.
ATAGCTACCAAAAACAACGATTAAACGTGACGAAACAGCTAAATAGATAATATTATAAGAAGCAACTAGCGATCGGAACTTCGGCAAGGTTTCTAGCCTTGTACCGGAACTATCGCTCAATTGAAACTTACAAGACGAGCCCTACAGAACGTCTGACGAAGAGCCCTGATAAAGTTGATATTTAGTTGGATATAATATATGTTGATAAAGTACACCAGAACACTCCTAGGCGGGAAGACAGGCGTCTATCATCATCAGTTGACAAGATCCCTATGGTGTTGCCTGCCCCACTGTAGTGTATGGAATGTCAACTTGACCTACGCAGTGTTGTGTAGACATGGATGGAGTGTATAATGTGCGAATGATGATAAGGGTTCGTGTTGTTGACAAATGTTCTCTTCTCACACTCATGTATGACCGGAAGTCATCGACACCAACGACTGTGTACCTTTTCTAAAGTTTAATTGGACGTACACACTCGACAGCACAGATAGTGACAAATCACAGGTTGCCATAATACATCATAGTACAGTGGACAAATGGTCTTGCAATGTTACATGGGCACTCATGTAGAATAATGGTATAATGGACTGTCAATAGCCAAGCACTCAGTATCGCCCATACATATATCATCTGACGTCACTGACTGAGCACGTCAGCTTGTAAACAATATTTCAGATGACTTCTAAACCTAATCTCGTTTAGCAACGATTCTTCAACATAATGTTCAGCACATATTTTTCCATATAATAATATTGAACCGCTAACAATGGGTTCTCATGTGTAGCAGTGATCTCTGGACTGATCAAGCGATAATACGGGCATCCCTTTTCTCTTCTTGAAAGTCCTACATGTTTTGGTTCCAAGATGGCTCCACTCGTGAACTGTCACTCACGTTTGAATACAGATAATGAATCTGTTCTAAAGTTAGTCATTCATACAACATTTCGTTGCTCTGTAGATTTGGTCATGAACAATAGACTGCATTCTACAGAATATAGTGCTGCTAGGAATCGAAGTCGTTTTTCATCGAGTCAAATATATTCTCTTAAACATTCAAATCGTAATTATCGACAATGGTGGCTTCGATCGAGAGTTCATAAGAGTATCTTTGATTACCTTGGTAGAGGGAATATGAAACTGCCATTCCTTGGCAAGATGAATAAACACTGGGGTAAAGCATACACGATAGGTCTAGACGACTATCACTTTCCCCAAAACCACTGAGATCACTTTTTCAAGGCATCAAGCCGACATAGCAAAACACACACAGTCCCTATCAGGACGAAGCCAAATCACACCCCCCAAGCGACACATCCGCCGAATAGCCTTTGACCTCTCTAGAGACAACAGAACATATAGTTCGACTTAGATATGTAAAGATATACAGATATAAGACAGACTTGTCCTACTCAGACAAACAATACACATAAATTCAGGCCATAGATATTCTGAAGCAAGAACAATCTATTATTACCCAAACAACGAATAAATCGCAGTAAAATGTATTTATCCGCGGAGTTCAAGGGAAGTAACTCAATAATGACTTTCCCTTAAGCACTAAAAAATTACCTATGTATAATATTGTAAGATATCAAAGACTGCACGTAACAGTCTTACCACACCTCCCGGGAAAAAAAAAAATGGAACATTTTTTTTTTTTTTTGAAATACATCTAGGAGCAACGTACAATAGGCTCACAACGCATGAATAATGCGCAGATGAAAATATCAGGAATACCTATAACGCCTAATATGAGGCTAAGTCGACTTATGGAGCGACTGGTGAGAATGTGTCTCATAAACTGAGAGAAATTATTTCTCTACAAGTATATTTTTCCAGGAAGGTGTCATCAAAGTATAATACAATTCTGGCAATTACACAATGCCTAAAAAATTCATATCATCACTACGTATTAGATATCTTAAATTTATGATTTATGAAGAAAAAATCATCAAAGCACAGCGGTGAATAAACATACATGAACCGCTATGTAGTGATACAATCATTATATTATTAAATTACAAATGTGTATCTATCATGATATAGAAAAGGAACTACTATAGAACTAGACATATCAAGAAGTCTAAGCCCTAATAGTTATGTGGAATCATGTGGGCATCTTGACAGAATGTCTGCCATCACATTATCTGATCCCCGAATAGCTCGCACAGAGAAATGAAAAGGTTGAAGAGCAATTGCATATCGAGTAGACCTCGAGCTCTTCAAATTCTTACTCTGTATAGCAGTAAGAGCTTTTTGGTCTGTTTCTACTATGAAATGTGCGCCTAGAAGGAATCTCTGTAGTTTGAGGATCGACCAAACCATAGCTAATAGCTCACGGTCTAAAACCGAATAATTCCTTTCTGCCGCATTAAGTTTTCTGGAAATATACATTACAGGATGCAGAGTTCCAGAGTACTCTTGCATTAGTGCCGCTCCAATCCCAGTGGATGAAGCGTCACTACGAAGAACGAATGTCTTATCTTTAGTGGGTAGCACTAAAATAGGTGGTGTTGAAAACAGTGTTTTAATCTTATCCAGAGAGCATTGGCATTCCTGAGACCAGTGGACCACATTAGGCGAACCTTTCTTTAGAAGTGTTGAGAGAGGTGCCATGATAGAGGATAGATTCTGAATGAATCTGCCATAAAATTGAATAAGACCTAACAGACTTCTCACCTGTTTTTTAGTCTTAGGGATTGAGATGTTAAGTATCTTACTAGTATTATGGTCCTCTGTCTTTAGGAAACCATGACCAACTCGGTGGCCTAGGAAAGAAATTTCGCTAAAACCAATATAGGCTTTAGAGGGTTTCGCTGTCAGGTTGTGCTCACGCAAAGTAGACAGCAATTCATCTAACCCTGAATAGTGATCTTCCCAAGTATCGCTGAAAAGACAGATGTCGTCTAGATATGCAATGACATCTGACCGATAAGATAGGATTCGGCGCATCATGCGTACGAACGTAGCTGGTGCGTTCATAAGACCGAAAGGCATAAAATTCCATTGGAACAAACCTCTAGGTGTTGAAAAAGCCGTGAGAGGTTTGGCGCGTTCAGATAAAGGAACTTGCCAATATCCCTTAGACAAATCAAGTTTAGTGAAAAAAATGAGATTTGGAGAGTCGAGTAAGTAGCTCTTCCAGTAAAGGCATAGGTTCGGCATCGAACTTCGTTACTTGATTCAATTTTCGATAGTCAACGCAAAGACGTATGTTATTGTCTTTTTTACGCACAATAACCATCGGCGAAGAATACGCAGAGGTGGATGGTTCGATTATTTTCAAATCTATCATCACATCCAACTCTTTCTCGACCTGTGCTTGGAAATGTATAGGTATAGGATAAGGTCTAACCCTAATAGGAGTATGGTCAGTTAGCACAATGTCATGTTGAATGACATTAGTTTGTCCAGGGATGTCAGTGAGTACATCCTGAAATGTTTGCAACATAGTTGAAACTTGTCGCTGTTCTCCTAGAGACAAATCAGGAGAGACAGGAACGTTCTTCCATGATTCACTGGAATGAAGTGGGATCATTGGAAGAGGAAGATTTACATCTGAAAAACTTGTTTCCTCATCCTGTATCACGGACAGTGATGAGTAATGACCATGTGGTACTGGAGAATTGTCCGTTGCTTGGAAAATGGGTTGCAAATAATCCGGACGTTCATGGAATTCAGTAAGCATATTGATGTGGAAGGTTTTATGCTTCCCATCAATATCGACAATATAGTCGACATTGGAAATTTTCGATATTATATCGTACGGACCTTTCCAAGAAATAAGTAATCTGTTTTCCCTACAAGGTAGTAATACAAATGCTTTGTCACAAGGACAAAGTTGTCGTAAGCATCTCTTCTTATTGGCAAATTGCCTTGCCTTCTGTTTCGCAAATTCAGAAGAAGAAGTTGCTAATTTGCATGCTTCGATAATCTTTTGTTTCAACGCGATGACATATTCGTAGGATGACTTTGTGTCATCGTCAATATTGTCAGATGTTATGAGATCGTGAAGCAACGACATAGGGCCACGCGGACGCGCGCCAAAGACGAGTTCAAAGGGAGAAAATCCCGTATGTTCATTGGGTACCTCTCTGTAAGCGAAGAGGGCCGCAGGTAAAACTCTGTCCCAGTCTTGAGGATGATCCTCAGTTATCTTCCCCAGTAAGTTTTTAAGTGTTCTATTAAGGCGTTCGACCATACCATTAGACATTGGATGGTAGATACTACTTAAAGATCTATCTATCTGCAGGGTAGACATTACTTGAGACATGGTATCTGATATTAGTTGGGTGCCATGGTCTGACAATATCTCTCCGGGGAACCCCAGACGAGAAAATATAAGCCAAAGAGCATCTGCAATATCAGCAGTAGTAATGCTCTTCAGAGGAATAGCCTCTGGCCAACGTGTGCACATATCAACACACGTCAAGATAAACTGATGTCCTCTGGCAGACTTGATCTTAAATGGACCAATAATGTCTATGGCCATTTTTTGAAACGGCCGAATAGGAATGTCCGCCGCCTGAATGGGTGCAGCATGCCGTGGACCTTTGGATTTAACTTCCTGACATACTTTACAAGATCGACAATAAATCCGTATGTCCTTGTTTACCAATGGCCAAAAGAAAGCCGCAAGGACTCTTGACTTAGTACGGGAAAAACCCATGTGTCCAGCACACTGAGAGTCGTGAGCGTGCTGCAAAATTTTAACTCTCAAATTCTTGGGAACCAGGATTTGAGAATGACTTGACGTAATGGAGTCTTGAACCATACGTACAAGTACGCCATTCTTCTTTGTAATCCACGATTTACGACTTGTGTCCTTATTCGGATCACCTTTAGTTGCAAGAATGAAGAATTTCTTCAGAGTGGGATCATCTTCTTGCTGTTTTATAAACGAGTCACGAGAAATTACCAAGGGATTATCTTGGTTATGCACTTCATTATCTTCAGTAGATGAAGTTTGAGGCACATTAAGAGCCTGAGCTCTAGTGACTACAGCGTTAGCAATCTGCATGTTTTGCCTTTCCCACGTGGAAATTTGTTGCGGAGTGCATTCCTTGACTCCATGAATGCGACCGATGATGAGGTCAGCGATCGGATTCGGAAGAAGACATGCGTGTACATCTCCTGTAAAGAAAGGAGTAGCAATCCTAATGATAGCGGTAGAGTATTTCTCTAATGTGCCGCCAAATGTTACACATTTGACTACTTGTCCAGTGGCACGGGAAGGATCTACGAGTGACTGCCTAACACCAATTGTGGTGCATCCAGAATCAAATAGCACAGAGACTGGATTGTTATTCACTAAACCCTTATGTAAGACAAGAGACCCTCTTCCATCATGCGCGACTGATGCTGGAAGAGCAGGAAGAGGATGGCCACAGCTTAAAGTAGTCACTGTGGTTGGCTCAAATAACGTTTTGCATTGGGGGCACTGAGATGCTCTCCCAAAATCAAAAGCGGCACATGCCATATTACTAGCATCATTATTATCTTTACTCTGTTTATAGGCTTCATGGGACTCTTGTTGTGCAGAGTTTGCCTGAAAATGTGGTTTATGTCTTTTGTATTGAGATCTACCTCGGTTATTATCACCTCTGTAGTTATTGTTACCTCTATTGTAACCCCTATTTGGGTTTGAGTCATAGTACCCTTGGTTACCATTATCATATTCATTATAATGAGTATCTCTGTAATTATGATCTTGTTGACTCCAAGACGGATAACCCTGATAGTTTCTATAATTACTTCCTCTACGGAAATTCCTATAATTATGACCACCCCTGTGTCGAGAGCTATCAGGTCGTCTCCAGTTCTTTGAAGAAGAACCCTGAAATGATTGGTTACCTTGGTTTTGATAACTATTATGGTTACCTTTTTTATCAAATCTGTTTTGAGGTCCCTGAAATCTGTGTGAATAATTGGGATTGTATGGTGTTGCTGAAGCAACTGGCATACTCTCCTTAATCTTAGTGTTGCCAAAAGTCACGTCGGGGTGTGCAGTGACATATTGGGAACAATATTCTTCCATTTCTTTTAGAGATTTAGGTTTACGCTCATGTATAAATTCAAGGAAAGGTTTGTTCACACATGACATAATCTTATCTCTGAGCAACAAATCCATAAGTCCTTCATACGTTTTTTCTGTTTTGGAAAGCTCAATCCAACGATCAACTGTGAGACGTGCCTTTGCAGTGAATTCTGAGAATTCTACCCCCGTCTCAGGTACCATCGTCTTAAATAAAAGGCGATAGCCTTCCTCACTTAGCTGATATTTTTTTATCAAAGCCGCCCTAATGACATCATAATTATCCTTATCTGCTTCTCCTACAAGGCATAATCTAGTCAAAGATTCACCTTTCAAGTTTTCTGATAATTGATTAGCGTATTGTGATTTATCCACATTATGTGTACGACAAGAACGTTCAAATCTATCCAGCCAGAATGTAATATCGTCACTGGACTGATTGAACGGTGGAACCTTAACCTTGTAAGTAGAAGGTTTACCATTACCACTAGATGCCTGATTAACATTACTCATACTTGTCAATCTCAATTTCTCCAACTCAAATTCATGTTCTCTTATTGCTTTTTTCTCTTCAGCATCTAATCTTTTTTGTTCAGCCTCCCTGTCTAATCTTTTTTGTTCAGCCGCAGCTTCTTTTTCCAATTTTTTTTGTTCAGCTTCACTGTCTAATCTTTTTTGTTCAGCCGCAGCTTCTCTTTCCAATTTTTTTTGTTCAGCTTCCCTGTCTAATCTTTTTTGTTCAGCTTCACTGTCTAATCTTTTTTGTTCAGCCGCAGCTTCTCTTTCCAATTTTTTTTGTTCAGCTTCAAATCTCCTTTCCTCTACCTGCATCTGCAATTTCTTTTGTTCAGCAGCAGCCTCAGCTTCTTTTTCTAATCTTTTCTCTTCCGCCATAGCTTTTCTTTCTTCTGCAGCTAATCTTTTCTCTTCTGCAGCTAATCTTTTCTCTTCTGCAGCTAATGCTTTGTCATATTGAGCAACTGCCCATTGTTCTAATTGTTGACCAGTCTTATCAAGAGCTTTCCCTTGTGTAATGAAATAATCTAAAGTAGACATGATGCCTAACAATAATACTAATCACCTGAATCAATAATAATACCCCAAGTTCTCAATGACCTGATTAATCAGTATACTATCCCAATATCTGTGGGTCACAAGCCTTTAATAAGGTCTTGTATAATAGTAATAATAATCAGGTACTGGTCTATACCATAATCCAAGTGCAGTGCACAGGCAATTGTGTCTTATGAAATATACCCATATAAAACATATGTCAACCAACAGAATACATAAAGTACAAATAGGACTGACAATACAAGAACGTTTGCAGAAATCAAAATAAATCAAATAGGGAAATCAATGAAGATAATCACTGAATCTGCAAAGAATAACAACACAAATGACGTCACAATATATGAATATAAATTATGAATAGAACTGAAAGATAGAAAAGGTTAGACCAACAAATTACAAACAAATCAAAACAAAACTAAAGAACAAAGAAATATTACAAAAATAACAATAATTACAGACTTCACAGCTAACACAAAAGCAACAGTTGTCGCAGCAAATTTTCAATCAAGAAAAATTGCACCTATAGAAAACGCCCACAACGGACCCTCTATGACGTGGGATACTCTGTTGTGAGGACGCCGCCCAACCTTAAACACAACCCGCTGACATAGAAACTAACATACTATACAAACAAATAACATGTAAACATAAATATATATAAATTATGTGTATGATAGTATGTGTTGCAAAATAGGCTCAGTCTTACAGTAATGGCAAAGTTATTTTTCATGAAAACAAACAAACTGCCACTTTATTCAATTAAACATTCTGGCCTTAAATATTAAAGTTCATATATGGCAAACAAGAAGATCCATCGATGAAACCAGGACTTCTTAGTTCACAAATACTGTCTTTCTGTTAACACTGACAAGAATTGATCCAACTGTTCTGTGAAACTCTATAATGTCTAATGTAAAAAATGTCAACAACGCTGACCTACATACTGCATTCACTTGACAGGTCACGTGACGAAGCGTTGACAAAGAGCAAACCAATACTGCAAGTGTGTCGTATCAGCCACAGGAAACGGTCTGGTATCGGTAATCTGTTGACTTCTGAATTTCTGCGAGGTCAAACCCAGAAAGCTGGCCACCAGTTGATAAAGTTGATATTTAGTTGGATATAATATATGTTGATAAAGTACACCAGAACACTCCTAGGCGGGAAGACAGGCGTCTATCATCATCAGTTGACAAGATCCCTATGGTGTTGCCTGCCCCACTGTAGTGTATGGAATGTCAACTTGACCTACGCAGTGTTGTGTAGACATGGATGGAGTGTATAATGTGCGAATGATGATAAGGGTTCGTGTTGTTGACAAATGTTCTCTTCTCACACTCATGTATGACCGGAAGTCATCGACACCAACGACTGTGTACCTTTTCTAAAGTTTAATTGGACGTACACACTCGACAGCACAGATAGTGACAAATCACAGGTTGCCATAATACATCATAGTACAGTGGACAAATGGTCTTGCAATGTTACATGGGCACTCATGTAGAATAATGGTATAATGGACTGTCAATAGCCAAGCACTCAGTATCGCCCATACATATATCATCTGACGTCACTGACTGAGCACGTCAGCTTGTAAACAATATTTCAGATGACTTCTAAACCTAATCTCGTTTAGCAACGATTCTTCAACATAATGTTCAGCACATATTTTTCCATATAATAATATTGAACCGCTAACAATGGGTTCTCATGTGTAGCAGTGATCTCTGGACTGATCAAGCGATAATACGGGCATCCCTTTTCTCTTCTTGAAAGTCCTACATGTTTTGGTTCCAAGATGGCTCCACTCGTGAACTGTCACTCACGTTTGAATACAGATAATGAATCTGTTCTAAAGTTAGTCATTCATACAACATTTCGTTGCTCTGTAGATTTGGTCATGAACAATAGACTGCATTCTACAGAATATAGTGCTGCTAGGAATCGAAGTCGTTTTTCATCGAGTCAAATATATTCTCTTAAACATTCAAATCGTAATTATCGACAATGGTGGCTTCGATCGAGAGTTCATAAGAGTATCTTTGATTACCTTGGTAGAGGGAATATGAAACTGCCATTCCTTGGCAAGATGAATAAACACTGGGGTAAAGCATACACGATAGGTCTAGACGACTATCACTTTCCCCAAAACCACTGAGATCACTTTTTCAAGGCATCAAGCCGACATAGCAAAACACACACAGTCCCTATCAGGACGAAGCCAAATCACACCCCCCAAGCGACACATCCGCCGAATAGCCTTTGACCTCCCTAGAGACAACAGAACATATAGTTCGACTTAGATATGTAAAGATATACAGATATAAGACAGACTTGTCCTACTCAGACAAACAATACACATAAATTCAGGCCATAGATATTCTGAAGCAAGAACAATCTATTATTACCCAAACAACGAATAAATCGCAGTAAAATGTATTTATCCGCGGAGTTCAAGGGAAGTAACTCAATAATGACTTTCCCTTAAGCACTAAAAAATTACCTATGTATAATATTGTAAGATATCAAAGACTGCACGTAACAAGCCCGAATTGGCTTCGAGATGGATCTCGTTCGTCAGATCAACCTCCCTACCTCCCACGAAGAATACACAACATATAACACTGAACACGAAAAATATGAAGGTGGACATATCACGGAAGGCACAACTAAGCGTAATAAAGTGTACAACGGAAACACGTTATACTCATCTCGCGTGCAGGTAAAAAATCAATGTGCCTCGTCTCCGTGGATGTACGTCTACAGATAAAATACTTCGTTCTGCTTTTCTAGATTACAGCTCGCACGCAATAATGATGAAGAGATGATCTCCAAGTAATCAGTCACTGTGAAATTTGACGTTGAGGTTGATTGAAGACCTTGACCTTGGTAAACGTAAGTTGAATCTGATTCATATCACGCTAGGATCCAAATTGAGATGATGTCGCCTTGAAAGTAAAAATTCTTCTTTTCAAACGATAATTTGGATGGGTACGTTCCTTTGAAATTACTTCCAGACCACACTGGAACACCATTTATTGTTGACTCCATTTTATCGTTGAGTTCAGTGAAGAGGTAAATTGAAACGCGAATGGTTAAAACGGAATGAATGTCAACAAAGTTCTTCAAACGAAAATTCCAACAAGTATCGTTGCATTGGGTGAACTGGGCAAGTATTGGCAGCACACAAGTCGGTGATTACTGTACATATATTTTATTGACGTGACACCAACGAAGTGGAACAAGACAATCATAGTTACAGATGCGAAGATCATACGTCAAAATGTTAATATCACTGTTAATAGTTGTTGTAGATTCTCTAACAGTTAAGTTCTCTTATATTCCCGTGACTAAGGATCACTTCCATTACCATGTAACAGACATGGTATTAACGTCCATTGACCTTCTCCCAAGGACGTTGGCAAAACCTTCTCCGGAGCAAGGACGTTTATTAAGGCAAAATCGGATTCATTCTCACGGTATCCATACCACGCAATAATTTATATCATACTTAACTTGTAAGCATTCCCTAGATTTTCCAATTCTAGGAATGTCATCTCCGATGAATTCCCGCTTAGATAATAGCATACTCATAATTAAACTTGCCAAAGAAATCGACAACTTCATACATCCACTATTGGCTTCGCCATGAAGACCAATAGATACGAATACACACTGCTGGCTTCTTCAAATTGAACATCATCATGTTGGTTTTGATTGTAGGGCCTTGCACAAACCACTGGATTTTGTTTTGTTCATGGAATACCCGGTTCAACCCCATATGGGTTATAATTTGGGTATATAATGTTCCTTTTTTCTATACAGTACCGTACCTTACATGTGTTGTTTTTCCAGACTGCAAGTTCTCTGGCGTTTGGTGTGGAGTTTTCTAAGATCTGTTGGTGTATCTCTTCCCTGTTTTTGAGTGTATCTCTTCCCTGTTTTTGAGTGTATCTCTTCCCTGTTTTTGAGTGTATCTCTATCATCGTTTTCTTCTGTGTTCCTTGTGGAGTGTGGAGCCACCCCTGTAGCTGCCCCCCCCCCCCCTTTGCAGAGAAACCTACACAAAACATTTACATGCTCTAGCAGCAGTTGTATCTGTGAAAATTTGTTCGACATGATGAGGTTGCCAGTTACAAGCATCAACCGCCTGGTATGACATGCCTGATGGTGCAGTAGTCCTATTGTGTACTGGTCTATTCAGTGACCCCTGGTAACTATAATATCTTTTGTTGCGCACATGGGCTTTGATGGAATAAACATATCTTTTGGTGCGCACATCAGCTTATAAAGAAAATGGTGGAAAAGGGTGCAATGAGGAGGAGTGAACAGGAAGCCTGACAGAGAAAGAAACTACACGAGGTGAACAGAACAAAAAAAAAAAAAAAAAAAAACCAACTAATCTTCAGATTCCACGCAAGCCATAACAGACTGAGATACCACGTGATGAATAAGCTACAGGAAGGAACTACCGATGGGTATAATGGGCTATTTTCCTCAACAAGGGACTAGAGTGTTCTCCCCTGGGAATTTCATGGCGTCGACTGGAAAATTCTAAATATTCTTTGTATTTGTATCTCATTTAATACAAATTCTATACTATATTAACCGATCTCGTGCCGATCTGTAAATTGTTTAATGGATCATTTACCAATTCTGGTTCCCTTTTTAGTGAAATTATAGAATGCTACTTGTGCAGAAATTTAATAGATTTAAATCAATACAAAATCCAGTGAAATAAAAATGAATGAACTAGACCACTGATCACTAGAAACTAATATATATTATACCGTTTAGCACAGAATAACTACACTCCATTATAGCCAAGAATCCAGAGGGAATTCTAGCAGGATTTAACTATAAGCTAGTGAATTTTAAAATGTCTGGCAACGAGTGATAAAATGGCATTCTACATGTGCAGCAATTTTACTGTTTTTACTGCTTTCTTTAAATATGTCGTTATATATGTTATGATTTAGCTACAATACAGTTGGGGTTGGAGTGGCAGAGGTATGGCGCCCGCTTTAAGAAGTTAAAGGATCGGGTTCGGTTCCCAGTACAGAATATATATTTGAATTTTTTTTTTTTTTTTTTTTTTTTTTTAACCAAGGACCATCCAAAGAACCATCCAAAGCCTATCACTTATATTTCTTTTTTGTTGTCTGGTGTCCTAATTCTGTGCAAAGAGCGCATGTTAATTACCTTTATTTATTTATTTACTACTTTCAGGGCTCAGGTTTCCTCTGGTATGTATGACAAGATCATTAAGGTAATACTAATGATACTGACCTGACAAGTGACAGTAAAACAAGAGATTAAAAAAAAAACGCAGGCGTTATATCGGACACACACTGAAGAAACCTGTTAATAATATTACATGCCATATCTTGTTCGTGGTTCCAACATGTAGGAGAGATAAAGGAAGACGTAAGAAACGATGGAGAAAGAAAATGAAGACTGACACAAAATAGATAAAGAATACATGGAAAGACGTTGAGCAAGACAAGAAGGCGTGGCTTGATACTGTTGAAGGCCTATGTTCCTTAGGAGGCAGAAAGACAATGACTGAATGAACTTATATTTTACATAAATTTCTTGTATCTCTGTCCTGGAGTTTGCATTGGTTTTCATTCTTATTGCTTAGACCGGTCCACAGAAAGCGTTATCACTTATTGACTTTACTATGCTACTTGTATTCTCAGAAGTTAAGAGTAGAAAAACCCAGGCAAAAGTAGCATTCTATAAAATGAAAAGTATTGTATGCTACAACTCTTTGTCAGTGGAAGTAAGAAAGAACGGACTTCAGTGCTATATAGAACCAATCCTGACATACGGATGTGAGCCATGGACAATTAGTAAACAAGTACCATTGACAGCTGAAAAGAGTAATGAAGGCGTCCTGAAAGAGGCCAATGCACAAAGAAAGCTTATTCCTCAAGGTTGGAAGGAAGGAATTCACTTTCTTTGGGCATGTAAGAAGACGGAAGCTGGAGTATATCGTGACAACAGGAAAGATAGAGAGAAAAAGCTGGAGTATATCGTGACAACAGGAAAGATAGAGAGAAAAAGCTGGAGTATATCGTGACAACAGGAAAGATAGAGAGAAAAAGCTGGAGTATATCGTGACAACAGGAAAGATATAGAGAAAAAGCTGGAGTATATCGTGACAACAGGAAAGATAGAGAGAAAAAGCTGGAGTATATCGTGACAACAGGAAACATAGAAGAAGGAAGTTGGAGTATATCGTGACAACAGGAAAGATAGAGAGAAAAAGCTGGAGTATATCGTGGCAACAGGAAAGATAGAGAGAAAAAGCTGGAGTATATCGTGACAACAGGAAAGATAGAGAGAAAAAGCTGGAGTATATCGTGACAACAGGAAAGATAGAGAGAAAAAGCTGGAGTATATCGTGACAACAGGAAACATAGAAGAAGGAAGCTGGAGTATATCGTGACAACAGGAAAGATAGAGAGAAAAAGCTGGAGTATATCGTGACAACAGGAAAGATAGAGAGAAAAATCTGGAGTATATCGTGGCAACAGGAAAGATAGAGAGAAAAAGCTGGAGTATATCGTGACAACAGGAAAGATATAGAGAAAAAGCTGGAGTATATCGTGACAACAGGAAAGATAGAGAGAAAAAGAGATAACGGACGACAAAGAGAGAAGATACTGGACAGTTTGGTATCATGGCATGGACAGAGGTCAACTACAGAACCTGATAAATAGTAGTAGAAACAGGAAGTTGTGGAGAGACTGGATCACCTACGCCGCCAGGCATGGTATTTAAAGAAGAAGAATATTACTTATGAAATACAGATTTGTACAAAGAAATAAAAGTAGGTAATAAAAGTACACACCAAATCTACATTTAGAAATGCATATGACCCTGTAAGAAATAAGATCATGGACATTGGTGGAACAACACCAGAAACCTTTACTGCGTAATATGTCTCCATGCCATGGCATGATACCTGCCGACGTGTAAGAAACATGAGCAAGAAAGAAAACTATTAATAGACTACGTAAATGCGAAGCCAAAATTCCCAGTCATCACCGCCATCGATAATCACTAATGTGGAACTGATGACAAGATCACTAATGTGGAACTGATGACAAGATCACTAATGTGGAACTGATGAAATGAACCAGACATGTGATAGTGGAACAAAATATGAGAAAAAGACGCTGGAGATAGATATGATAGACAGTGATGAAATCTGTTGAAAGCATTACCAGGCAGTACTTGTTCTGGAATTCCCAGGGACAGAGAAGTAGAGGAAGGTCATAGAACACGCGGAGAAGACAACTGGAGACAGACATAAAGCGGGTGAAGAAGACATAGAAAGAACCTGGGCTGATGGCACAGGACAGGAAGACTTGGTCTAAGTGTGATGAACGCTTATGCTTCTTGTGGAGTTGACAAGTGATGAGGGTTATGACCACTGTCGTTAGAAACTGTACTAGAGATTGACCTATCCACTGACTGACCTACCCACTGTTTGACCTACCCACTGGCTGACCTACCCACTGACTGACCTACACACTGACTGACCTACCCACTGACTGACCTACCCACTGACTGACCTACCCACTGATTAATCTACCCACTGATTGACCTACCCACTGATTGATCTACTCACTGATTGACCTACTCACTGATTAATCTACCCACTGATTGACCTACCCACTGATTAATCTACCCACTGATTGACCTACCCACTGATTGACCTACCCACTGACTGACCTACCTACTGATTGACCTACCCACTGATTGACCTACCCACTTGTGATGTACGTCTAAGTATGACAAATGAATTTCCCTGACTCGATGGATGATAACAGAATATTGGCCTCTCATAACTTTAGAACCCCTGATCATCTGTTGTAACTTTTACCGGCATGCAGCGGTACCATCAAAGAACAGGCTGATCTTCAGAATTCAACGTGGAGCGGCACGCGATCTAAAGAATCAGGGACTTGCAGCTCACAGAGTTAGCTTCTCGGGAAATTTTCGCACTCTTATGCGAGCAGCCTGAGACGGAAGAAAATCGGTAGACCGGGGAAAATGTAGGAATCGCCACGATTAACACATCGGCGAGGTACCCCGAATTTTGCTCAAGATCAAGAAAGGTGCGAAAATTTAACACGCCCCATTCAAGTTACATTCGAGAAGTATAAATAGAGAACTCCGATAAACTGCATTTTATCGTTCGCTCTGACAGAATCCTAGTTGCACTAGCATAGTCGGATTCCTGCTGGATTTCATCTACTTTCGTGACTATTGGAGTGTATTCTTTCTGTGCAGACGGTAATTTATACATTAGCTTCGAGTAATCATTGGTCGAGTTATTTCTATTGATTTCAATGGATTGTGGTGTAAATTTAACCTTATTAAATAAACCCATTTTCAAAGTTCTAGTGCAAACTAATGTTACAGCTAAAAGTATTTCCTAATACAATTGACGCGTAAATTTATTTTGCAGACGTTAAAGAAAAGTATAACTTTAATACAGTTTAGTTCTGTATAGATATATGTGCTTTTAATTATCTTTAACTCACGGGAAGTTTTCCTGATTTGTTAATTGACGACGCTAATAAGTAAATAGGCTAACTGTAATTTATCGCGTCAGATTATAATATGATTTGTAATGCATTTCTTGTTTTGATTATCTTTCATTCAGAACGATCATTCAACCTGCATCCCAGCAACTATTAATTATATACAGAGTTCTGCCAAACTCAATTTGATAACTCCAGTAACATATGAACTTTTTAAAGCTAAACTGGTGGCGACCTGTAATGGGCCCCTGTTGCAGGTGGAACTTATGGAAGGGGAAGTAATCTTTAGAATGTTTTGAACATATTAAATTTCGAGTTGCAACGCTTGATTAAGCGGATACTTGTTTGACTTTAGGATAGAATTATCTTTTCCTATTTTTCGGGTGACAGAGTACAGATAAGCGTGTGAACGCTGTTTAATGTATTTATTCTGTACTGTTTTGAGTCATGTGAATAGCTCGCTAGTCTGCATGTGTTATCGAGAACGGTGTTCAAGACAACCGAATCTCGTGACGGGTTTTTTGGCGGGACTAGTGTGTGATTGAGGGAGTTGTGTTTTGGGCGTGGACCGTGTAGGTCGAGTCCCAGTGTTTTTTGGATAATGTATGCCTACGTAGGATTTGAGAAAATGTCGACTTATATATTTCGCTGTGTGTACAGCCTATGTGATACACTGCAGTGAAGATTTGTTTAGGCCATATGAACCTTATTATAGCTGCCGTGTGATGCAGGCTTTGCTATGTATTGAAGTACTTTTGTAGGCCATATTATATATTAACTGCAGTGTGGAGATGTATGAAGCTATTAAGCTATTATTAGTCCAGGATTAGGACAGGCCATATTATGTTTAACTGCAGTATGAAGATTTGTGAAGCTGTTAAGCTATTATAAGTCCAGGATTAGGACAGGCCATATTATATATTAACTGCAGTGTGAAGATTTGTGAAGCTATTAAGCTATTATTAGTCCAGGATTAGGACAGGCCATATTATGTTTAACTGCAGTATGAAGATTTGTGAAGCTATTAAGCTATTATAAGTCCAGGATTAGGACAGGCCGTATTAGGTATTGATGCAGTGTGGAAATTATATACTATGATTCGTGTTTTGCTGTCGAATGTGTGTCATTTATGTCATCGTATCTGTGTTGTAACGGAATAAACAGTATCGAACTGTTCCAGTCGTTTGCAACCCTTCTTGACTCCTGCATATACTCTTATGTACGTACCGTGGTGTGCGAACATATCAACACACACCCAGGTCAACATTCCAGACACAGTGACAGGTCAGCAGCACACATATATTGAATTAGCCTGTGTGGCGATGATATAGACCAAACCACTACACTCGCAACAGTGGGTGTAAACAGACTAATAACATTAACGTTTAATTACATTCAGTGAGAAACCAGCAAATCTAGTTTGTATCAGTTGATGGTTTACAGTCAAGTTGGAACCAATACAGAAGAGGTTACTGCTAAAATAAGCGGTTACATTTATGGTGGTTTTCAGTTAACAGGATCTGACATCTACGACTATTCGCGTCGATAGCCTAAGTGGCGTAGTTTTCGTATCATTGGATATGATTTAAGATGTGCCTGAGTGGCGTATACAATTAAGAAATGGTTACCTCTACAGTGATATGTACTTGAAGCAAGAGGATAAAGTGAATCAAATTTTGTCCACCAGACCATAACATATCTAGAGGATCAGTCACTACAAGTTGAAAATAATACATATGACTTGCACGTGACAAGAGTGTAGAACACTTGACTTTGTTATAATTGACCTTATGTAGGCGTGGCTTGAATCTCCTGTACGTCAGAACTGTGACCTAGTTATTATCTGCGTGGGTGGCGCATTTGAGAAACAACGCACACTTTATTTGGTAGAAGGCAACTGTGGTGAAGTGGGATGTTATAAATACCCATAGGGAACTTAGTGTACTGACTGAGATCAGCTGTGAAGGTATCTATATCTATTAAGAGTAGTGTATTATAGATAACCTTACTTGCTACCACATATCTATATATCTCAGTCAGAATTATTCTGGAATAGTGTGATGCTACGTTATGTGTCTAGGGTATGTGTATGATGAAGTGTAAGTCACAACAACAGACAGATAAACAATTTAATTTAATCCACTACTCTTGACAACACTGTGACACTCACATACATATAACATTCTACAAAGATATCTTAAAAGAGTCACTGATAAACTTTCGAATAACAATATGTATTCATTACTGGCATGAATGAATATGTGTCCTGATTCAACTACAAGGGAACCAGGAATCACAATCAATTTAAATTACAAGTTATGTACAGAATGTATTTAATATGAATATTGTAGTGACATATATTATTACAAATGTTCTATGTGTGTCAGTTGTGTAGTAGTAAAATGAGGTAATACTGGTTTTGTTTTGTTCAAGCTCTGTTGGTATTTGTCATCATGACTTCAATAGTTTGTCTTTAGGGACCAGTATTTGAGATGTTCAAAGTTCCTGATTTTAAGACAAGTAAATTCCCCTCTGAATAGTATTTTTATAAAGTTATTTCAAGATGAGGGGACATAATGTTGAGCTCAGCTGGCCAACTCTGCTTATCTTGAGTGATGGCGGCAGGAAAGGACTCCTCTGCTCGAATTCTCCTCTGGGCTCAGGAGACACCTCACTGATAGCTAAAAAGACCAAGGAGTATGCTGTCCGACTCTGGATTCAGCAAATCTCTGACCAGATGCTGCTCAGTACCATCAAGACCACTGTCCCACAATTCATACGAATAACACAGATACGTTGATTAGCAATGAATTCTGGCACAAACTGGCACAAACTTCCATCTGCTTATGTTCCAGGCTTTTATTGAGCCAAATATAAGCTGGCTTCAACGCACTGATGCTTTATCAAGTGTATTTAAACAAGTGGTTTCGAACTAACGCTCCCAAGTGTGTATATCAGCGAGACTGGCCAATGAGCCACGTTTCGACAAGTGTTTGAAAAAATGTTATCTTTTCCCGTCTCCCCTAACAACCAAGATAGTATTTATAGCCCGACCAATCGTGGTTAGGCTTTCATTTGTTGCGCTCCAATCAATTTGGAGTTTACATGGTAGGCTATTTATGTAACGTAAGGTTTTTTTTCAAACACGTTATAAAAAAAATTTTATGAGCAGAAATGATTTTATGCTGTCAGGCACCCCCAATATTTTATTTTGGGTATAATTTATTAATTCCTGGACTATTTGCGTAACGTTTTACATATTATTTGTCAGCAAGCCCTAAGGAACCCAAAAATACCAATTTAAAGGAGCTACGTGGCTGCGTTCAAAATATGCAATTTCTTCTACCTCCTGTTTGGAAGATGTGCTGTCTGGGTACTGTTATGTGTTCAAACGTAAACCCATCTATTGTTATCTTTTCTAATAAGAGTCTGTTATGATTTATAAACCTAACTCTGGGAAAGGGTAGTGTATTTTATCACTGTCCGTCTGAAAAAGTTAGTGCTTGTAGACTTACACGCGTGATGCCAGCATTTGTATATCGCGCGTCGCGTGTTGCATGCGTTCCTGATTTTCAGCCCTCCCCTCTCGCTATCCTTTTGTCCATCTGTTCGTTCGTTTTGGTAACGTAATATAATTAATGTTAGGATTAATTTAGGTCATTACGCAGTACGTCTCAATGTTTTTCTTAGAAATGCAGCACACGTTTCATTGAAGAAGGCGGGTAATAATACAGTAAGCTTTTATATCAACGTGAAAGCGTTACAATTTGCAGACGAAGCAGAAAACAAGGGGGATTTCGAGTACATTCTCTGTGACAGCACTGTTATTTTACCATTGCTCTTCTCTTTATTAATTTTATTTGTTAGGCTTCATATTTACCTAATAATTTATATATGTGGATTAGAATATTTCATGACACCTCCCCTCTTAAAACAGACATTATATGTCAGTCCTTTATTCTATATACACATAGAGAAATTTATTATTATTTCTGGGGTTTACGGTGATTCTCATCACACGGATGGCGGCTTAAAAAATCCGCTCCCAGATTGGTTTTTCCAGATATATATTCAATGCTAAAATTATATGGAGCCAGAAGCAAAGACCATCGGAGTAACCTAGAGTTCTCATGCTTAGCCTGTGCTAAAAACGATAAAGGTTTGTGGTCAGTTTGCAACTTAAATGCCTTCCCATATAGATAAATATTGAATTTCTTTATTGCCCATATTACTGCAAGACATTCTTTTTCGCTAGTTGAGTAGTTGATTTCAGCTTTATTCAACTTTCTGCTAGCATATGCCACTGGGCTTAATTCCCCATCCAATGCATCTGATTTCTGTAGTAAAGTTGCACCTAACCCAATATTACTTGCATCCGTCCTTACTATGAATTCTTGACTTAAGTCAGGTAATTTCAAAATGGGTTTACTTGTGAGCTTTTCCTTCAATTCTTGGTAAGTCATTTCACATTGTGGTGTCCATGTAATGCGATCTGGAAGTCCTTTACGTGTCAATTCCGTTAAAGGTGCACATATGGAATTAAAGTTTTTGATATACTTCTGGTAGAAACCACATAATGAGACAAAGGATCTCACGTCCTTCTTGGTTTGTGGTCTCGGGGCTTTCTGTAGTTTCTCTAAATTCTTTGGGTCAGGGGTCATGTTTCCCTGATAAACTGTGTGTCCCAAAAATTCCAATTCTTTACATCCAACGCAACATTTGGTTGGTCGGGCTGTTAAATTTGCCTCCCTAAGTCGATCAAACAGCATGTTCAGAGAGTCAATGTGTTCCTCAAATGTTTCTGTTGCTATAAGGATATCATCCATAAAATTTGTTATACAGGGATTATTCAGAGGATCCAATAATTTTCTCATCATTCTAGAGAAGACACTAGGTGCATTCTTCAATCCAAATGGCAATCTATTAAACTCATAGTGTCCTTCTGAGGTACTAAAAGCTAGGTATGGTCTAACCTCAGGCTTTACTGGAATCTGATAGTATCCTTTACTCAGATCCACTTTTGAGAAATATTTAGCTTTATTTAGCCTGGCAAACAGCTGATTTGTATCCGGCAATGGATCCACCTGTCCTTCTGTAATAGCATTCAGTCTCCTGTAATCTATACAGAGTCTATGTTCTCCAGAGGGCTTCCTTAAAAGTACAACACCGGAACTATACGAAGACTCACTGTGCGAAATAATTCCTTCCTTCAATAGATAGTCTATCTCTTCCTTCAAAGCTTTTTCCTTAGCAAACGGAATCGAATATGGTTTCATACAGACAGGTGTGGAGTCTATGAGTTTCATATCATATTCCAATAGGTTTGTATGCCCTGGTCGGTCTGTTAACACCTCTGCATGATTATTTAGAACCTGTTGCACTCTCTCTTTCTGAGTTTTCGTTAAATGTGTACTGATTTTCACCTGTGCTGCTGTCTCACAGGGGTGTAATGGATATTCAAATGATGAAAGTGGTTCCTTTTTCATCTCCATGGCGATGGACAAGGTCAACAAGTGTGTCTCTTCCTGATGTTCTCTTTCCAAATATTTCTTCAGGAGATTCACATGATAGATTTTTTCTTTCCCCTTCTTATCTATCTTATAATTTGTTCTAGACACCTTCTCTAGAACTGTATATGGACCCTGCCATCCAATTTGTAACTTATTCTGACTCCCAGGCAAAAGAAGCAGTACTTTCTCTCCCACAGCCAAATTTCTGTCTTTCGCCTTCCTGTTATAATAGGCAGCATGTTTCTTCCTGGCTTGTTTCAAATTTTCATTGGCAAGTTTCCAGCCAGTTTTTAACCGAGTGGTCAGCTCATTCACATATTGGTATGAAGATGTAATGTTTTCCTCTGCCTTTTCATCAGTCCACGTTCTTAACAAAGCTACATATGGACCTTTAATTGTGTGGACCTATTTGTCCATGCACCGGTATGGTCTCTTCCACTTGAAGCTTTATAGTGATGATTTTTCCTCCCAGAATTATCATTCACAAAACGACCGCTACCAATTTTTCTTTTGGGGCTGTCTCCCCTCTTAAAATTCTTGATGAGAGATTTCCTCTCTACATCCTCTTCCTCCAGTTTGTTTAAGTCCGATTGAGGGATTTTCGGCTTATCCTGGGGTAAGACATCTTTTTGCACTCTCCGCATAGTGGCCATTGTAAAACAGTTAAGTGAAGCTTGTCCGTGAAAAGGGGCTTCCCATTCCATTTGGTCCACTTTATCAAATCTATATTTCTTTTTATTATCAGGCCTAATTTTGCCCCGTGGCGTGTCCAGGTCCTGATCCATGTTCCCACTTGTGGGTGTTCCCTCATGTGCTATGCTACACCTTTCTACAAAATTCTCAATGTCCCATCTTGCTTTGGGCCAATAATAATTGTGAGCCACCTTTTGAATGATGGTACCTATCTTCTCATGGTCCCCATCTGGTTTCACATGTAGGCTCCTTATTAATTCTGTCCTGTATCTTTTTGGAAGAACCAGCTGTCCGTGACCATTGGATCTAGCTCCAGTCTTCCTATACATCAACTTGTTTTTCATGTAAAAATCTCCCTTGCCTGGAGTTGTATGACAAGTTGACAATTTTCTGAAACAAGGCTTGAGTGTTTTATCCCCAGCCTGTGCCTTCCTCATCTCTTCTGGAGTGGTATCCAACATAATATCCTCCTCCTGTCTTGAGGTCGACCTGACCTGAAGGGTTGCCATATACACAGGTTTCCTTCTGCAACGGTCAGTGTCATGATTGTCCATCTGACAATTTTACACCACCTTTTTCCTTGGTTGAAAGATTTTCTTTCATCATATTTCCTTTCATCGAATTGTGGGAATTTATTTTTATTGTCATACCGTGGCCTATCAAATTGGTGCTTACCTTTATTTTGATCCCTAGGATCAAATTTATTAAAGTTCTGTGGTGCCCTGAAGTTATCCACCTGTTTCTTTTTATTACCTGTTACCTCTGCTTGAGCTGCTTGATACCTTTCAGCAACATTTAGCAACTCACCCAGCCTCTCTGCACCTTGTTCCATGAGAAACTTTCTCAGGTCTGGAGCCATGGACTCTCTTAGTTGCTCTATAAGGACCATTTCCTTAAGATCTTGGGTTTTCCCCAGAGAAGTCCATTTCTCCAAGTATGTCTCGATTCGTGCAGAGAACTGGTGATAGGTTTCACCTGACAGTAGTTTAGCATTCCTAAATTTTTTCCTGTAAAACTCTGCATTCTTTTCATACCTTAACAAAAGAGCCTGCTTTAGCATGTCATAATTTTCCTGATCACCTCTGCTCATTTTTGCAAAAACTTCATAAGCTGCCCCACGAAGTCCCTGAGATAACTTTAAGCTCCACCTTTCTCTCTCTAACCCATACGTGGTAGCTAATAGTTCGTACCTATTTATATAGCTCTCAATATCATCGTCTTTCTCAACAAAATGATCTAAATGAAAGTTCATAGCTGAGGTCGAGGCTCCCTGAGTAACCGTAGCATCAGAGGCAAAGGGACTGGCACCATTTTCAGGAGCATGGCCTTGAAACTCAAACTCCCTTAGTCGTAACTCATGTTCCCTTTGTAATCTCTTCTCCTCCTTTTCTGCTTCCCTCTCTGCAGCTAATCTCTTCTCTTCTCTTTCTGCAGCTAATTTCTTCTCTTCTCTTTCTGCAGCTAATTTCTTCTCTTCCCTTTCTGCAGCTTGTCTTCTTTCCTCGGCTTCCAATGCTTAGCCTCTTTGTCAGCCTCAATCTGCAACCTCTTAGTCTCAGCCTCAGCTTGCAACCTCTTAGTCTCAGCCTCAGCTTCAAATTGTAACTTCTTAATTTCCCTGTCAGCCTCTAACTTTCTTTCGGCTTCAAACCTTCTTTCTTCGCGTTCAATAAATTTGTCACATTCCGTAGTAACATAGGCAACCATAACTTGCCCATCTAATCCTAACTCTTTTGCAGTCTGAACCGCAGCAGATCGAAATTTGGCCAGGTCCGCCATTGTCTATTATGTAAATTTATACAATGTCTAACCAACAATTCAATCTCTAATGGACAACACAGGCACCGTGAGCTCAACCTTATTTAATTCCACCCAAGGATACCTTTTAATTCTTATATTCCCTGAAGTGAATTACCCCCAATATTTTTAATAGTTAAAGATTCAAAATCCCGGACGAGCCCCCAATATATGTGGTGAAGTGGGATGTTATAAATACCCATAGGGAACTTAGTGTACTGACTGAGATCAGCTGTGAAGGTATCTATATCTATTAAGAGTAGTGTATTATAGATAACCTTACTTGCTACCACATATCTATATATCTCAGTCAGAATTATTCTGGAATAGTGTGATGCTACGTTATGTGTCTAGGGTATGTGTATGATGAAGTGTAAGTCACAACAACAGACAGATAAACAATTTAATTTAATCCACTACTCTTGACAACACTGTGACACTCACATACATATAACATTCTACAAAGATATCTTAAAAGAGTCACTGATAAACTTTCGAATAACAATATGTATTCATTACTGGCATGAATGAATATGTGTCCTGATTCAACTACAAGGGAACCAGGAATCACAATCAATTTAAATTACAAGTTATGTACAGAATGTATTTAATATGAATATTGTAGTGACATATATTATTACAAATGTTCTATGTGTGTCAGTTGTGTAGTAGTAGTAAAATGAGGTAATACTGGTTTTGTTTTGTTCAAGCTCTGTTGGTATTTGTCATCATGACTTCAATAGTTTGTCTTTAGGGACCAGTATTTGAGATGTTCAAAGTTCCTGATTTTAAGACAAGTAAATTCCCCTCTGAATAGTATTTTTATAAAGTTATTTCAAGATGAGGGGACATAATGTTGAGCTCAGCTGGCCAACTCTGCTTATCTTGAGTGATGGCGGCAGGAAAGGACTCCTCTGCTCGAATTCTCCTCTGGGCTCAGGAGACACCTCACTGATAGCTAAAAAGACCAAGGAGTATGCTGTCCGACTCTGGATTCAGCAAATCTCTGACCAGATGCTGCTCAGTACCATCAAGACCACTGTCCCACAATTCATACGAATAACACAGATACGTTGATTAGCAATGAATTCTGGCACAAACTGGCACAAACTTCCATCTGCTTATGTTCCAGGCTTTTATTGAGCCAAATATAAGCTGGCTTCAACGCACTGATGCTTTATCAAGTGTATTTAAACAAGTGGTTTCGAACTAACGCTCCCAAGTGTGTATATCAGCGAGACTGGCCAATGAGCCACGTTTCGACAAGTGTTTGAAAAAATGTTATCTTTTCCCGTCTCCCCTAACAACCAAGATAGTATTTATAGCCCGACCAATCGTGGTTAGGCTTTCATTTGTTGCGCTCCAATCAATTTGGAGTTTACATGGTAGGCTATTTATGTAACGTAAGGTTTTTTTCAAACACGTTATAAAAAAAATTTTATGAGCAGAAATGATTTCATGCTGTCAGGCAGCCTCACTATTTTATTTTGGGTATAATTTATTAATTCCTGGACTATTGGCGTAACGTTTTACATATTATTTGTCAGCAAGCCCTAAGGAACCCAATTTTCCCACTTTAAAAGAGCTACGTGGCTGCGTTCAAAATATGTATTTTCCACTACCTCCTGTTTGGAAGATGTGCTGTCTGGGTACTGTTATGTTTTCAACCGTAAACCCATCTAATGTTATCTTTTCTAATAAGAGTCTGTTATGATTTATAAACCTAACTCTGGGAAAGGGTAGTGTATTTTATCACTGTCCGTCTGAAAAAGTTAGTGCTTGTAGACTTACACGCGTGATGCCAGCATTTGTATATCGCGCGTCGCGTGTTGCATGCGTTCCTGATTTTCAGCCCTCCCCTCTCGCTATCCTTTTGTCCATCTGTTCGTTCGTTTTGGTAACGTAATATAATTAATGTTAGGATTAATTTAGGTCATTACGCAGTACGTCTCAATGTTTTTCTTAGAAATGCAGCACACGTTTCATTGAAGAAGGCGGGTAATAATACAGTAAGCTTTTATATCAACGTGAAAGCGTTACAATTTGCAGACGAAGCAGAAAACAAGGGGGATTTCGAGTACATTCTCTGTGACAGCACTGTTATTTTACCATTGCTCTTCTCTTTATTAATTTTATTTGTTAGGCTTCATATTTACCTAATAATTTATATATGTGGATTAGAATATTTCATGACAGCAACTTTACAACAGTAGCAATTGACGTCCTATTTCATGCCTATAGACTACAACAACGTCTGCAGTGGTCAAGGAAGTTCAATTAGACTTGGACAGTATTTGTACCAGCATTTATACGGGTTGTGACGGATTCCTGCAATATTCGGGTTACCTGTACCAGTTATCACCATCACAAGTTCAAGATGTTATGATACACGGAGTTGCCGTGTACATTTCCATACAGAAGAGTCAAGAGGGGCAGTGTGTGCTGTATTATGGTTCCTGTCAACTTGTGCATTGTTAAGCACATATCATATTGACGAAATTACCTGAAGAGAAACGAATCAAGTTGCAGTGCTTTCCCGCAGTGGAGGTTTTAGCAGTCTATGTGATATCCAGTGTCGTGGCGGAAAAGAAGCGGGATCATTGACAGATAAGTGATTGTGTCTTGTGTAAATTGTGTCACTTCATATATGTCGCTAGGCCTCCCTAATTGCTCATTTTGTTATTATTGTTGTTTATGTCTAATTTGACATATGATTAAGATTTGATGCATAGGTGTTAATGGCTGTTGACATATGTCGATTTTCCTGATAATGATGTGACTTGATAAAGGTGCTATAAAAAGGAACAGGTGATACAGAATTGAGGAATAAGCTCATTTCTTGACATATAGTTGGCTATGTGAGCTGGAAAGTTAATTGTCCAACCTTTTGGGACAGTAATTTGTCATAACTATAAGTGATTACTAGATATATTGGATTAAGTAAGTGAATCACTATGGATGATGATGAGATAGATCCTGAGGATATGAGGCCTATATTGGCTTATTTGTGGGAAGAAGGTAGAGATTATCAACAATTAAAAGGCCCACAGCTTGAGGAACATGTGATAGACAGATTTTTGGTCAATGCGTCAAGAGCGCTAAGATATTTTGCTGAGGAGAATTTTCACTCTCATCCTCATCTAAGGATGGCTAAAGATTTAGCGCAGTTACTGCTTATGGATCTTCGATTGTTTTCGTACCACTATATGGGTGTTGAGCGCGATCAGATATTGAAGAGTATACGTAAGATAATGCGCAACGACATTTCTGTTGATCAGAAAAAGAGGTTAGAAGATGAGGAATTAAGAAGAAAAAAACAACAAAGGGAAAACTTCTTAGAGAGCACCGCTGAAGTGAGTAAAGTACATGAAACAGTGTCTAGACTTACGGGCGAATTGCAAAAGTCAAACTCAGAACTTGCTAGTGTGCAGGCAAGTTTGGATTTAGCATTGTTGAAGATAAAGCAATTGGAAGTCCAGATGAAAGATAAGCAAATTGAGGTAGAAAATATTACACAGGAGGTCCAACAAAATAAGCAGATTTATGAGAATTTGAAAGTTGAGACCGATAAACGTGATAGGTCTTATACAGAGTCACTTCTTGATTTAATGGATGATATTGCGAATCTTGGTCTCCAGCAGGAAGAAAAGAATGAGATGATTCCAGAAAAGATTGATGAGCTTAATAATAGGAATGATTATATTAAGATTCAGTCACTACAATTAGAGTTGACTCAGTTGAGAGCAAATAAAGAACAGTTAGAGAAAGAGACATTAGTGGAGTTGACGGCTGAGAAAGAGAAGGTCGCTAAAATTGGAAATTTACTAGCAGAAGAAAGCGACAAAGTTTTGGCTGTTAAGGAGTTAAATAAAAGGTTAAGTGAAACGATTTCACTTAAAGATAATGAAATTGCGGAAGCAAGGGAAAGAATATTTGGCTTACTAGATATGGTTTTGAAAAACAAAAGGTGCTCTTCTGTCAATGTTGACAATGATAGACAGAAAGTAGCTCAGAGAGATGTCATACATAGTAAATATAGATCTTATCGTGAGAAATACAACTTTCCTAGTTCTAATATTACTGATAGTTCCAGTGATAATTCTTGGCGTCAGAACAACAAAGATTCTTGTGTAACAACCAGTTCTGTTGGTCAGGAAAAGAAAAGTGATAAATTTCAGGTCAAGACTCATAGGAGCAAATATTTCTCTACTACTGGAAATACTCAGAAATTAATAGCGGG
This sequence comes from Oreohelix idahoensis, assembly GCA_024509875.1. Lineage (NCBI taxonomy): Eukaryota > Metazoa > Mollusca > Gastropoda > Stylommatophora > Oreohelicidae > Oreohelix > Oreohelix idahoensis. Next base: position 12,458 of record JAMPIV010019524.1, on the reverse strand, counting down.
TGTTGAGGCTATTACTACTTGTTCCAAAGATGAAACCCATATGCGGAACAATAGAGATACTATTGTTTCTGGCAGTTGTCAAACTCAGCATAGTCAGTTTGAAACTATTGGTAAATATATTCCCATAAGGGAAAAGAAAAACAGTTCTAGAAAGAGAGATAACCCCAAGAGTAAACAGTACCAAGGGAGATCAGAAAATAATAATTTTCCCTCTCGTAGATACTGTAGACAATTTAACAAATCTCAAAGTTTTGATTGTAAGAATGTTGGAAAGTATGATAGAGATAATAGCTTTTCAAATGTTGCTTTACATCACCAGAGTAATGTTCCTAAACAAAAGACTAAAGTCATTTTTTGTAAACAAGACAACGGTAATAATAAGTATTGTGATCATAGAACAAATAATAAGCGCAATTGTGCTAATTTTGTTCAACATGAGCCCAGAGTCATTTATAATCAAAGTAAACAGAGTAAAAATAACAGTGGATGCTTGAATACTATTGCTTGCTCTGGTTGTTGTTGTGAATATAACACTTTGTTTCAGCGTAAGGCAGCGGCGACATTCAAGGTCGGTCATGTTGTCCCCAAGAATTCTATGATATCTACATGTGATAGAGAGAGCTAGTGACATCGTGAAGAGACCGGGTTTTTACACAAGCCGGTACTGGGTAATTGTAAACGTGATTTCTACGTTTTTTTTTCATTAAATTTCACTATTGAGTAAAATGGAAATTTTCATTTGTATTTGTTGACAGAAGCTACGTTGCGATAAGGGTCAAGGCTTCTGTGACATATTGACGGTCAGAAATGTGAGTCAACTTTCCGCTCGAGTAGTCAACCGAAACCTGTCAGCGTCAAACTAAATCTGAGGTGTTGCTTTCTGAAGGTCAAGCATGTTTACAAGAGAGTGGGAGACTTCGCGTCTGATTTATTTTTTTTTAATGTGACGATGATAATTTTTTTGTATTCTATATTAGTACATGACATGTTGTTGTTTTGAGATAACATATAATTTTGTTGTAATGATTATTTCTATGCATCATTTGATTGCCATAATTTTTTTTAATTGTTATTTATATGTCTGTATTTTGATGATGTATTAATACATTTTTATGCTATTTATATATTATTGTGTTGATAATGTGTAGTATGTAATTATTATCCTTTATACTACTCTGTTCAACTTAGAATTTTTGCAACTGTGTTGTTTTGGATAGTTTTGTACATGATGAGATTGCACAAACTCATTTATTGTGTTGATGTAGTGGTTACTTTTAGATAGTCCTGAGTGTTCGTTATTCACTTAATTTATATTTTTCTTATGTTTTGATGTCATGATTAATTAATATATAGAACATACAGAGAAGATGTGTATTATCTGGTATGTTGTGAAATGTAATTTTGAAAATAGCTTGCATGTATCATACATGATCTTGTATTTGGATTTGTTAACTTTTTGTGAAACTTCGATTTTTCCAGAACTTGATTTTCTTGCCAGTCAGGCATGCAGATTATTTTCTTAGCAGATTATTTTAAAAAAAAAAACTTAATTTTTTGTAGATATTTTTATAGAACCTTTTTTATATTTCATATTAGCATCAAAGGGTAGATTTATTTATAATGTATATCTTATCGATTTGAGTAAGAGATAGAGTTATAGCTAAATAGCATTGTACTGAGCTGAACGTAATTGTCAGCAGAAAGAACTTAAAGGATAGATTAAATTTACATGTGTTGATTTAAAGGTTTCTTCGGGATAGGATTTTTGTTTTATATTTCATTCATTTTGTTAAAATATTGATTTCATTATTAGGTTTTACTTAAAGATTTACTGAATTACTTAAAAATTAAATACTGTTTTTATGTAACTTATCGAGAAAAAAAAATATATATATATGTTCGTACGGTACTGTTGAAAAAAATGATTTTTTTTTTTTTGGCATTGTAATTTTTTGTTGGGTGTGCCCAGCATTTGACTTCGTGATATCATTGATATGTAGTTTGATTAGTTCTTGTAAAAAGTTGTTTTTTATTATGATGTATTTTTTATTTTTAGCGCTTGATTGTGCGTTGGTCGTATTAGTTATAGTAATGCTATTACTTGTTTGTTCGATGCCTATAATTTATTTATTTCAGTTTTGTATAACTCTTGTAACTTGGTTAAATTACTTATTAGGTTTTGTTTAGTTATAAATTATTTTTGGTGGTATTAGTATAGATATACTTTGATATTTTGTGTTGTGCCTTTCGATCATGTTTATATATATATTTTTTTTGAATAGGTTATCTGATCAAAACAGTTATTAGTATATACTGTTATTGACTTTCTTTGCGTTCGTGCCTTTGCTTTCTATCTGTCTTTGGTAACTATTCTTCATTTCATTCCTCCTTTTCTGTTGTCTTTTCGGTATGGATTTCATATCTTGTTTATACTTTCGTACCTCATCTTCGTTTTACTTGATTCTATTTGTATACTTTGTCCTTTCAACACTTATACCTCTATTCTTTGTATTGTTGGAGTGGTTATATGATTTGATATGATATATCTACTTATGATAGTTGTATTTATTTTACATGTAATTGTCCAACTTAATTATGAGTATATGGTATTGTTGAGATCTTACTTTCTTTTTTTTTTTACAGATCATTCTTCTTTTGATTGATCTTGTGTTTTCTCTTTCGATTGGTTGTTTTCGGTTTGGTTTGTACTAAATATACGTAACTTAATTTTGGAACTGAAACTGATCATATTTGTATATTTAGCTAATTACTTTTTATACTTAGCTGATTATGCTGTATGCTTTAATTGCTACTTTACACTTTAATGCTGATATTTGTTGTAGATATAATTTGATTTAAAATAAGATATTTTTGTAGGCATACGTTAGAGCTTAATTGTCTTCTAAATTTTTCGTTTTTTGGGAGTTAATTTTTTCAAAAAAAAATGATAGAATCATTTTTTTTTCCCGGAGCGGGTGGTAACTGTTGCAGGTGGAACTTATGGAAGGGGAAGTAATCTTTAGAATGTTTTGAACATATTAAATTTCGAGTTGCAACGCTTGATTAAGCGGATACTTGTTTGACTTTAGGATAGAATTATCTTTTCCTATTTTCGGGTGACAGAGTACAGATAAGCGTGTGAACGCTGTTTAATGTATTTATTCTGTACTGTTTTGAGTCATGTGAATAGCTCGCTAGTCTGCATGTGTTATCGAGAACGGTGTTCAAGACAACCGAATCTCGTGACGGGTTTTTTGGCGGGACTAGTGTGTGATTGAGGGAGTTGTGTTTTGGGCGTGGACCGTGTAGGTCGAGTCCCAGTGTTTTTTTGGATAATGTATGCCTACGTAGGATTTGAGAAAATGTCGACTTATATATTTCGCTGTGTGTACAGCCTATGTGATACACTGCAGTGAAGATTTGTTTAGGCCATATGAACCTTATTATAGCTGCCGTGTGATGCAGGCTTTGCTATGTATTGAAGTACTTTTGTAGGCCATATTATATATTAACTGCAGTGTGGAGATTATGAAGCTATTAAGCTATTATTAGTCCAGGATTAGGACAGGCCATATTATGTTTAACTGCAGTATGAAGATTTGTGAAGCTGTTAAGCTATTATAAGTCCAGGATTAGGACAGACCATATTATATATTAACTGCAGTGTGGAGATGTATGAAGCTATTAAGCTATTATTAGTCCAGGATTAGGACAGGCCATATTATGTTTAACTGCAGTATGAAGATTTGTGAAGCTATTAAGCTATTATAAGTCCAGGATTAGGACAGGCCGTATTAGGTATTGATGCAGTGTGGAAATTATATACTATGATTCGTGTTTTGCTGTCGAATGTGTGTCATTTATGTCATCGTATCTGTGTTGTAACGGAATAAACAGTATCGAACTGTTCCAGTCGTTTGCAACCCTTCTTGACTCCTGCATGTACTCTTATGTACGTACCGTGGTGTGCGAACATATCAACACACACCCAGGTCAACATTCCAGACACAGTGACAGGTCAGCAGCACACATATATTGAATTAGCCTGTGTGGCGATGATATAGACCAAACCACTACACTCGCAACAGTGGGTGTAAACAGACTAATAACATTAACGTTTAATTACATTCAGTGAGAAACCAGCAAATCTAGTTTGTATCAGTTGATGGTTTACAGTCAAGTTGGAACCAATACAGAAGAGGTTACTGCTAAAATAAGCGGTTACAGCCCCGCTTCTCTGAACGTAACTGAGAAAAAAGACATTCAAGAAACACTTTAAAAATACTAGTTCATATAGAGTCCTTAAAGACAACTGGAAGCAGAACATATTTTATTCACTGCCCCTATTTGTGAAGAAAAAGCATCGATACCTGAACACTGTCTGTCACGTATATTCAGTGGATTTAAACCCCCCCCCCCCCCCCCCGAAGAAGAACTTACCTCAGTGTTTTTCTTAACTTGTGACATTATGGAAAAAGGAAGTTATCTCCGCCTGCTGTGCCAATTTTAGGAACCACACCATACCTCCCGCTTAGCCAAGTGCCTGTGCCTTTCTTTAGGAACTTTATCTAATAAACAAACAGTACCGTTAAACTTCAACGTCCAGCGATTTCGGGACACTTTGTTAACATCAACAAACCCCAAATCTGGGGCTGTACACGGAAGAAATTACTTTTACCTAAGCCAAGGTTTAGTGCTGTTTTTTTTATGTATTTCCTATGAAGTGCCAGAATTCACCTTTCGGTAAGTCTGCGTGTGTGTTTGTTGGGATGGCCAGCCCTAGTGTGTTTTTTTTGAATGAAAGGAGATTTATCTTTTCTTTACCCTTTTAATTAGTTCGACCTTATACTAAGGTGCAGTATATTCCTTGTACGGGATCTCTCCTAGCGGGATTGGGTAACTGTGTTCATTCCCCCCTCCCGTAAAATTTGTTGATTTAAAGGGAGACAATTGAGAACCCTAGCTTTCCTCTACACCCCCCCCCCTTTCTTTCTGTAACCCCTTGCCTCAGAGTAATAAATTTACCAGTGGGTTAAATTGCCTATCTCTGATCACACACACCCCCCCCCCCCCTTTTCTGGTCTTTGGGACCGGGTTTTGTCTGTTAGTAGATATAAACGGGAAACGGTGGATGGGATATTTCTCCTCAAAAACCCCCTCTTCCCTAGTTATATTTGTATTTTGTAACCTTTGATTTTTGACTGTAAATGTACAATGATGTGTGCGTCCTTTATGATAATAAAGGTATTAATCATTAATTGTGTTGGTTGTCGGTTGGCCTAAAACTCCAAACATTTCCATCTGTGTAGTTTGTATTCATGTACGTTGAGCGACAGAATCACCAAATCGGTGAGCGCGTTGAGCGACTGGAACTGACAAACAATTGTTTGTGCAGAAGAGAGATAGGAGTAGTCTGTGAGAATACAGATATTGTCGTAATAAGAGACTGTCCTTGCTCCTTCCCAGCGCTTGTGAATCTACTACCTCATTCACCTAAATCCTTATTCTCACAGAGCCTTCAATATCACTTTACACTCTAAAGGGACCAATATTCATCAGCACCCTCTCAGATAAAAATTACGACAATATATGGTTAGCTCGTTCGAGATTTTGAACCTAGTTAATAGAGTGTGGTTGATTGTCTTTGTGAAGTAGGGTATAATCTTTAAAAGTATTACTTCCCCTAGACCAAGCCGTTCAGTATTTTGGGCCAACCACACAATAATTAAGACAGGTTTGTTTTTCCACAGGAACAGGCAGTTAGTGATAATAAAAGATTGTCACATTTGTATTCTCTGGCAGAGGGAATTGAAATTTTTGGTTATATAATTGCTGTGACTGCGTGATTGTTTTACAATCACTAAAGGTTATGAAGCGTTTGAGTTGAGCTAAGCTAAAGACGGATTGTTCTGATTTTTTAAAATTAAGTTAACTACGTCTCATCTCAAAAATTGTCTTCAGGGACGGAGTTTGTTGTTAGAGAATTAACATTTTCTGGGACATTTTTTTTTTCCTTTTATATTGTTTAATATAAATTTTTCTCTACTGTTAGTAAGAGTAGATTCTTTTCTAGTGTAACTTACCATTTAATTGGCATAGTTGCTTGCGTTACGAGTCTTAAGTGACAATAATAGCGGCGATAAGTTAACACACGAGGTCATTCAGTAATTTTTTTACTTTGTTTTTCTCGTAGCGGCTTTGAGTTTTTCCCCTTCTTGTTCCATCTTACTATTCTCTAGTCTTAGAAGCATCCAGTTCTTTGACAATGGCTGAGAGAATTAGGATAAGATCCATTTTGAGACAGGAAGCGAAAGACTCAGGATTAGACACAGAAGCCGCGAATCTGTTTATCACCCAGGAACTGCAAATATATGACGCGGAGCAACAAAGAGCAGAAGCAGAGAGGAAGGAAGAGAAACAAAGGGCAGAAGCTGAGAGGATGGAAGAAAAAGAGAGAGAAGAGAGGGCAGAAGCTAGGAAGAAAGAAGCGGACGATCGTCAATTGGAACAGAAGAAAATTGAGGCAGAAATGGAAGCCCGCAGAGAGAGAGAAAGAGAGAGGGAAAGACAACATGAATTAGCGCTCAAGGCTTTAGAGAGTCGGAGTGCCTCTACTTCAAATAATGGAGAGCCGTCTTCGCCCCAGTCTCAAACAATGGATCTCTCCAGCACTCAGTCTGCCCAATTAACTGCGATGTCTTTCGCTTTAGAGTCTTTTCCTAGCCCTAACGAAAAAATTGACAGCTACCTAGAAAAATTCGAGAGACTCGCGAATCTTTATGGGTTAGAGAGTTCACGCTGGGCGCTCAAACTTTCAACGTCACTGAAAGGCAATGCTTATGACGTGTACACAAAGCTGGGACCGAATCAACATGATTACGACATGTTGAAGAAGGCCTTACTACAGCAGTTTGAGATGACTGCCCGAAAGTTTCTGCAGTTGTTCAGAAACAGCCGAAAAGAGAGCACGGAAACATTTCCCCAGTTCTCTTCACGTCTCACGGGTTATCTGACAAAGTGCATTGAATTATCTGACCTACCTCTTACATATGAGGGACTACTTGAACTTGTTCTTGTGGAACAGATAAAGGCAACTATGTCAAACGAAACCCGTAAATTTTTGGCTGAACAGGGCGCAGTCAGGCTTGAGGACATACTCAATAAGACCGAACGCTATACCAATGCAATGGCCGAACTTCCCAGCACTAAACGTAAACCCACAGATGAGTCATCTCGCAAACAAAATCTAGAGCAGTCATCCTATTCCTCTAATTCCTCTCAGAATTATAACCAACGAGAAAATAATACCCAGAGACCTCCCCAAGAAAAATCGAAATTCTACAAAACCCGATACCCCCCCAACAACAATTCTGATCAACCCACCAAGCCTACGTGGCAGCGCGGCCACCAAGGTCAAGGAAAAGGAAAGACCCCTACACCAGGAACGTCTGATCAGGGCAAACAAACCGGTCCAAACCGCGTTGGATGTTTGCATACAGCCTCGAAAGGTAGAGTCAATGTCAGTGATTCTCAACCTGAGGGGGACCGACCCTCAACTCGAGGAACTGTAATTTTGAATGGTACCTCAACCACTTGTCTCTTTGACACTGGATTAAGTTTTAGTTGTATTGTTGCTAGACACCTAGTCAAACCAGGTCAGGAGACAGAGGAAACCGTCAAACTTAGTGGAGTGTTTAAGAGTGATGCGCCCAGGACGCTGCCTATAGCACTGGTAGAAATACACTCTGATTTTGTCAGAGGAGTTATAAAAGCGGCCATTATGGATGATCCTATCTACCCAGTTATCCTGGGATGTAGATATGTGTTTATTGGGAGACCAAAGGAGCCGATTGTGGCAGCGGTAACCACAAGAGGGCAAGCCAAGAAGGAGAGGGAGCCTGCGCCAAATTTGTTGCCGAACGAACTGAAGGAGGCGCAACAAAAGGACCCTACTCTAGAGCTCTGCTTTAAAAAACTGCCCATGGCTAAGGACCCCAGACACAACGGAGACATCTTTTCTAAGGATGGCGTATTGTATCGTAGAACGGGAAACCCGGACACGGGGAATAACCAGCTCCTAGTTCCGACGCAGTACCGAAGCCAGATCTTAGAGATGGGGCACTCTCTTCCCTTTAGCGGACATATGGGACAAAACGCCACTATTCAGCGAATAAAAACCCACTATTGGTGGCCAGGAATGAACTCTGACATTGTCAGGTATGTGAAATCCTGCGCCCAGTGCCAACGGGTAGCACCCAAGCACTTGACACCCCCAGTACCCATGGGGCAAATACCAATAGTAGGGACTCCATTTGAACGGGTTGCTGTCGACATTATTGGTCCTCTGGAAAAGACCAAAAGAAGGAACAGGTTCATCCTGACCTTAGTTGACACTTGCACTATGTGGGCCGAAGCCGTACCGCTACCATGCACTAATTCCAAGCATGTCACAGAAGCCCTTGTGCAAATTTTTACACGGTTGGGATTCCCTCAACAAGTTTTGACGGACAATGGATCCCAATTCCGTAGTCTGTTAATGGAGGAGATCTTTAAGATCTTGAGGGCCAAACATATCCACACAAGTCCCTACCATCCGGCCGGAAATGGGCTCGTGGAACGTTTTAATGGCAGCCTCACCACCATGTTACGTAAGGTAGGTCAGGAGAAACCGGAAGACTGGGACCTATATATATCGGCGGCCTTATTCGCCTACCGAGAGGTTCCCCAAGCGTCTACGGGATTCCCGCCAGCTACACTTTTATTTGGCAGACCTATAAAGGGGCCATTAGAAGCCTTACTTCGGTCCCTGACAGACCAAAAGGCTGACGAGACAGTCGTCTCTGCAAGCAAGTATGTATCTGAGCTCAAGGAAAGGCTAAAGCTAGGATGGGATCTAGCTACAACCAACCTTACGAAAGCCCGCGCTAAACACGCTAAAAGATACAACAAAGCTGCAAAAGAGAGAGAGCTCCAACCAGGGGAGAAAGTTTTGTTGCTACTCCCAACCGGAAGCAATAAACTTCGCATCGGATGGCAAGGGCCATTTACCGTCCTTAAAAAGATCTCACGTACCAATTACAAGATCTCCATCAAAGGAAAGGAGAAGGTCTTCCACATAAATCTGCTAAAGAAATATTTGGAAAGACCGGTGCCATCCTCCGAGCATCTCCTGGCTGTCGCCATAGCAACGGAAGACGAGGAAGATGATGATGGTTGCATGGAGTATCCACTGCAACCCACAGAATCCTTTAAAGATGTCAAGTTCGGCGACAATCTCTCACCTGAACAACAAACAGAAACCAGGGCTCTACTAAACCAGTACAGTGCAGTCCTAACGGATGTACCTGGTCGAACAAACCTCATTGAATTTGATATGAAATTAAGAAACGAGACCCCTGTTCAAACCAGAGTTTACCCCATCCCATACGCTAAAGCGGATGCACTTCGCGGAGAAAGAGACAAGCTGCGTCAGGCAGGAATTATCAGTGAGTCTACATCTCCTTACAGCTCGAGCGTAGTGCTGTTGCAGAAGCCCAATAAGGAAGTTCGGCTGTGCATTGATTACAGGTTGCTAAACGCTGTAACGGAATTCCAGCCCGAACCTCTCCAAACTGTTTCTGAGTTGTTCACCAAGCTCAGCAAAGCAAAGATCTTCTCCAAGATTGACCTCAGCAAAGGTTATTATCAAATACCAGTCAAGGAGGAAATTAAACCTTTGTTAGCTTTCAGCACTAGCGAAGGACATTACACATTTAATGTGATGCCGTTCGGTTTGCATAACGCACCAGGAGTGTTCACCAGGATGATGAGGAAGCTTCTACAACCTTTGCAAAGTCCCCATATCCATAATTTCATGGATGACATCTTAATTGCATCGGAAACCTATGAAGAACATATTGCCACGGTTGCTATGCTCCTCAGGAGACTACAGGAAACGGGTCTCACAGCCAGACCTAGCAAATGTCTCATCGGGTTTGAACAATTAGACTTCCTGGGGCACACTATTTCTCACGGATGCAGTTGGCCTATTAAGAAGAACGTGGAGAAAATTGTGGCAGCAAAAAGACCCCGAACGAAGAAAGACGTACGTTCCTTCATATCGCTATGTGCATACTATCAGAAATACATCCAGAACTTCAACGGACTGACAGCACCTCTGACTGACCTCACCAAGAAAGGTTGTCCTGATAAGGTCATGTGGAATCAAAAGTGCGAACATGCATACAGCACTTTGAAAGGACAGTTGTCGGCATACCCCATCCTAAGGTTACCTGACCTTAAGAAACCTTTCATACTGAGAGTTGACGCGTCAGGTCAGGGCATCGGGTCAACATTGCTGCAAGCCGATGACAGTGACCTGAACATGCTATTTCCAGTTGCCTATGGCAGTCGGAAACTGAATAAAGCGGAACGCAACTACAGTGTCGTTGAAAGAGAATGTCTCGCTCTGATTCATGGCATCAGACGCCATCATGAGTTTCTGTATGGCACTTCTTTCACGGTGCAAACAGACCATGCTCCACTAGCTTTCCTGGGTGCCAAGAAGGAATTCAACGCAAGGGTAATGCGTTGGGCCTTGCTATTGAGTGTTTATTCCTTCAAAGTGGAATATATTCCAGGAAAACAGAATGTCGGAGCTGACTTCTTGAGTAGAAACTGGACCACAGAGGAAGATGAGAAAATCGACGATGCCAATCACCCTAAAACTACCGATCAGGGCAGCTTCATTGTCATAAATTAAACATGAAAACGAGTTTCCATGTCTCAAAAGTGGGGACGATTGTGACGTACGTCTAAGTATGACAAATGAATTTCCCTGACTCGATGGATGATAACAGAATATTGGCCTCTCATAACTTTAGAACCCCTGATCATCTGTTGTAACTTTTACCGGCATGCAGCGGTACCATCAAAGAACAGGCTGATCTTCAGAATTCAACGTGGAGCGGCACGCGATCTAAAGAATCAGGGACTTGCAGCTCACAGAGTTAGCTTCTCGGGAAATTTTCGCACTCTTATGCGAGCAGCCTGAGACGGAAGAAAATCGGTAGACCGGGGAAAATGTAGGAATCGCCACGATTAACACATCGGCGAGGTACCCCGAATTTTGCTCAAGATCAAGAAAGGTGCGAAAATTTAACACGCCCCATTCAAGTTACATTCGAGAAGTATAAATAGAGAACTCCGATAAAACTGCATTTTATCGTTCGCTCTGACAGAATCCTAGTTGCACTAGCATAGTCGGATTCCTGCTGGATTTCATCTACTTTCGTGACTATTGGAGTGTATTCTTTCTGTGCAGACGGTAATTTATACATTAGCTTCGAGTGATCATTGGTCGAGTTATTTCTATTGATTTCAATGGATTGTGGTGTAAATTTAACCTTATTTAAATAAACCCATTTTTCAAAACCTCCCTAGTGCAAAACTAATGTTACAGCTAAAAGTATTTCCTAATACAATTGACGCGTAAATTTATTTTGCAGACGTTAAAGAAAATTATAACTTTAATACAGTTTAGTCTGTATAGATAGATGTGCTTTTAATTATTTTAACTCACGGGGAAGTTTTTCCTGATTTGTTAATTGACGACGCTAATAAGTAAATAGGCTAACTGTAATTTATCGCGTCAGATTATAATATGATTTGTAATGCATTTCTTGTTTTGATTATCTTTCATTCAGAACGATAATTCAACCTGCATCCCAGCAATTATTAATTATATCCAGAGTTCTGCCAAACTCAATTTGATAACTCCAGTAACATATATGAACTTTTTAAAGCTAAAACTTGTGGCGACCTGTAATGGGCCCCCTCCCAACTCCTCTGAACGTAACTGAGAAAAAAGCCATTCAAGAAACACTTTAAAAAATACTAGTTTACATATATTAGAGTCCCATACCTTTAAACAACTGGAATCATAACATCATTTTAAAAAACACATGCCCCTATTTTTTTGAAAAAAAACCACTACCCATACCTTAAACAACTGTCTGTCAACCCCATCAAAAATTCAGTGGATTTACCCCCCCAAACCCCCCCCCCCCCCCCCCCCCCCCCCCTCCCCCCCCTCCCCTCCTCCACCCAACCACCTATAAAAAAACCCAATATCCCAACTTCCCCCCAATTCCTAACAACCCCCCACTATATCCCCAAAACTTACCCCCCCCCAACCCACCCCTCCACTCCCCTATCATATCCAAACAAAACTTCCCAAACAACCACCCCCCCCTACCCTAAACCCCAACCCCTACCCCTCAAACTTTTCCCCACAAATAACCCAACCCCCCCCCCCCCCCCAATTTTCCATACCCTTCCTCCCAAATCAAAACCCACCTCCCCTTAAACTATCATCAAAAAATTAATACAAACACATCCTATCCCTCCAACCCCCAAACTTACCTACATCTATATATAAATATTTTCATTCCCTCACACTATATAAAAAAATCATCCCT